>JAGFBZ010002650.1:0-103646 GCA_018398805.1 Hirundichthys speculiger
TATCAAGAGACACAGAAAAAGCTTCTTTTGGATAGGCATACAACCAATCAGAAATGAATCATGTGACACAGTACAATATAATATATAAATATTAGAACGCCATCTTGGTTTTATAGTAGCTCTTGGACGCTCCTGTATGAGTGATCATTTAAAGCCTACCTTATTTTGATTGGTTCGGTATGTTCTCTATGGGTGGAAATAGCTTTGAATTGGAGGGGTAGCAGACCCATTTCACCAGAGAAAATTTTTCTAAAGTCATGGATACGTCAAGCTAGGCTATGATGCAGGATTCTTAGCCCTCCCTGAAGACTGGCACCTGCACAAATACCTGGTTCCTTTGAAGAAACGAAACGTTTTATTTTATTTTTTTTTTTTTAAACCATAAAATGTGATGTCATTGTCATCTAAGTCAGTGGTCCCCAACCCCCGGGCCAGTACCGGGCCGTGCAAGAAAAAAATAGTTTTTTATATATTATGAGTCTGAACGAGCTTTTACTTTGAAAAATGACCAGATTCTCTCAGTTCCATCTCGGCCACTTGAGCGCCAAAATTAAACCCAGCTAGCAAAATGAGTAAGAAACAGACGTCTTTGGAAAGTTTCCTTGTGAAGGGGAAAATGTACAGTGAAGAGAAAGAAGAAGCTACGACTTCCAAAAAAAAAAAGAAAACTTAACAGACAATACCAGGAGTCCTACTGAAATATGGATTTATCACTACAGGTGATTCCCATGTACCAAACCCGCTCTGCGTGTTTTTTTTTTGTTTTTTTTTGTCATTTAATGGCTGCAGAGAATGTTACTTTGATGATATACTTACGTCATGTTATTGGCATAATGTAACGAAAAAGCCTGCCCCGGTCCATGGTAAAATTGTCAAGCGTTGACCGGTCTGCAGTTACAAAAAGGTTGGGGACCACTGATTTAAGTCACTGTAGATACATGCTACAACAGGGTCATTAGTGGGGTTTCCGGTGTAAAACAAAGAGGCTGGAATTTTAACAGAACGAACCTCCTCCGTAGTTCTTTTAGCCGTCGTGTCTCCACTTACAGTGGTAGGTTTGCCACAGCCCCCCAATTAAATGAATTGTGGGTTCTGTGCGTTGCATTGTTTGTGTTGCCTCTATCAAAAGTTGGGGAAGTTTCAATTTTTACCGTTTCAAAGCATGTGCATACATGCACTGTGGTGACACAGCTAGAGCTAGCCAATGAAAACGTACAAGGGCTCATTCAAAGCACATGACTAATTGATGGAGTGAGCAGGATGTTTTTGGGATGACAAACATCAGAAGCACCACCCTGGGTGCACTGTCACAATGCTGCTGTGAGTCCATGGAGCCCTTGAAGTAAATAGCTGGTCAAAGCTATGTTTTTAGCAGAAACTTCAATCAGGTGCTCAGTAGCGGTAGCTTTGTATCAGACCTTCACAATATTCAAGATTAATTCTGGACCACTACTCTTTCCATGATTCCAGAAGCTAAAGTGCAACTCGACGTCCTCTATAACGCAGCCGTTGACATCTACTGTTAACAAGAAAAGTTATTTACTTAGTGGAACTTCTTCCTTAACCATTTCAGGTTGCTCATATCTTAACCTGAATCAGTGCAGTTTGAGTGTATCCATGTTAATTCAACCGTATCATCGCTTGTTCTAAAATCAGATCATGATTTATCACCTAATTTCATCTTCTGTTCCAAGACTAATAATAATCCATTGAAAGAATGAACAAAAGAAAATTTAAAAGGACACAAAAAAGTTGCAAAGGTGCCGGTCCACTTGAGGGCCAAATGGTAAATAGACTACTTATATAGAGATTTCTAGACATCATCACCAAAGTGCTTTACACTTGCCTCTCATTCACACACACACACGTGAGTGAGTGTTCCCACTTCTTTTTCCAGCTGCTCTTAAAACATAATCCAATCAGATTTCTTTATTTAAACGGCGGTAAGGCAGCCAACATTCTTAGAAAGATTAGAGTTTCATTTCAAATCTCCGAGAGCAGAAACAGTCGTCTCTTTGTCTCTCTCTGTAACGCAATGTCACGTTCTTGTGCTTATTTTGTTTTTTACATCAACATGAAATCCGAAGCAAGTTGAAAGAATATTTGAACAGAAGCTTCAAACACCAGCACTTCTAACAGCTTTAAAAACATTTTGTTGCCTTTAGCAGTGGAGATTGGACTGAAATGCAATAAAATGCATTTCATTGAGCAGTAACTACGCTCACGCCCGACGTTTGTTCATGGTTTAAAAAAATTATTATAGTAATATTCAAAGGGCTCCCTATATCCCCCCCCCCAAAAAAAAGGGAGTTTTTTTCCTCACCACAGCTTATTCTCAGTACTTTTTGCTCATGAAAAACATATAGAGGCAATCTGCACTGTAACACACGCTACACGAATAAAACTGAATCTTACATGTCCAAGGGTGGCACTGAATTATATGATCATATGACTGATAATCAGATGATCAGAAACCTCATTCCACTTAAATGACAGTGTGGATGGGGGTTTTACAGTCAACAGAAGTACAGTGATCCCTTATTTTTCACGGTTAATGGGTAAAAACTGGAGCTGGAGCCCCCCGAGCCTAAATAAATGTGTTTAAAATATGTTTAAAAACTGCAAAAAAGTAGCGAGGCACTGCAGCGAAACAAAACAAAGGCTCAACTGTGGTCTTTCTGTTACCTTCACAGCCTCTGGTCTCTGAACCGTAGTAAAGAAACCGCTGCTATTGTGCTATTTTTGGCTCGTAATTAGCGGCTAACACGCTAACAGCAGCAAAAGAAAATGTCTCGTTTTCTCTGCATGGAACGAGCACTTTATTCTGGCACTGCAGGAACTTGTAACATCACACAGGTTGTATTGTTGGGCTCCTGTCGGTTAATAGAGAATGTAAATCTATACACGCTGGGCTGCTGTTGATGCTCACTACACTTTTCATCTAAACCTGTTTTCGTTCTACCATCCCCACGACACACACACTACATTACCCATAAGGCCACCTTCTTAAAGGGGCCGGGCTGGCTCATAACATTTCTTCGCTGTGAGAGAACACGCACAACATCCTGTGATGTTTGGGTGATGCGTCTCGGCCAATCAGAGCACAGATTTTAGAGTTCTTGGCCGTCTGCGTTTCTCGTGTTGCTTACAGGAGGCTGTGAGTCATCGTTTGACATTTTGCTGGCAGCTGCAGCCTCTCGTCTGCTATGGGGTGGATTTTCGTGGAATTTCTGCCATTTTTTCTTGATTTTTTATTATATATTTCTGAAAAAAAAAAAAAAAAAAAAACACGAATAACCAAACCCGCGGTCCCCATTAACCGCGAAAAATAAGGGATCATTGTACTGCGGAAAAAAAAAAAAGCTTGTTCCCTGGGATCACACACGCCCCCATATTAATACATATTTCTGCTTCTACAGTGCAGAATATCATTAAGAGATTTAAGGAATCTCTTAATCTGGAGGAGTTTCAGCATGTAAAGGACAAAGGGGGATGTCTAAGACAGACATTCATCTCTGATCCCTCAGACAGTAGGGTTATTCCACCTCAAATTAGCAGATTAGAAAAAAAATTCCCGCATGACCATCTCTGATTTGCTTGATATTTTTTTCTTATGAACTTTGACTATAATGTAGTAACTTTGTGCAATATTAGCTTGGTACTATCAATAATTTCGGATTTATAAATTTTTGAAAAAGTGCCCGTACGGCCATTTTCGTGACATTCCTAACGCTTTTAAAATTATTACCATTTTTGAGGGGCTGTATCTTGAAAACCGTACAAGCTAGAGAGCTGATTTTTTTTATGCTGTTAGTCCTGTAATGTGCACTCTGTATGGGTCAGTTTCAGGTGTCTATTCATTGCTGTTTGTTTTAAAATAAGTTTCAAACATCCAAATAAATTTCACTCGCTTTGTGCGGTTCACATTTCAAGTCCCCATTTGGACCCCTTGTAATAGTAGCTGAGACTTACTTTTTTGTTGAACAATCTCCTTCTCTTATAGAATGAAAATACATAAAGAATTTGCAGAAACAATTGTATTTTAGTTCTGATATGACCCAGCAAAAAACGAATTTCGCATTTTATTGTCTGTATTCAATTGGCATTTGACAAAGATGACAAGATGTACCAAAAAACAAATATACTACCAGAAAGGTAATGACAATATCTGTTCATATACAAGTTTCAAGTTGGTACTAAGTCTCTAAGTTATCTAGAAAAAAATTCTTAAATCGAGCATTTTTGCCGTTTTTTTTCGAATTATTGAGAACTTGTAGAAAAGCACCAGAGAAAGTTTTCAATGTACATTTCAGTATACAGGCTGTACTTCTGCATTGTATTGTCTTGTCTGGACATGTTTGCTGATCTCAAATGGACAAGGCCTTTCAAACAAAAATAGTTGCTGCATGTTTTATTCCTCCCTGTCCGTGCTGGTGAAAGTTGGTGAATGACTCAAGAAAGTGCTTTGTTATTTTACTAGATAACATGATCAATTGTGCAAATTACCAGTACTGGTAGTGCTATGCTGAATGGCCACAGCTGAGGTTTTTTTAACATATTAATAAATGTGTAAATATAGAACTTATAGTAACACAAGTGCCTTGGCATTCAGTGCATGACATCATGCTTTGTCATCAGAAAATTCAGTGAGCAGTTCAGTTGATCATAGCCATGTAGACCAAGCTTCAAAATCAAATGCAGTGAATGTGAAATCATTGAAGATGTCAGAGAACTTGGATACTTGTACAATTGGGAAAAAAACTTTGTTCAGAAACAGGATTGCCATAAACTGGACTTTGTCAAAAAGTATGAAACGGTCAGTATAATTTGGTTTTATTATGTGCCAGCTGATGTTCATTCCTTTATTCATATAATTAGTGATGCAGGAGTAGTGTACAATACCTCATATATCATAATTATTTTCTTACAGCTCAAAGAGTTGATCATGTACAGGATTTATCTGAACATGACCGAGAAGCTGCTTCACAGGTGTGGATTTGATGGACTCCCATCAGAAGCAAACATCTGTCTGCATCCCAAAAAAAAATGCCTGTTTTGCACTTATTGTTTATTAACCAATTTTTTTTTCTGCAATTCAATTTGCAACCCTTAAGTTGATTTGGAATGGTCTCTACAGCACTCCATGGAGACTTGCAGGTGGGCCTATGCTTGTACAAAAAGAAGTGCTGCCGAGACTTTTGAACTTGTCACTCTCGATTATTATCAACCATCACTTTCTGCAGCTAAATGTTTTTCTTCACTGATCCTCATTCCATATCAAGATTCCATATCAGATATTTTGCCATTGTGAAATTTAAAGTTCTGCACACAAAACAAGCATATTCTTGAAATTTCCGAAAAAACGGCAAAAATGCTCGATATAAGACTTTTTCTAGGTAACTTAGAGACTTAGTACCAACTTGAAACTTTGTATATAAACAGATATTGTCATTACCTTTCTGGTAGTATATTCAGTTTTTTGGTACATCTTGTCATATTTTGTCAATTGCCAATTGAATACCGACAATAAAATGCGAAATTCGTTTTTTGCTGGGTCATATCAGAACTAAAATACAATTGTTTCTGCAAATTCTTTATGTATTTTTATTCTATAAGAGAAGGAGATTGTTCAACAAAAAAAGTAAGTCTCAGCTACTATTACAAGGGGTCCAATGGGGACTTGAAATGTGAACCGCACAAAGCGAGTGAAATTTATTTGGATGTTTGAAATTTTTTTAAAACAAGAGCAATGAATAGACACCTGAAACTGACCCCATACAGAGTGCACATACAGGACTAACAGCATAAAGAAAATCAGCTCTCTAGCTTGTACGGTTTTAAAGATACAGCCCCTCAAAAATGGTAATCATTTTAAAAGTGTTAGGAATGTGACGAAAATGGCCGTACGGGCACTTTTTCAAAAATTTATAAATCCAAAATTATTGCTAGTACCAAGCTAATATTGCACAAAGTTACTACATTATAGTCAAAGTTCATAAGAAAAAAATTTCAAGCAAATCAGAGATGGTCATGCGGGAAGGTCCTGTTGAATTGAGGTGGAATGACCCTGTATTGCATCAAGAACCGTCACTCACCGTTGATTTAATCAACAGGGACAAGTGGTCACTGGGGAAACATTTATCAAGCACTACAATACAGTTACTTTATATGATTTTTAAAAACTTACTACGCTAAAAAAGAAGTCTTATGTTAACCTTTGTTAGGGGCAGAGTCAACATCTCTGGGCTTGGAGGCATCAGAGACCGTGTAGGAAGTAGGAAAATCTATAATGTCCAAACTTGTGAGGGAATTTGTTGCAGGTCTAAACAAATTAAAGGAAGTTAAAAAGAAAAAAAAAACATGAACATCTTGGATTCTGATTTGTGGTATAATTTTTGTGTGAGCTGTCAAAGAGCACGCTGGCACGTCTGAACCAGAGTCCAGAGTGACGCAACACACCACACTGAAGGCACCAGTCTTGGCTTGAAGCAGAGGGCTGCCAGATCTTCTCTGTCTGGAGATATGTTCAGTCCTCATAAGTTATTCAGATACACAACAAACTCAATGAGAGATTATTTTATTACCAGTTTACTTTGTGCCGTCATAAATCACCAGCGATGTTTTTGCTGTAAATATGCTCAATGACTCAATGATTAAAACAGAGATATTTTTCTTATAATAAAAGTACATATATTTGATTTTAAATAAATAAAAGGAAACACACAGACTAATTATACATGGTCATTAATTGGAGTATTTTAAAGAACAGAAGTAACTGACTGCATCAGTATAGGTTCTGAATTTCAGATTTGATCAACTTTTGATTAATGGCCCACCTGATAAAGCTCTGCTAGACTCACATTGTCATTGACATCAACTTCACCCGTGTTGCTATTTACACATGCATTATGCAAGTGCATTGAAACACAGCTAAGAAGAGACTGGTGGCCACTCTTTAAAAAGAAATGTGGAGCCAGTGTTATTCACCCATGTGCAAAGAAGCAGCATGAACAGATGTAACACAACCCTTGCAGGTGACTCCTGCGTCCCAAACTCCATTGCAAATATGTCCAATTTAGCGTTGCACTGATGTTTAAACAACCTTTTAAGAATGATGCAATATTAACAACAATGACAGCTAATCTCCGCATGTATGTAGATATCTGATGGGCTAGACTTTGATTTTTTTCCTCCCATACCACTACATTTTCTGGTCTGTGCGACACTGTCACTTGCTATTTACGTTCATTATTATAAGCAGCCAAATCATAACACTGTCCTCAAACTCCAACTGCGTTTAATTTTCGAGTTACACACATGCCGAACTAGTTAAACCACTCTAATATTACAATACGCTTAGGGTAAACTCTTAAAAATCAATTACAGCGTGTATAAATACAAAATTGACAAACATGTACAATTTTCTTATGGAAGCCGTTGTACAAAGGGGCACATACTGTTGGCGGTTAAAGTCTGTAACACAAAGATTAAAGAGTAGAAATGAGTGACAGGGAGGATGAAGGAGAAATGGACCTGACCTGGTAGCGTGAAAGAACGGTTGAACATTTGGTAAACGAGCACTTTGAAGCCGCATAGATACAGCCTGAGGAGAGGCACCAGCACCGACTGCAGCCACATCATCTAACTTCCGGTCTGCGCTCCCTGCTAATGAGTCCGGCTAGCGCCCGGCAACACTTAAATGTGTCACTGGTTCCGCCCACCAAGGGACTGCGTCATCCGAGGGCAGCAAAACTATTCCGGATCAACTTTTTTTTTTTTTTAAAGAAAGAGAGAAGGAAAGAAAAACAATTTTAAGCTCTAATTTTTTTAAGAGCAGACTTCACCGTTAGCTGAAATTGCATGCCCCCTTTAAAAATGAGGGCATTGAAACCGCACATTTCTTCATGAGGTCCCCATCCCTCATTTGTAAAAACTTGACCTTCTGTTCCTAAAACACAAAACAGAGTAAAAACGTCCAAAAGTCACATCTGGTAAACCAAAATCCATTATTGTGTCGCTTGTAAACCCAAAATTACAAAGAGTTCTGGCTGAGTTGTGTGAAATTATCACAATGCTCCAGGAGTAAACAAAGATGAATAACTGGGGGTGAAAAAAATACCCTCTTCTCGAAGCTTTTCATTATTGTATTGTGGCAAAAAAAAATAAAATGTAAATCTCATGGAGTTAACTGATTTTCTGCATTAATTTTACACATAATGTGTACTGATCTTCAATTAGGTGTGCTTAGTGTGCTTAAGAAGATAACACACAAACTTGATTTATTCTGTCTTTATTAAACACAGTCATTAAACTTATATTGGGCTGGAGGAAAAAGTAAGAAAACCCACAGACTAATTACCTCTACGAAAGGTAATTGGAGTCAGTAATTTAAATACCTGCAACTGAATTAATGTAATAAATTTGGCAGTGTTGTTTAGAGCTACTTTGACTGATAAAAGACACAAAAGCATCAGGGTCCAACAGGTCAAATATCCATTGACCTCCATGTTAAAATTCCCAACTTTATAGCAGAAATAAACATATTTACAGACTGGTTTTAATCTTCATAAGATGTCACATCAATGACAACTGTTCAGGGGTGTATTTTCCACATTTATATAAATGTGGCGCAACATTTAGTCAATGAATGGATATAAAGTAACAAATACATGCATGATTGATGGCTGTCTTGGCCAGTGTCATTGGCTTCTTAGCACTGTCTCCATTTCTGAACTGCGATAAAGGTCTTAATGGAGCTTAGTCATTCTTATTTTGAAGATAATACGGTTTGTTGTGCTGTACAAAGATAAAACTACTGAAACGAAAAGGAATTTTGCTGAAACCGTCTCGGTGGACCTGCCACTCATAAGGTTAGGCTGCTTAGCTGCAGGTTCCCACGGATGATGTGAAATGGCTGCTGCCGTTAGCACGGATGAGCTAAGCTAAGCCTTTTCCTCACATCCTTGTGAAATCTATCTATTGAGACCAAAACTGTTTTTGTAATAGATTGTAAGTCCACCTCATAAACAAATTAAATTAGATGTTTTAATCAGGGTACAGTATGAAGTCAGATAAACTTCTGGGATACGGATCCAGCCAGTTCAGTAGCAGAGGGGGCTGTTAATCAGTTTCAGCAGGTTTGGTGTTAATGAAATTAACAACAGGTGCCCTGGAGGGGCACCAATGAGACGACACCCAGCACAGGGATAGTTTTATAGGTGTACACTGCTGACATCTTTTCCCTCCTCATCTTTTCTGACTATTTTTCAGTAGTTTTGTGTTTGTCTTAGGTCAGTGTCACTACTGGTGGCATGAAGTGATGAGACCTGGACCCTGCAGAGGTTGCATAGGTAGTCCAACTCCGTCAGGACGGCTGATCAATACATTCCACTGCCAGGTTTGCTGTGTCTCCCAGCACAGTTTCAAGAGCATGGAGGAGACAGCAGACATGCAGTTACTCTAGAGGAGCAGAACAAGGCAGCAGAAGGTCCTAAACCCATCAGCAGGACCAGTTCCTGCTCCTTTCTGCAATTTGGGAGAAGATGAGCACGACCAGAGCCCTGCAATATGACCTCTAGTGATCCACTAGTGTGCATCTCTCTGATCAAACAATCTGAAACAGACTTCATGAGGATGGCCTGAGGACTCAATGTCCTCTTGCAGGCCCTGTGCTTTTCATAGATGAGAGCAAGTTCACATGTTACAGACATGAAATGGTCCCAAGGAGCTGTGGAGAGGTTTATGGTGCCTGTAACATCTTTCAGCATGACCGGTTTGGTGGTGGGTCAGTGATAATCTGGTGAGGGACATTAATGGAGGGACACACAAACCTCCATGAGCTAGACAGCCTGACAGCCTGATAGCCTGACTGACATTAGGGATCAGGATGAAATCCTTGGATCTACTGTCAGATCCTACAGTGGTGAAGTGGGTCCTGGGCTCCTCCTGATGCACAACGTACCTGGCTTCATATGGCAAGAGTATGCAGCCAGTTCCTGGAGGATGAAGGAATTGATAACATTGAGTGGCTCCCCATGCTTGCCTACCCTAAATCCAGTGATAGAACATCTTTAGGAAATTGTGTTTCTGTCCATCGGACAGTGCCGGGTCGCTCCTCAGACTGTCCAGGAGCTCAGTGATGCCCTGGCCCCAACATTGTCAGACATGCACACAAGCATACTGAGTTCCATTTTACGTTCTTGCAATGACATTTCAGCAAAATGAACAAATCTGCCACATAATTTTTTCATTTTGATGGCATTTCAACATGGAGGTCAACGGAGATTGACTCACTTTCTGGAGTCAACCCCCAGTGGTCAGTCGAGGAACTTCAATTTTTCCTCCTACCCATCTGGATTCAGCTGGCCGTTTGAAAGTTGTAATGTTGATAGTCGTTACTTCTGATGTGCTCTGCTATCGAGCACTGGAAAACTAAAAAACCTACAAGGGTATTGCTTTGCACCAACAAACTGTCCAGCTTGGTGATGGCAACCAGTAAGTTTCCGTTTGAGCTTTGAGTCATAGGTAAAGAACCAGAAGCTGATTTCCATATTTTAATAGGGAGCATATCTCATCTGGATTTACAGAGGACACGGAGAGAGGAGCCATTAAGGGATTACTGTGATCACATCCCCTCTAGGACTGTCTGTGACGTATTCTTTGTCTGATAACGTGCACCATTTTGGTGACCTAAGCATAACATAATTGTAATTCTTTACTTATAAAATATAAAAAACCAAAAGCTCCATTCAGCTCTCATGAATAGCTCTATTGATAGATATGATCAAGTAATGCATCACAGATCATTACAATCGGTACAATTGGTTGTAGTAAAACTTTGATAAGCAGTAAAGGGAAAAAAAACTCTTATAAAAAGTCCCATTTGTGCTCGTTTCTGAATTACATGATGCATATAAAAGGTCATAATCAGACCACCACAGCTGAACATCATGTGGGTCAGTGCAGCCATCACATAACCCTGTTGTCAGCCTGCTCCCCAACCAAAAGGAGTGGTGGCACAGCGGCTATACATTTCTTTTTGTTTCTCCCCTCAAGTTAGGTGGTAACAAGCTGCGGTCTGGGAAAGAACATCTGCAACTGTAAACTTATTGTCAGTGTGTATGGTTCTATTGAAAAGAGGAAAATTAAAACCACGTTGTCGTGCAACATTTCAGGGGGAAGGTGATCAAGCAAGAGAAATATACGTATATATATATACATATATATATATATATATATATATATATATATCTAATATCTATATATATATATATATATATATTATATATATATACTTTGAAAACTTTCCGGTGGCGCCATGTTGGAGAAAGCAGCATAAAAGTTTAGCTCTCCAGAAACCAATTAAAACTAGCTCTTACAAACATCATTAACAACGGAAAGCGGTCCCAAAGTCAAGGAAACTTGACAACGAAGTCAACGACAACAAAAAACCCGATGGAGACGAGGTCTAAAAAAGAAAACGCGAACATAGAAGAGACGGACTCGGCGGGGGGAGTCATGCCGGAGAAGGGAGTCGACGGCGGGGAGCAGGACTCCGTAATTTTAGCGGAGCTACGCAAGTTAGACAAGAACACACAGAAGCGGCAAATGAAAACAAGAAAGCTCTGGTGAGACTAGAAACTAATGTAAGGGAGCTTGTGGAGAGAACTGCCTCGCTGGAGCGGCGAACTGTGGAGTGGAAGACAGGGTGGGGAGACTGAAGACAGGCAGCGCGGCTGAAAGATCAGTCGCCTTTCTCCTCCACCAGGAGGCCATGTTAACCGCGAATGTGACGACTTGGAATCAAGATCGAGACGCAACAACATACGGATACACGGGATTCCGGAGGGAGCAGAAAAAGACGATACCATAGGTTTTGTGACTGACTTCATACGCTCACACTTAAAATCCCCATCGCCGTGGACATCCGCATCGAAAGAGCGCACCCCGCTCGCTTGTGACCAGACCGTCAGGGAGCACGACCCCCCCGCCCCCGCGAGCCATCATTGCCCGCTTCATTGATCACCAGGTGAAAGACCGCATCATACAGCAAGCATGGAAACAAAAGATAACATACGAGGGACGGACCATCTACTTCAATCAAGACTACACCAACGACGTACAGAAGAAGAGGAAGCAAGTGCGGGATGTAATAAAAAAGTTGAAGGAAAAAAACATAAAGGCACAGTCTCCATATCCTGCACAACTGAAGGTGTTTCTGGAAGGTGGGACTAAGACATACGCCACACTGATGGAGGCTGCACCCATGCTGAAGGACATGGGGATTCACGTGGATGAGGACGAGTGGGAGAAACTACAGAGAGTGAGGATGCAGAGCAGTGGACCGCGGCAGCAGGGCCCAAGGGGAGGAGGAGAAAGCCACGCATCACAGAGGCAGACCTACAAGCCCTCATGCAGTGAACTCTGAGGTTAAGTGGTAAGGACCCAGACAGCAGTCTGGAACTAAAAATGAAAATAACCCTGATAATGCGGACATCTGAATACCTGCTAATTAATACTAAAGAGTATTAAGAGCTAGTTATGGGATTTATAATACGACCTACATATGAATTTCAAAATTGGTTGAATGAGCGAACTCTGAGCTCAAATTGAGCAAGAAGCAACTTAATTTCATCTGAGAAGTTGCAGGAACACTTTGTGCTATTCCCCAGAGAGACTTAGCCACACCTCTCTGATGATGGGACTTTTGGGAGTTCATGGTTGCCGTATATTAGTTCAAAGGGAGATGTGTACTATGTGTGTGTTTTTTTTTCGCTGTGTACTGTTTAGCACAGTTGTTTTTATTTATAGGAGGAACGAGCTGGTCTACAATTTAGAATATCATGAATAAGCTGAACCTGATTTCTTATAATGTGCATGGTTTAAACCATCCCATCAAGAGGAAGAAAATATTGAGTCAGTTGAAGAAGCTACAATGTGCAATTGCTCTGTTACAAGAAACTCATCTGAGTGAAAATGAACATAAAAAATTGAGAAGGGAATGGGTAAACCAAGTCTTCCATACTTCATATGGCAAAGAAGCGGGTGGCCATACTAATTAACAAATCTATACCCTTTTCTGCAGAGAAAATGATTAAAGATGATATGGGCAGATATATATGGTGGTTGGCACAATAGAAGAAATGACTGTTTCAATAGTGAACATCTATGCCCCAAATGAGGAGAATGAGACATTCTTTAAAAAAATAGCTAACATAGTTTCCAGCAATGGACAAGGGATGATATCATGGGGGGGGATTTCAATACCACACAGGATGGCAAATTAGACAAGTTACCACCAGAGAAGGGACCAAATACAAAAAAATCTAATTACTAAATAATGTTATAATGAATTAGGCCTTATTGATCCATGGAGAAATAATAACCAAGAGGGAAGGACTTTACCTTCTTTTCCAACCCACATGGTAGTTTATTCGAGAATAGACTTTTTTTGTGTATCCAAACAACACATACACAAAGTCAGGAATTGCAGTATAGAGCCTATAACTATAAGTGACCACGCCCCCATCACACTTTCCTGGAGCTGGGCAGGGAATCCTTCTTTAGATACTGGAGACTCAATGTTTTCGATCCTATCAGATGAAAAGATAATTAAAGAATTAAAGCAACATTTAAAGGAATATTTTCAAATAAACGATAATGGCGAGGTCTCACCATCGATTTTGTGGGAGGGAGGAAAAGCAGTCATAAGAGGGAAAATAATAGAAATACATCCAGACTGAAAAAAGCTAGATTGAAACAACAAGAAAAACTAGAAAACAAATCAAAGAGTTGGAGTTAGAACATAAAAGGACATCTAACAGCTCCACTCTTCTCGAATTAAAAAAATCAGACAGAGTTATGAACTCCTAACATATAAACAGAAGGAGTGCTCCGTTTCACAAATCAAGATATTATGAGATGGGTAACAGAGCAAGCCGGCTACTGGCTTTTCAACTGAGAAAAGCTCAATCAAGTAGAACAGTCACTAAAATAAGACATCCCAACTCCAATCTAAATGACAGCCAAGCCAACAGGGATAGCAGAAGCCTTTGCAGAATACTATAAAATTTGTATAGTGACTCAGAGTCCAAATCTCACGGAGCTAAAACAAAGAATTCTTCAAAAAAATATGTTTACCAACGTTAACGGCAGAGGAAGCGTCTGAAATGATAAAACCAATTTTCATCACAAGAAATAAATGACACTATAAAAAACCCTTAAATGTAACAATCGCCAGGTACAGATGCTTCCCTGGAGAATTTTATAGATGTTTTGCAGTAGAGATTACACCAGTGTTATGCAAGGTTTTTTAACTATGCTCTGTCAACAGGAACCTCCAGGCACTTGGTCAGAAGCTATAATCTCTGTGCTACATAAGGAGGGCAAAGACCCAACTTTATGTGAGGGATATAGACCTGTTAGCTTGCTTTGTAATGATTTAAAAATCTTAACAAGCATACTAGCACAGAGATGCAACAACATATTACCAAATTAATCAAACCAGATCAAACTGGGTTTTATTCCCGGGGAGACAAGGAGCTAATAATATAAGGAGAACATTGAATCTTATATCATGCACTAAAAACAATCGACAACCTACCATGCTGCTTAGTCCTAGACGCACAAAAAGCATTTGACCCCGCGTGAAGTGGAACTTCTTGTATCAAACATTAGAGGTTTTTTGGATTCCATTCAACTTTTATAAACTGGGTAAAAATTGTTTATAAAAATCCAAGTCACGGATCAGGGTCAATGGTTTTGTTGCTCAGAATTCTTCTGCCTCAAAAGAGGAGTCAGGCAAGGTGACTGCCTGAGCCCGCTACTGTTTGCTGCAAGTATTGAACCATTGGCGGAGTCAATAAGAACAAAATAGAAATATAAAAGGAATAAAAGATGAGGGGGGCTTAGAACACAAAACATCGCTATTTGCGGACGATTTATTAACATATATAAGTGAGCCCTCCACTTCTATACCAGCTTTACTACTAGACAATTTGAAAGAAATATGGTGAAATATCAGGGTATTTGACGAATGAAGCCAAATCAATAGCTATGATGCTCTCAGGACACTGTCCAGGAGGTCTTAAAGATAAAGTCCACTTTAAAAATGGACCGAAAAAGGCTTTAGATACCTGGGTATAATTATCACCCTGGTACAACCTCAGCTATTTGAGGCCAACTATGGGAACTGATGACTGAGATAAAGAATGATTTGGCTAGGTGGGAGATTCTGCCATTGACTCTGCTTGGGACGAGTAGAAGCAGTACGAATGAACATATTGCCAAGACTATGTTTTTTATTCCAGTCGTTGCCCATTGTAATTTCTGGAGCTTTTCTAAAAAACTGGACAAAATAATATCCCGATTTTTATGGCAAAATAAAAAAGCGAGAGTTAAATACAAGATGCTTCTTGGTAAAAAAGAGAAGGGAGGGTTGAATTGCCAAACCTAAGAAATTATCATTGGGCAGCACAACTCAGAGCCTTAATTATGTGGATCACTAAAGAGAAAGATTCGATTGGGTGGAGATGGAGCAAAATTCATGTCAGAAAGTATCATTAGAATCACTCCCATTTTTGAATGAAAGGGCTTGGAGGGGACTCAGGATGGGCAACGAATGGATCAAGGGAACCATGAAAACTTGGTCAGCTGTACGAAAAGAACCTGAAACTGTCGAACTCTGTAAGCAGGGCTACTAAAATTGTGCAAAAAACCCAGATTTTTGTACCATCTGTCATGGATTCAGGATTTGTCAAATGGGCTGATAAAGGGCTAATATATATTGAACAAATATTCCAGGGACAAACAATGAAATCATTTACTCAACTTCAAATAGAAATTTTAACTTACCATCTCATGACTTTTACAATTCCTACAGCTAAGGGACTATCTACAGAAACATCAGGAATGGGAAAACATTCGTAAAACACCATCTAAACTAGAGGAGACAATCTGGTCATTCTCAGAGGATAAGTCAAAAAAAGGGGTTATATCGAAAATCTATAAAGCACTACAACACAAATCCGAGGGTAACAACTTGGATGTTAAAGAAAAATGGGAGCTGGAAGCAAACATAATAATAACAGAAGAAGAATGGAAGAAACATTTAAAGAGGGACACAGACTAACTAATAGCCCACATGGAGGGAATTTGATTGGAAAGTGAAGATGCGTTACTTTTATACTCCATTTATTACAATCAAATACAGCCATACAACGGATCTATGCTGGAGGGAGTGTGGAACAGTAGGTGACACCACCCATATATTCTGGGATTGCCCTAAAATACAGGATTTCTGGAAGAACATTCAGAAGGAGATTAAATTGATTTTGGGTATTGAGTTCCCTCTGGAACCAGCACTTTACATTTTGGGTATAATTCCAGATAATATGACGGACAAGAACTGAAATATCTACTGAGAATCCTGCTACTGATAGCAAAAAAAACAATAACTGGCTCCTGGTTGAACCACAGCCTCCAAGCATAACAGAATGGAAAAACAGGGTAAAAATGTGGTTATTATGGAGAAGATTACAGCAAGACTACAGCTTAAAACAAATTTGTTTATTCGAGATGGTTATTAATAAGGCAGGCAATGCCTGAACTCTAGTCACCTCCATTTTTTATTTTTATTTTTTTACTTTATTTTTTTCATTTTATTTATTTTTATTCTATCAAATATAGCAGGGTATCTATGTCTCTCCTTTTTCTTTCCTTACTTTTGATCTGATGTTGTTTTTGTATATAGCCTACTTGTAAAGTGATACCTCTGGAAGGTGTTTTTATTTTAAATTTATTTTTATTTTATTTGATGTTTTCATTATGAAGGACTCATACTAATGTTGATCAAAGCGAAAGAACGGAATACGGAGTGAACTGGACTGTGGAAGTATGACGAACTAAGTACAAAAGAACAATGACTGATAATTACAAACCAACCGATCTGTACAGTGAAAGGATTGGGAACGGAAGAGACAATAATATATTATGTATGTGATACATCTCCCATGTTGTTGAATTTGGTCTATAGTATGTTTGCATATGTCAAATAAAATAAGTTAAAAAAAAAATATATATATATATATATATATATATATTATGACTTTAATATCATTATCATTGTTGTAAAACATGAATAAATACAGCAAATCCGAATCATCTATGTCTACTTTTATAGAAACCAAATAGAACAGTATTGCAAAATTAAAAACTATTTCTTTTTCCTGGTAGTGTAATGGAAGTAACCAGTAAATAAATCATTACCTCCGCCAAGGAGGTTATGTTTTTGTCGGCATTTATCTGTCTGTCTGTGTTCAAGTTAACTCAAAAATTAAGGATGGATTTTGATGAAATTTTCAGGAGTTGTCAGAAATGTGAAAAGGAAGAACTGATTTCATTTTGGGTGTGATCTGGAAGAAATCCTGGATTCTGGATCACTTTCAAATTTTCGATAACATTGCGGTCAATGGAGCCGAAATTTTTTCTCCGATAATTATTGCCCAAAACTCATGAAATTTGACTCAGGGACTGAAAATGGGAACCTCTATCAAATTTCAAAGTCTGATCTGGATCTGATCCAGAAAGCGGATTTTATCGCAATCTGTAAATCGCTATGGGGGAATTGTTGCACTTGGCGGAGGTCTGCGCTCTCCGAGTGCTTTTCTAGTTAAATATAATCTACTTGGTATCGGTTGGTACCAGGACCCCCCTACTCAACTATACCAGCATTTTTGGCAGTATCGGAGCAATTTCCGATACTGGTATCGAAATCAGAAACTTGACCAACACCTTGTATTAGTTACTATTTATTCACAAACGCATTCTTCATGATGGCGGGGATGCCAAACATAGCCTATTGTCCATTTACATTGTGTTGCCATGGTGAATCACGGTAACAGCGCACCACCGATGATGTGTTTGTATAGTTGAGGCAACACGGAGTCAACATACCAACCAAGTCCAAACCCCTGATTTAAAAAAACGGGAAGTTCCGCATTTCTCACCTCAGGGTTTGTTACTTTGTCGTAAGAAGGATCAACAAACTGAGTTAAAAAACTGATTCAGAGTTTGTGGAACCTCTGAAACAGGTCCCTCGTTCCCTCGTTCCACTCCACGATTGTGTCCCACATGTTGTTGATTCTTGACAAAAAAAAAAAAATAGATTTTATATCTTATATTTGAAGCCTGAAATGTGACAAAAGGTTGAAAAGTTCAAGGGGGCCGAATACTTTAGCAAGGCACTGAATGTTCCTCTAAACACTGTTTATACTTTTGTGCATTGAAGTTTCCTCTTTCCTCTGCAGGAAACCAGGATTATGTACATATATATGCACTGTAAACATTTCATCCAGGCTCAGGGCTTTTGACTCCACAAGGGCTCACCAGCCAGACCAAAGCAACAAAGGGAGCAGTGACTGAAGATTTAAACTCTAAATCTCTATAAGAAGCTTTACCACAGAGTGAAAACTTACTGGTTTCTGAGGGAAAAAAAAATCCAAAAGAGTCTAAAATAGCCCACTTGTCCACGTTTTCAATTCTACAATTCAGTGTAGAAAATTAAAAGTGTGAAACAGTGTTCCACAGCTATCAGGGCACGGGATATGGAAACAGTAAGAGATCTGTCATTTTTTAACATAGCCAGCAGAAATACTCCCAACCACTAAAGCATATGATCACTGGAGCGTAGCTTTGCTTCGTCACGGTGCTGGAGCACTTTCTCTTTCTTCCTGTCGGCTGTTGTGCTTCATACATGAAAGTAACAAGGCCCATCTGGACCCGTTTATGTCAACTGCAGGACGTTCTGTATTCTTCAGGTCTGTATTCAATAACATACAGACAACAAACTAAAATGAAGCCAAAAAGGAAACAAAAGTAATGTGGACAATACCAAGTACCCCCTTATTACATCCATAGGATTTAAAAGGGTAAGTTGCAGACAGCTGCTGCTAAACATCAGTCCTTGCTGAATTAATCATCAACAGGTGTGCTGACCTCTATCCAACAGTTGACATGATTATGGGTGCAACTTCCTGTGAGACGCTGGAACTAGCAGTAAGCCATTAGCCAGCCATGGTAGCTAATTTTGCAAAGTGGAACACATGATATTTTCTTGCTTAAGTAAAGTATAAACAAATGTGATTATTTAATATTTTCCCAAGATCTGCGATGGGCTGGTGACCTGTCCAGGGTGAGCTGGGATAGACTCCAGCAGATCCCTGTGACCCTGCAGAGGATTAAGCAGACATAGATAATGGATGGATGGATGGATGGATTTTCCCAAGATGCACCAGTGTCATATTTTTCGGAGAAAAGCACTACTGGTTGATGTACGGTATATATTCTGTTTCGTCTTCATCAGACTGTGAATTAAACTGTGACAGCTGAGGGGAACAGCTTTATCTTCAGGGCAGATTAAAGCCCCGTGCTTCATTAGTTCTCATCAACTTCACACTGTCTTACTTGATTACTAATTTCTTCAACAACGTGATGATAAGATGTCAGCTCCATGTTCTGTGCTGCAATAAAGGTCAGCGATGCTTTAATGTTGCCTGCAGGGAAGCTTGATATAGAAGCTTTTATAGTTAAGGGTCACCGCCAAACTCCTCCAGATAGGTTTATTTCAGACTCTTTGATCCATATCAGTTAAACAAAAATTAAGGCCTTAAATATACACACGTGGACAAAATTGTTGGTACCCCTCAGTTAAAGAAGGAAAAACCCACAATTCTCACTGAAATCACTTGAAACTTACAAAAGTAACAATAAATAAAAATTTATTGAAAATTAAATAATCAAAATCAGCCATCACTTTTGAATTGCTGATTCACATAATTATTTAAAAAAACAAACTAATGAAATAGGGCTGGACAAAAATGATGGTACCCCATAACTTAATATTTTGTTGCACAACCTTTTGAGGCAATCACTGCAATTAAAACGATTTCTGTATTTGTCAATGAGCGTTCTGCAGCTGTCAACAGGTATTTTGGCCCACTCCTCATGAGCAAACTGCTCCAGTTGTCTCAGGTTTGATGGGTGTCTTCTCCAAATGGCATGTTTCAGCTCCTTCCACAGATGTTCAATGGGATTCAGATCTGGGCTCATGGAAGGCCACTTTAGAATAGTCCAACGCTTTTCTCTCAGCCCATTCTTGGGTGTTTTTTGGCTGTGTGTTTTGGATCATTGTCCCTGTTGGAAGACCCATGACCTGCGACTGAGACCAAGCTTTCTGACACTAGGCAGCACATTTCTCTCCAGAATGCCTTGATAGTCTTCAGATTTCATTTTACCACCTTGCACACATTCAAGACACCCTGTGCCAGATGCAGCAAAGCAGCCCCAAAACATTACTGAGCCTCCTCCTCCATGTTTCACCGTAGGGACAGTGTTCTTTTCTTCGTATGCTTGGTTTTTTGAGTCTATGAACATAGAGTTGATGTGCCTTACCAAAAACCTCCAGTTTGGTCTCATCTATCCAAAGGACATTCTCCCAGAAGCTTTGTGGCTTGTCAACATGCATTTTTGCAAATTCCAGTCTCGCTTTTTTATGATTTTTTTCAGCAGTGGTGTCGTCTCCCATGAAGTCCACTTTGGCTCAAACAATGACGAATGGTACGATCTGACACTGATGTACCTTGGCCTTGGAGTTCACCTTTAATTTCTTTGGAGGTTGTTCTGGGCTCTTTGGATACAATTCGAACGATCCGTCTCTTCAATTTGTCATCAATTTTCCTCTTGCGGCCACGTCCAGGGAGGTTGGCTACTGTCCCGTGGGTCTTGAACTTCTGAATAATCTGAGCCACTGTTGTCACAGGAACTTCAAGCTGTTTAGAGATGGTCTTATAGCCTTTACCTTTAAGATGTTTGTCTATAATTTTTTTCGGATGTCCTGGGACAATTCTCTCCTTCGCTTTCTGTTGTCCATGTTCAGTGTGGTACACACCTTTTCACCAAACAGCAAAGTGACTACTTGTCTGCCTTTAAATAGGCAAACTGGCTGATTATGAGTTTGGAAACACCTGTGATGTCAATTAAAGGACACACCTGAGTTAATCATGTCACTCTGGTCAAATAGTTTTCAAATTTTTTATAGAGGTACCATCATTTTTGACAGCCCTATTTCATTAGTTGTTTTTTTTTTTTTTTTTTTAATAATTATGTTAATCAACAATTCAAAGGTGATGGCTGATTTTGATTATTTGATTTTCAATAAATTTTTATTTATTGTTACTTTTGTAAGTTTCAAGTGATTTCAGTGAGAATTGTGGGTTTTTCCTTCTTTAACTGAGGGGTACCAACAATTTTGTCCACGTGTGTATATTTATATCTGTACATTATATTAATCAGAACTGCATGAAATATAGATACATGGTGAGTCACAAACACGTCACTCACAGGTGTCCATCTTGATACTTTAAGCAAAACTCTGAATGTGTTATTAGACATTATGGTCAAGGTATCTTTAATCTGGATATTATAATCTGGATTTCTAACCTGGATGGATCACTGGTAGGATTTACATAAGGACTGTTGGATATGGACTTTCATGAAGAGGAGTTGATTGGATGTCATTTGTTCTTGGAGTCACTGATGGTTCCAGCTTTAGTTTAGATTTAATAATAGCATTAAACAGTACGCCACAGCTTGAGAAAATTCATAACAGTTGCTGTAAATCAGCTCTGGGGGGAAATATGACTGAATCATCTGCATGAATTAAATATTTCCTACCACATATGTGGTTTTATATTCTCTGAACCTTCTGAAGAGCTCATCCATAGGCTAATTTTTAAAACAAGTGGCACTATTCGACTTTGTCACACCCCATTAATCACACAGCTCCATCCAACCTGCTTTGTTTGGGAAAAAAACATCCTCATCAAATACTGGGGAACGCCTCTTTGTAGTTTCACAACAATGATTACATCGCTAAATCCCTTAGATGCATTCAGAAAGCACACAAATCCACACAAAGGTGGATCACAGACGCTGTACTTCCTGCGGCAGCTGAAGACGTTTCACCTCCCAGAGAAGATTATGGTGAACTTCTACACCGCCGTCATCGAATCCATCCTCGCATCCTCCATAACTGTCTGGTTTGCTGCAGCCAGGGACAAGCTGCAGCGCGTCATCCACTCTGCAGAGAAGGTGATCTGCTGCAGCCTCCCATCACTCCAGCAGCTGTAGATCTCCAGGACCTGGAGACGTGGTCCTGGAGATCTGCTGATCCCTCTCATCCTGGACATCCTGGACAATTCAATTTTATTTGTATAGCCTCTGTTACAATGTCAATTGTCTCTAGGTGCTTTACCGAGAGACCCAGATCATGACCCCCGAGCAAATATCATTAACTAGAATTATAATATTAAATCCAATCAATGATAATGGCAAGTAAAAAACTCCCACAGAGGGAGAAAAAAAAAACTTTAAGCCAAACAGTGGCAAGAAAAAACTCCACTTTAAGAGGAAGAAACCTTGAGCAGACCTGGATCATATGGAGGGACCTTCCTGATGAAGATCAGCCGGGTAGAGAAAGAAAAGAGGGGAGAGACAGGACAGAGAGAGGATGGAGGACTGAGAGAGGAGAGACACAAATGACTAAATATATTGACCATATAAACAGAAACATAAACAGATGGAGGCAGCAGCACTGGGATGAGATGGCCAGAGGACCAGGTTGCTGATCACCACACCAGTCGGCACCCAAACACAAGTGGAGGAGAACCCCGGGATGGACAGAGGATGGAACTGCAAGTCAGCATGAAACCCAGGAAACTCTGGCCTGCAAATACACAGAAAGAAAAGGGGGCAGAAACAGCACAACAAACACAGGAAAGCAAAGAAAATGGAGCACAGTTTCAGTAACAAGGTGCTCCCAAATAATTATGAATGAGCTGGAGGAGGAGGAAGGGAGGAGGAAAGGGAAGGAAAAGGAGAAAGGCAGTGGAGACACCACTCAACAGATCATGCTGGTGTCTCCCTGTAGCGTAGGCCTATAGCAGCATAACTATGACGAAGCTGTGATTAAGACGAGCTACTCTAGTCTTACTACTACAACTATAGTTATAACTATTAGCCCCTACACACTATAGATTAGACTAATTGTAGGCTTTACTGAACAGAAATGTTTTCAATTTAGTTTTAAAAATGGAGATGGTGTCAGCCTCCTTAACCCAAACTGGTAGCTGGTTCCATAAAAAGGTGCCTGGTAACAGAAGGCCCGTCCTCCAAATCTACTTTTAGATATTCTAGGAACGACGAGTAATCCTGCACTCTGAGAGCGGAGAGCTCTATTAGGAGCATAACATGCTATCAAGTCTTGTAAATAGCGCGGAGCTAGGTCACTAAGGGCCTTATATGCGAGAAGCAGAATTTTAAACTCAATTTGAAATTTCACGGGAAGCCAATGGAGGGAGGCTAACACGGGAGAGACGTGATCTCGCTTGCAGATTCCTGTCAGCACCCTCGCTGCTGCGTTCTGGATCAATTGAAGGCTATTTAGCGAGCTTTTCTGACATCCTGCTAACAACGTATTACAGTAATCCAGTCTAGAGCTAACAAACGCGTGGATTAATTTTTCAGCATCACCCTGGGAGAGGATGCTCCTAAGAGATGAAAAAAGGCAGTCTCTCAAACCTGGTTAATATACTGCTTAAATGACATATCCTGATCAAAAATGACTCCAAGGTTTTTTACAGCTGTGCTGGAAGCCAGCGTAAACCCAGTTAATCCATGATTATCCACACCCTTAAAACCAGTTACCTCTGAACATGAATTTGAATTTGAACATCTTCGTTGTCTCTCTGCAGCCCAGCACCATTCAGTCTCTCAGCTGTGGAGCTGTTACTGATGGAATTTGGGTGATTTTTTTTAGACTGTAAATGTTAAAACATACCGCAGGCCTTCAGAGGTTATGAAAAGTAATTTCACAGTAGGTGCTGAACAAGACAGTGTTATCCGACTGTTCGTCGTGGACCGATAATCCCAGGAATGTTTTTCAACACTAATTGTTCCTTGTTTGTCTTGAGTCATCGTGTGTTTTGTAACGACCCTCAGTCGGACCGACGCGCCCGTCTGCTCTTTAAAAGGACGTCTCAGTCCCACCTGCCGTCGTTTCTGCTGAAAGCACGATGAAGATCGCTCTGCTTCTGTTCCTGGCTGCTGCAGCGGTGGCTGTAAAAGGTAAGACGACACAAACACTCTGGACTGTTGATGTGGATATGTGCTTCCCCCAACAGGAACAGATCTGGCTGAGCTGAGAAAAACCTGAATATGTAGTAGCTTCTGATCTCAGAGGAGCAGCGACATATTAACTAAACACCTCTTTACTTGCTTCAATAGGATCTAAGAGTGTAAGTTGCAACCAGGTGCTGCTAATGAACTAGTCATCAGCAGGTGTGCAGACCTCTATAAAAACAGACGTTCTGGCAGTTTGCTGGTCTGGAGCATCCTGATGTTGGTTAACACAATGCCAAGAGGGAACGACATGAGCGTTAAGCTCGAAAGATGCAACTGTTTCTGCTTTCAGCCCGTTAAGGGTTAGGCCTCACTGAGCATTTAAATGTTACAGTCAATGCGTCGGGATTTGAAGAAGACCGAACAAGTACGGCTTGTTTAGAAGGGTTGCCAGGAGATAACTTGGTCTGTTTAAAAAGATCATGGAAAACTGCATCTGAACAAACCACAACACTTCTGGAACAATGGACGGATGAGACCAACGTGGAGTCGTTTAGTCTTAATGATAGAAACACCTCATTCCCATTGTCAAGCACGGTGGTGGAGGGGTGATGATTTGGAGTTATTAAGCAGCTCCTGGACTTGGGTTAACTACATTACTTTGGTTTATTTCTGCTAAATGTGAATCTACAATCTACTGAATCATGGGAACAAGCACCCACATCATTTTCTTTTTTGCTTCACTTTTTAAAAGTCACATATTGTAGTCCATCTGAGGTTGTATATACTAAGACCCGCTACAACCACATGATGGTTTTGTGCAAAAAATATAGGATTAAAAAAACACATTTGTGCACATTACTCTGTTAAACTAGACATAAACACATATTCTCTGCTTATGTTCTTTTGTGCTTCTGTTATCTCTTGAGATGAATCCATGAAAATAAGAGTATTTCTCAAACAAATTAAATGTTCTGTTTGAACATCAGCCTGAATTTAAATCCTAGAAGGGTATAAGGGACAGCTGGTATCCCATGAAAAGAAGATTTGATCCTACCCTCCCTGAGAGTAGCAGCAGTCAGGAACCGCTAATCAGCATCCACTGCCCTGAGCATCCATGTGTGTATATAACACAAGGCCAAGGAGGAAAGGAATAAGGAATAAGGAATAAGAGGATTTATTGTCATTGAACCAGCGTCCCAGTACAACGAAATTGCATTCCAGTACATCATCCAAGAAACATATAAAAAACAACAACAACATTTAGGACATGGATGTCGATGATGACTGAGGCTAAGCAACTAGTGTCGCTCCGCGCTAACTTAGATTGAAAAGGATAACATTGGGGAAGGAGGGGTGGAGGTTAAAAAAAGAACATCTCCCACTACGTGTCAAAAGGACACGTCGTGAGAGGGAAAAAAAAACAACCTCAGCACTTTTAATTAAGCATGTACAGACTTAACACAGGACATTGATAGAAACATGATGACGGATAACCCAGTTTTGACAGTCTGTTGCGCGCGCAGCCAGCCTTGGGTGCATCGCGCAGTCAGTCCATCGCCACACGGGGGAGAAGGGGGAGGTGCGCAGGGCGGGAGGGGGGGCCAGCGAAGACGTTGAAGTGGGGGGAGGGGTGCGTGTTGATCAGTTGTAGTGAGAGTGCAGTCATGTAGATCCTGGTCTCCAGGTGCAGAGGGGGGAAATGGGGGGGGTAGAAGCGTCCAAGCCACACAGCATCCAGGAGAATAGATAAGGGAGCGGCCTTGAAGGCTGCGCTTCCAGGGAGCCAAAACAGAAAGAATTGTTTGGGGCAGGCTGAGACACACTCTCCGTCTAGCCTTGAAGTTCTGCTGGATTTCTCTGTGGTGGGAATACTTCAATATTCCGAATTATTGGCCATTCTCCCTGATCAACGCGTGAATCTTTCCAAGATTGTTGTCCATTCGCCCAAAGAAGTCCAGAATCATCCCTTGGGTTTGATTCAAGTTCTGAATCGCTCCCAATTTCCGATCCATGTCTTCCAGTCTTTTAATCACGTTGTCAACTTTCTCACACACGTCCGGCGGGGTGGAAGTTTTCCTCGAATCCGAATTTGTAGCCTCCGTGCGTTTAATTTTCCGATACACCAAGAATCCACCTGCGCCGATCAGTAGAAATCCTGTGATCATAAATCCAAAAATGAATGCGTCTTCGACATCCTCCACGTGCAGTGGGCCGAGACAATGAAGTTTCCATTTGCCCCAGGAGTCCATCACGTACCCCGCTGCGTGCGTACCCCCCGGGCACGAAGGCTCTCCTTTGCCTTGTCTTGTTGTTGAAAAAATTTGATCAATTGCATTCAGAGACCAGCTTACTAAATCCATGGTTGATTCGGATACTCTGCAGAAAAAACGCTTCAGAAGCACAGACGAGACAGAAGCAGCTGCAGGAACAGATAGATAAGGGAGCTCAGAGAAATGCGTCCGCCTTCGCCGAGAGCAGGAAGTAATCAGACAGACAGACATAAGCAATGAACTTAGAGAAGCAGCCATTGCTCCCCATCAATAAGGGAACTGTTAAAAGGGCATTTCTGAACAAGTTGGAGTCTATTATTCCATCCTGAGAAAGATTATCCATCAATGGAAAATTCAAGAGAGTTCTCGATCTTGGCAGAAGGTGATGTCCCAGGAAAATTCATTGCATAGATCATTAAATGTTCACGATAATGACAGTGTAATTTTAAAAAGATACCCATGCTTATTTTGAAAGGCCTCTTCTCTTATGGTTTTGAATTGCAGCGTAGCATCACCTAGCATCACCTCGTCCCCATAACCACAGTTTCTCATCAGAGAACTGTGTATTTAGGTTTGATGAACTGTTAATGGAAATGTGATGAACAAGACTCATTGACTTGTTCTTAGGCCAAACTGGTTTTACACCAGTGGAACGTTTTTCTGCTTATGTAAAAGTGAATATGTCTTCATTTACAGATCAACACCTGGAAGTTACTGTTCAACGATCCAAGCGTTGGAGCGGTGAGTGATCGTGTTAACGCGTCTGTCGCCGCTATGTCTTGTGATTACCATGTTTGTTGAGTAATCTGAGCAGTGTTGTAACTGTGACTGTGATGAGCCCATATCCATATTAAGAGCTTCAAACTGGTGTCATAATTTGTTTGTACACTTCCATCAACAACCACAAATCCCCCAACTGTCCCAGAGCTAATTGTGGTGTTTCACAAACCTGTGTTTTTTTAGTGAAGCAGGACTGGATCTGTGGATGTTCACTGAGTTCTGTTGTGTCTTTCTCAAACAGGGATTGGTCTGTTTGATGCTCTTCGTGGCAAAGGTGAGTGACTCCAGTAGATCTGATGCTGGAATGAGCCCCTCAGAGGCTTTGAAAGTCCAATAACTCCCAAAGATCTGTTTACACCTGGTATTAACATCCGTCCTGGGTGATGTAAGTACATGATTTCCTCCTGCAAAGACAGAACGAGTTGTTGTTGCACTAAACCACACCTAGTACAACAAAAAAGGACACCACCCTTCCTGTACTTTGGATTTTTTTTTTATCACTTCCACCTCCAGACTGTTCCCACTCATTAGCACAAGACTGTCAGAGGTTTTTTTTGTCATCACCAGAGATTTCATTTATTCTGATCAAATCTAAGCATACTTAATATTTTTAGATGTTTCTACCTAAACAACATTTGAAATGAAGACTGTCAGAACAGAAAATCAGACTGGGGGAACTCCAGTCAAGCACCAGTAGGCTCCTTGATACCTGCTGTTGAGTTTCTTCATCGGACCCTTCCAGGCCAACTCACAGCTGGCCGTGGTGGTTTGTTTGTACATTTAGCAGGAAAACAAATCATATTCTCTGTAAAATAAGAATGGCCATGCACTGTTAAGTCTTTACACAGCTCAGACAGTGCTAAGTGCTAAGTGATGACAGCTCGTCATTAACCATAGCCAGCTGTCACTCAAAACACCACACCCCTAATTGTGCATAGATTTGTGGCTTTATACAATTGAACCTAATGAAATGGGTATGAAATTGGATGGATGGTGAAATGTTGGTCTTGTGAGCAGACTATCCCCAACTTTTATCGTAAAATAAAAAGAAGAACATTTCTATTTCTGTTGCAGAGTTGGACATTTGAACACGTGGGTCAAGTGCTCAGTTGAGGAGCTGCAGTTTCTTTTTACTTTACGGTTTGAGCCAGATTGTCAGGATGGGTGTAGCCCTCAGTCAAGTCGGTACATCTATGCCCTTATGTGGGAAGAAGTGGTATAGCTGGCTTTAATAGATGAACTGTACATCTAGAACAATAATAATAATGATGGAAAATCCAAAAAAAATGGAAGGTAGCAGAAGGCTTCAGAGGATCAAAATGGAAAAGTCAAGTCAAAAATATCAAGTCCGTGACATTATGGTTGTGTTGTCGTCAGTTGTCATGGCTTCAACTTGTAGTTGCGTACTTTAATAAGATGCCATTGCCCCATGAGACCTTCCCTCCACCTCCACAGAAGATGTCAGTTATTTAGGCAGTCCTTCGGATCTGAAAGTATCCTCAAATGTGTCCTGGGTGTGTTTACATATATCCACTTGTTATTGAATTACTTAGTTTGGATGTTAATACCAGAGGGGTGTACTACGAAGCGAGATTAGAGGGTTAGCGAGGTATGTTGAGTCTAAAGCCAGGATTTCCGGTACCACGAAGGTGGCTCTCTTTTAACCTGGCTAGATCACCATGGTAACTTACTCTGCAAGCTTAACCTGGTCCGGAGCAGGTTATGTGCAGAGTTTAGGCTCAAATCGGCTCTAAAAAGCGCCGCCCTTTCACTTTCACCCAATCCCGTTGACTTTAGCGCCAGGATTGTGCAATGGAGGGAGAGTATTCAGAGACCGGACTGATCCGCTGGCTTCCCATGACCATATTCTCTATGAACGCTAGAGATTTCCAGCTGAGGGAATACGTTACATTTGTAATCTGCTAGAGCCAGATATTGGCAGCGCCACCAAACGCAGCCGTGCGCTCACAGTAGAGCAAACGGTGTGCGTTTCTTTGTGTTTCTTTGCCACGGGAACCTACATGCATTTAGTTGGTGATGCAGAAAATCTGAGCCAGAATACTGGAATAAAGGTTGTACTTGCTCTTACTAAACTGCTGAATATGTTTGTAGTATTCCCTGGCCATCTGCCCACGCTTCAAATAAAAGAAGCGTTTTACTAAATCGCAGCTAACATAAATTAATAGTCCATTATATTGATAATCAGTGTGACGTGGAATTTCATGTGAAATGTTTTAATATAGTTCATTCATAAGATTCCCCAGGGTAATAGGGTACCTGTTAAAGTGGCCGGTGAGTGTGTATAACAGATAATATTAAATCTTAAATTAATTACACATAGATTTAGCAAAAAACTAAAGTGATTTTCATTTATCATTCATAATGGGACAGTCAGACCTACATAATGTTTAAATCTGCTGCATTGAGTTTAAAGTTTAAGCGCTCTAAAGGAGGGAGGGAGATTAATTAAGGTTGTGAAATAAATATAGTGGTGAAATAAATATAATTTACGAATTTACACGATCTGCAATTTTTTGCCAGCACTCCTCTCTGGCTTTATTCGCACCTACAGTGTTGCTTTTGGCCGTAAAGATTTCTTTGAAATCCTCATAGCCCTGCATTATTAAAACCTGCTCCTCCTGACTGAAATATACGGACCGCCATCTATCCATTTGATCCGGAAGAGGCGTCAAATGACGCGTCAAACGCCCCCTTTTATGTGAACGCGCACAGAGCAGAAAACAGAAAGCCGCGGTTAACAAAGATAGTTGATAACCACCGTCGTGGTACCAGTTATCTCTGATGGAGAGTTTCAGGTTTGTTAAGAGCCAGCTCACCCAAAGAAAGCCTGGCTGTGTCGAACTTGCTTCGTAGTATACCCCTCAGGTCTAAACAGGACCCTTTCCCTCTTTCAGCATTTGCTCTCATTTTATCCCTAACCTGAAAATCAGTCTCAAACTAGTCACTAGTCTGTAGAGCAGGTTGATAATGTTGGTGACTCTCACTCCACCGTAAGAGGCTTTTCATTTCTCTGGACAGTTTCGATGAAGCAGAGGTCAAAATGCTCGTCTTTGTTGGGGTTTTTCACACCCCACTCTGGCCCAGTTATGGGGAGGACAATACTTTGTTGTTTAGGAATTCTTGTTTTCTTTCTAGCTCACAACATGTTCCCTTAAAGCATCTCTGTTTAACAGGAAGCTCCCCAGGAACCAAACCAACGAAGCCCACTGAGGGAGGTATGTGGACAAACATCATCTACCTGTTCTTTACAGTGGGACTCGTTTAATTCTACAGTATGAATGCCTTATTATGTAATTTTCTCCATATTTAGATGGTTTTGGCTTCAACCTGGCAGATGCTCTTCATCCAGGTAAACCCTGCTGTTAGTTAAATCACAACTAACTCAGAGTAAACTAGTCTTAAGAGGGTAGACTGCACAGACATTTACACCAACAGCGGGTCATAGTTAGGACTCCATTAAAGGCACGCTATGTAACCATACTACTACAGGCCAAATGGAGGCAGCACACCAGGAGAAAGCTTTTGTATTACAATAATTAAGTGGGGTCCCGTCTGGTATTCAGTCACTCCAAATTGTTTTGTTCTTACTGTGATTTGAAATCTTTGACTTGGAAATAAGAAATGATTTATCTTCTTTTAAATAATGTTAAAATGAATAACTAATCTTAAATGTTACAACAAGCATCATTACCAAGACTGGCAGCTTTTACCTTTCTTTTACACAATAAAAATTTTGTTCCAAGTAACCACATTAATCAACTCTGCCATCTTTAAGTGATCTATACTTTGATTAATGTGTCAATTTTTCTTGTTTCTTGATCTTCATGTTTTTTTCAGTGACCTCAAATTAAGAATTTTTGCTCATTTTCAAAAAAAAAAAAAAAAAAATTAAAATATATATATATATATATATATATATATATATATATATATATATATAGCTAGTAGAGATGCGCGGATGAACCGTGCACCCGCGGGCGGAGCGGATAATCCGCATATCGGGCGGATGACTCGTCAAAAAATAATACTTTAATTAAATTCGGGCGGGTTGCGGTTGAAGCACTCAAATAATAATAATAAGAAAAAATATTTTACATATTATTAAAAAGGATGGCGGGTCGGTTCGGTTTTGAAAATTGGTGAAAAAACGTTCCTGCAAATGGATAGCGGGCGGATAGAGATTTTAAGAAGCGGTTGCGGGTTAAAATATACGTCATCCGCGCATCTCTAATAGCTAGCTAACTAGCTAGCTATATAGCTAGCTAACTAATATATATATATACATATATATATAAATATATTTTGCACATTTTAAACTCTTGAACCAAATCTAAACTGGAAACAAGATTTCTTGTCAAGTAAAGTTCTCTTGCTACATGTGCAGATAATTTCACTACTTTGTATTTATTCTGGTTCTTTTAGCAGAGTACTGTTACTCCTAAAATCAGACTCGTATGATTAGCTGAGAACTTAATATGGGACAAGAGGAAAGGATGGAAGTATCTTATTTCCAGTGTGGCCTTCAAAGTAAAAGCTCAACTGTTTTTTTTCACTGTTGCGTAGGCTGCACAGTCCGTCCAGCTGAATATCTGCTGTCTTTTTTTTAGCCAAGCTTCTGAAATGATTGTCAGTCAAATGATATGTGGTTGTGCATGAGCTGTTACTGAATAAGGAGAGTTTCTGTGCTGCAGTTTTGGATGAACATGATGTGACACTGACTTCCTGTTTCTGTTCCTCCAAAGATCCCAAAACATCCAAGCCAACCAGAGGAAGTGAGTACAGGTGTTCTTGACATGCAGACAGGTGACAAATTACTGATGTTTGTCCATGTGGCCTCAGGTGAGGCCCAGCAGATTAACTGATAACTGGCGACCAACTATTGTCCCCCTTCTTTGGTCATGCCCTTTAATTTACCTGTATCCCTCAAGGACCCAACATATTGGGCCCACATATCTTCCCATGATACTGAAATCATACACACGACATTTAGCCATTTAGCCATTTAGCCGTTTAGCCATTTAGCCAATTAGCCATTTAGCCCACCTGGACATACTGGCTGAAGAAGAAATTAGAAAAGCATCAAAGATGAACTTTAGCCTTTTATTCTTCATTTATTTCTTCATTTGCTCAAAAAGAGCATTTAGATAAAGTTTCCAGTTCAGTAGTTTTGCCCTGGATCTGGTGGTTCTACACAGATGACATGTCCAAGCATCTGAGCTCATTTGTGACCTATAGGACCTGAATGAGTCACATCAGCAGAAATGTAACAAAGACATGACCGGTAAATGTATTTCTCTTTCATAGATGACTCCGGATTCAAGCTGGAGGACGCTCTCCATCCAGGTAAAGCTGTCAGTGGTGGATGTCTTTAAAGAACCTTGATATGGAACCAAACTTTCTATCAAAAGCCAGCTTCAGCTTGTTGCTTTAATCGGTGCATGAAAAAAGTATGAGAGGCTTATGTAATCAGCGGGTTTTCTGCACTAACTTACCATAAAATGTGGTCTGATTTTCATCTTGGTCTAAATAACACGATGTGCTTCAGATGATAGCACACAAACTGTTATAATGTTCTGCTCCCATTAAACGTTCACAATGCTGGGTAAGAAAATAAGTCAATCGGCGTGTCCTTCGGCAGCAGTGACTTCAACAAGCTCTGTCAGTATCTCTGACCGTTCCTCGTTTCAGAACAACTTCAGCTCAGACGGTCTGTAGAACCTCAATGAGGTTGAGGTCTGGACTCTGACTGGACCAGTCCAGAAGGTGGATTTTCTATTCATCAAGTCATTCTGTTTTCTGAGGAGACCCACCCAAGAAATTCTTAAAGTATCTGTCAGTCTCCTTCCTTTTTCTTTCTCTTCTAGTCCTGAAATGCAAAAATGTATCTGTATTAACAAATTAAATTCATGGGTTCATGCTGTCTAGAAAGAAAAGTCAAAATAGTTATTCCCATTTTCTAGCATCATACAGGAAACTGATATTGTGTCTGGACCGTGGAGACAGATAACTGGAGACTGGGTGAAGCCGAGGCTCTGGTGGCGATAGTTGGGTGAACAGCACCACCATGTGGTTGTGAATAAAAACAGCCCAGAGCCCTTCAGGAATTCTAGCTTTACAATCCTGACATGAGCTAATATTTCTTTTATTCCTGCTTTCTCAGGACTGGCTCTCCAAGTGTCATGAATGTATCACAAGTTTGAAATATTGAGCCACTGGAGCTAAATGAACAGATTTAGATTGATGATACATTTTATTTTCTTCTGTCCACAGCTGTGAAACCCACTGATAAACCCACTGAAGGAGGTGAGTCTTGCGTTTCCAGGTCTAGTCTCTGAGATTATGTCTCTATGAACTTGGTTCATCTTCGACCGTTCCTCAAGGCAGGACTGCTCCTCGATGGATTCATCTTTCTGACTCTCAGGCAGGTTGAGGTCCAGGTTTGACTGAGGAAGTCTTTCTGCCTTGGAGGCTGCTTTAACAGAATCTAGGGCGCAAAAATCAGACCCCGTATGAACCCCGAACCCAGATTAAACCTCTAAATCAAGCATAATTACCTTGAAAGGCCTGTAGGTGGCAGCACAGTACGAAGATACATTTTGGCTCGTAGCTAAAAAACTATATGGGTTAGACAACAAAACTCTTTGTTACTGTGACTCCTTTGAACATGTGGCTGAGTTTAGGCAGCTACACTCACTGGAAGTTGATGCCGTCAAAATAAAATATAGGCCAGATGAACAAGAGACATCTGTTTTGAGTTCATGATGATGCACCAACGCTTCCAATCCACAGTTTGTGTGTCTCACTGAATGAAACTACTTCAATAAGTGGACTGCCTCATAAAGTCTCGTCTCCTCCTCAGACTGTCAGCGCAGCGTGGTCCAGAAACTGAGCACCATCATCGAAAACCAGAACCAAGAGCTGCGCCTGCTGCTGCAGCTTCTGGCTCGCTCATCTTCAACAGGCTGAAAGGCACCGAGGTCACATGAATGACCACATGTTAAAAAGTTACACCTTCCTCTTTTAATACTAAGTCTAAGTTTTAGTCATGTGTAACCTCAGACAAACAGAGACATAACATTTATTCGCTTTGCCATTTTTTTTGTTTTAAAAAATAAAGCCAAAACAAAACAAAAATAAATGTGGTCAATACTAAGTACCTGCTTACTGCTTCCACAGGATTTAAGAGGATCTTTAGCAACCAGTTGCTGCTAATCATCAGCCCTTAATAAACTGATCATCATCAGGTGTTCAAACCTCCATAAACGCAGACGTTTTGGACGCTTGCTGTTTTGGAGTACTCAGGTTTGCTAACATAATGCTAAGTGGGAAAGATACAAGCAATGGCATTAGAGAAGCAACTGTTGCTCCACATCAACTTGGAAAGGGTTAGTTAGAAACATTTTTTGCATGTTTAAAAAAACATTATTAAGCATTCTAGAGAAATTTGACTCCATGTGTCTGACAGCTAAAGCTTGGCTGTAATCGGTTCATACAACAGGACAATGATAACAAACACAGCAAGTCAACATCAAAAAAGATTAACATACTGGTGTTCTTGTGAAGCGTCATCAGATGCAGCTAAATGTTCTGTTCCAGTTTAAAGTCCACATCTAGACAAGTACGGTTGAAATTTATTTTGTCAAGGATGCATCCAGTGGAGACTTGTGTAGAGTGTAAACAAGAAGGTATCCCAGAATGGATCATTTTGCATCAACAAGCAGAAGTAATGGGAAAGGAGAAAGGAGCTATGACTTTGTTGTAAAATGTATTTTTAAGATGTTTTTATTCAAGAATATAGTTCTTTTAACTTCTAAGTCGTGGTGCCTTGAAAAAGATGGAGCCTATTGGAAAATATCCTCAGATGTCTTCTGAGTTTTTTCTTTTCACCTCAACTGAACCTTAAACTCATCATGTAAAGTAACGATTATAGACACTTTTGTCAGAGGACTTCATGGTCCATTCTGAGTCGTATTAAAATTCAAAGTGTTAATTATATTCAAATAAATCATAGATGTTTTCGGATGAGTGTTAGCCTGCTAGCTGAGCTGTGATGCTATCAAGTCCACTGCTGTTCCAGTTGCAGGAAGACTGAACTGCATCCTCCGAAATACGTTCTCCCAAGTCAGGACAGTCCAGACACAGGTCCAGACTTGGCATACTTGGAATTGGGAAACAACTAAGCTTTCGAAAGACTCAATCTAAACTCAGACTTCAATCTAATTATTGAAATGGCGTTCTGGTGTGTTGAAGAGAGCTGTTAAAAAAAAAGCAACATTGTAAAGATGAATTGACCACGATAGGGGAAACCCATGTACCACAAAAATGGTACGGTCCACTGGGTGGCAGCACTGGTCGAAACTCGTTGTTATGGCTGCACTGAGTCAGGGACGTTTCTGGTGAGACCACTAATTTAAGTGAGTGAACCAGTTCAGCCAAATCATCTGAGAGAGTCCCCGGACTTGTGATTCAGTACGAAGATTCAAATCACTAACTTGGGTGACTCAGGAAAATTAGGAGTGTTTGGGAAGATTTTGATTCGCTTGGACGCCCCCTGGTGGCTATGTGGGGCCTATGCATCTCCATAGTTTTGAGGATGCTGCCTCAGATCCTGGAGGACACTTTTCCAATCACACCAATGATATTCTTTATTCCTGAACACTGGAACTGAACTTTAAGCCTCTAACAGATAATCTTGGTTCATTAAACGATTTATATCATATTCTTATACACCAAAACACGAGCTGTCCGGGCTTTCAGAGAGTTTCAGAGTTGTTTAACGCCCAGCGGCCACACCCAATCAGCCCCTCAAACCTCCGGAGTTGACTCACACTGTAACAGGACACAACGGTCCTGTCTCTCTCTGCAGGGTCTACAAATAACGTTTTAAAAAGTTCTACAGGAGTCCAGCCGACATGAAGTTTTGTTTCAGCCTCGTTTCACTGTTTCTTCTCATAACAGGGACATTAACGGAGGATTTGGGTGAGTTAAATGTTCGAACTGCTGTTAGAAATTACAGGTTGTGTCATGGCTGCTCCGCGGTGGCCGTTGTAATTTGGTAAACTCGCTTTTTCAAGTGACGCAGGGCAACTAATTTGTGTAACCTATTTTCCCCTGCAGCTAGCGAAGCCGTGTAATCGGACTGAAGCCGACACAGATTTCTGGGTTCGGTTGTCTGTATTTACGCTGGTTTTAACGAGTGAACGCGGTCATTAGTTGTGATGATCCCACGGTCCCTGAAGTGGACAGTATGTATGAGTTTTCAGGACTGTACGCAGATAGATCCGAGTTATAAAGTCAGCGTCCATCTCCATCCTTCACCCTTCTCCTCACCGTCTCACCTGAATGTGCAGGACACCAGTGACATATATATATTAGAAGACCAAACACCTTTGACAGATTTTCTGTATCTATGTCAGTCCATTTATCAGACATGAAAATCGGTCAGGGGTTAAAAAGGTGAGAAGTGCTTCAGGTACACTGTGCAAAAAGCGTTAGGGTATTAGCGTTGCCAGGTGTACGATAATTATCGTATTTGTACGATAATTTGGCCCTCTGTAAGATGTACGATCAATAATCCAAAATAAGGCCAAATGTACGATAATTTGACTATTTCAAATTATTGCCTGCCGCAACTGTCAAATTTGATTATAGCACAGCGGCGGAGCGTCAGGGGGGACTGGGGGGGGCCCCCCGGCCCGGGCCCTGGGGGGCCCGATGAAAGATGAAGAAACAGGCTTTTCCCTAAGTGTCAAAGACACTTTGCACATCCGTGGATTCAACAATTTCTGCGCGAAATGTGTCACGCTTCGTCTGAGGTAATATATAGGTTGCTCCAGCCAGAATGAATCATGGTTGGTCAAAAAAATTTAAGACTGACTTTGGTCATGAAGGTTTATTCAACACAGTGAATTAAATGTTGTGCTGCATGGCTGGCTTCATGTTCACTCTCACAGTTAAGTTTACAATGTGCAAAGTTACAAGATCTCCAAATGTATTTTGGGTAAAATCGTCATCAACAGCCGTCCATCAGCGTCATCATCAGTCACTTGTCAACAGAGTCAACGCGGTGGAGGCTGGTGGATCAAAGACTAATGTAATTATGAGTGGCAGTTCATATAAACATAAAAGTGGAGCGACAAAACGCAAAGAAAAGGAAAAAAGAGCGCAGGAGAAAACGAAACTTAAAAAGCTGGATACGTATTTTGTTCGTCCCAATCCTGGAGATGAACCTGACATTGTTGTTCAGCGCGGTCAGGGAGCCAGATTCACAGGTACAATTTCTCACAATCACTGACACTGAAAACAATATGTGAGTTAGTTGTAAACTGCCAATGTGGTTGTTATCGGAGTAGCTCGGCCACCTAACGTTATTATTAGGGGCCAGGTAGCCTAATGTTTTTGTTCTCATGGTTTGTTAGACTTCATGTCGGTTTTGTCTGGTTAGCAAGCACAAGATGATGAGCTCGTCGTGTACCCTTTCAATAGTGGTGAGTACTTCTGCTATTTTATATTGAATCTATGTTTGTACGTGAACGTGTGGGCCGCTGTGCCAATTTTACAAAACGTAAGCAATGTGTCAAAAATTTAATGTAGTAATGCTTGTAATCCCCGCTGTTGCGGGCATACGTATGTTGTAAAACGATGTAATCACAAGCTTTATCGGGTTTAAGGGCCCGGTCATGTGCCCAGCCCCCGGCCCGGCAGTGACATGTTCCGCTACTGCTATAGCGCATCATTGGGCTTGTTATTTTGGTTATGACAGATGTACGACAATTTCCCTCAAAATATGATAATTTTGAGTCTCTGGTACAATAATCCTACATTTCCCACCTGGCAACGCTGTAGGGTATCAAGTGACAAGAGTTTACAACTTGACCTTCAGCTTTCTTCTCAGCCCTCAGTGAATATTATCCTGACATGGATTCACCAATTACAGAGATATTAGAAAGAAGCCTGTGTTTCTTCTTTTATGTTACCGTTAATTACACAAGCTTGACGCGAACTTCTAGCAAATGGGAGCTGTTTTTCACCGGAGCTTTGGCTAGCTCTGACTAGGGATGTTCCTGGCGACTAATTTCCCTGTAAATTTCCCTAAATTTTAATTAAGAGTAGTTGACTAGTCTAAAAAAAAAAAGGAGCTGCGTTATCCTCTCAGACCGGATGGGAGAACACCGTCTCCGGGTAAACAATGTCAAATCAGCCTGAGTGTGGCTAGCACCGCTAGCATCAGCACCGCTAGCATCAGCACCGCTAGCATCAGCAGCCGTCGTCTCGTGCAGATTAACATCCAAATGCTTGAGTTGAATGTGGTTGCGCATTGCTCCAGTCGAGTGATTGTATGCCAGTTGTTTCTGACACAGTCTACATACTACCTTGTTTTCATTTTCTAGATTAAAGTACCGCCAAACTGCGCTGGTTTTGCGAGACCATCTTCCCACCGTGCCGTTTTAAAACTCCAGTCTACTCGAGCATTTCCGCGGAGAGGGGGCTGCTGTCTGACGGCTCTGTAGCCCCGACTAGTGGCATGCGGCTGTATGACAGTTAAGCGGCCTTGTACATGAATAAAACACAAATTGGTTTAAACGACTAATATTTCTGGTGCCGACTAGTAAGTGGGCGGACGTTTAATCGTTTAGACGACTAATCGCGCGCATCCCTAGCTCTGACAGTGTTCAACATTAGCTGTAGCAAACGGGAGTAACTTAGTTATACCACAAAGTATGAAAACGATTGAGACCATAACTCACCAAATTAAATCTACTGGTAAATGTAGGTAGGAAATGTGAACGTATGCTTGTCTGCCTTGTTCCCGCCGTGGACAGCACGAGGTCCTGCTTCTAGTCCCACTTAGCAATGTAACCTCCAAGTACACGTGAATGAAGAACGTTCGTATGACTGGAATAATGGAACAATCTGACCTGATTGGTTCTGGACAGGATTTACTGACCGTCCAAGTGTCATTTAAAGGGCCGATTTCTGGAGTGCTCAGTTTGCTTATTAGGTCAATTATATGATATTTGAAAAAAATTAATATCTTCCAACTCTGACACCCCCCCCCCCCCCCCCCCCAAAAAAAAAAAAAAAAAAGAAAACTCCTTGGATCTACACGATTCACGTACGTCACCCTTTTTGACTATAAAATGGCGAAATTCACCAAAAGGTGAGGGATTTTCATAAGCAGAGTGTCCTGCCCATGTCAGTGGCAAAAAATCAAGAGGAAAAAGATGTTTTGGTTTTGGGGGGGAGAAAGTGTTTCCGCTTGGACTGGTGGTGTTCTCCAGGGTTAAAACCTGCTTCCAGCTGGACCAGTGTCAGCATCCTCCTCTGTCTGCCAAGACTCAGAGCTGAGGTGTGGCTGCGCTACATGAGCCAGGGGAGATCTGGACCTCTGCACAGATCTCTGAGTAACACTCAGCGAGCACGTTGCAGCCTCTTGTTTTGTTGTTTTTCTTGGAAACTTGTTCTTTCAGCATTGCAGAGCACTTTCCGCAGAGTTGCCTGTTTTTACCGTTTTTTTCCTGCATCCAAGGCGATGACTAGCGTATAGTTTGAAGCCTGCACTTTTGAGATAAGTTCAAGGTGAGACTCTGTGAGGCTGCATCCTGCGACAACGTCAGCGTAAATTAGTTGTGATTGGAACACGCAGGCATGTCCGTGGTTCCAGAGGGTTAAGATACATCCACAGGTTGCCTCCAGTTAACTCAGATGTTGTCAGTAAACCTATCAGAAACTTCCAAAGCCATGACATCATCATCACCTGGGCTTTCTCAAATTATTTAAAGCCATAATAATCTTAGTGTATGGAATATTCTCACATTTTTCTGATATTTTGCAACTAGAAATAATTTTGGTACTCCCAACTGACCTATAACAGGAAAAGTTTGGTCTGATTTAATGCCAGATTAAATCTCTTCTGGTCTCATCTGCACTCGTGTGATTGCGTACAGTTAAATAGTGTGTTCACATAGTATGTGAGGCTTTACAAACCTTAAATCTGAGGTCAGTTGCTGTACCGTATATTTAAATCGCAAAACACACACAACAGCCAAAGATACTCGTAGTCCAAACATTTAACATGAATTCAGCTCATCAAATGCACTGAATTGTTACGTGACAATTCAGAAAAAAGGTGCATCCCTCAAGAAAAGGATTAACAGAATTATCACTGGATTATGTGCAAATAACAAAATTCATTTAGCACTTTTACAGGAATAGAAAAGCACATGCAGATAGTGAAGACTGTCGTGAGAAAGTAGCTGTCTGCTGTTTTGAGGCTGTTGAGCATCTCCTGCTGCTTCGCTGATTTCCTCTGTGGAATTGTGGTGATCTAACCTGATATCTTGCTCTCTCATCAGCTGTAGCTCCAATAGCTATTTGCCCAGTGGTTTCAGATATTTGATATTTTGCAGAGTTCTGAGACACCTTGGCAAAGATCTTTGATGAGTCTTTTACTTGTTAACACTAGGGATGCACATGGTTAACCGTTTCACCGTTGACCGATAACAGTAACTAACCGATTAATACTAACTAGGGATGGGCATTTGGTCGAGATTTATTCGTCGATCGTCGGGAGAATTAATGATTAATAATCAATTAATCATTAACATTTTTATATTGAAAACTATCACAATTATTCTCGATATTGGTGTGAGGTTTGTTTTCCCCTTTGGCCTAGTTGCTATGGCCCACGCATGCCCAGATGTGTTCAGTGGCCCGGATGTTGTGGTTGACAATAACGTGACATTTCCTGTTTCTTTTCTTAAAAAAAAACAACGATAATAAAACAAGAGATATCGAGGAGACTGCGTAACAATGACAATTTATATCAAGGCGCTAATATTACAGGCTTTTTGTTTCTTAAAAAGATAAGTTTGTTGTGTGCTCAATGTGCGCCGCAGCTCCTTCTGGTCCGTGCTAACACCGAGTTGAGGCTAGGCTAGGCTAGGCTGATGATGAACCGCCTCCACCGTCCTTTACAAGGCTTGGATGCGTGTTGTTCAAGTGATATATCATTGTCGTTCTCCATTAATTGTGTTTGTAATTTGCATTGCAGTGATTCCAGTACACTTGGTCATTTTCTAAACAAAAATGGTCCCACGCCACACTTCACCGCGACCGCTTCATGACTAGGCGAGGACCTACAGAAGCTCGCATGTAACAACTGAGCCAAGCCAGGGTAGGGTGATGGTGAAATGTTGCCCCCGTTGCCAAATTTCTATCGGTGGCACAGTGAAATGCATCGCATTGTTTAAGGACGTGCACTGATAACCTGCATTCGAATTGTTTAAAAAAAAAAAAAAAAACATTCGGTTCTTTGACGAAAATGAATGTCTTCAACCAAATTCTTAATGATCAATCATCGATTAATCGATTAATTATGCCCATCCCTAATACTAACGGTCAATTTTGTTTTTAAGCTACGGAATTCAATCAACTCATGGGGGCGTGTCGACAGGTGCAACAGCCCTCTGATTGGTCAATTCTACATCCGCTTAGAAGAGCGCGTCATCGAAAAAATGAGGAAGTACCACATCTGTACAATTCTGGTTCTCCACACTACAAAGACAGCACATATTCTTGTAATTCATGGAGGGAGATAGCGATGAAAGTGGGTCTGGATACGGCCGAGACGGTGAGGAAGTGGAAAAACGCAAAAGATACGTTTAGTAAGTTTAGCTAGTTCGTGATTGTCGCTCTTGCGTTGTGGCGTGGAATAACATAGCGGAGACCGCGCTAGTATAAATCAAAAGTGACGGCGGCATCTCTGCGACAAGCTGACGGCGACACATTGCCGCGAGAGTATACACGGGGAAGTGTCCGCATGTGTCCACGACAACGCGCGCAGCATCGCAGCAGTCAACCTATCGGTTAACGGTTATTAATCGTTAAAGGGCGTCGGTTAACGGTCATTAAAAAATCCAAAATGTGCATTCCTCGTTCCTCGTTACATCACGCCAATAACATAACATGAGTATAACATCAAAGTCTCTGATAACATCCTCTGTACCCATTAAATAACCCCCCCCCCCCAAAAAAAAAAAAAAAAAAAAAAAAAAATTCCCCTTCACAAGGAAACTTTCAAAAGATGTCTGTTTCTTATTCATTTTGGTAGCCGGGTTAAATTTTGGCGCTCAAGTGGCCGATAATAAGTACAACTTAAATAGCTTTTTATTTTCTTGCACGATGCATGGAAGATCAGCCATGTAGTTGTTGGTTAGACGTCAAGTACCAAGTAATCCACGGTCGTTACCGGTCCGCGGCCGATCTTTGTTTTGATCAGATTTCAAGTCCCAGCAGAGCCTAATTTGAGTTTTCATGGAAACTTCCAGTGAATGAATTCAGATTTAAAATGAGTCATCTTGACTTCTGGTTGTAGCATAATCACTTTATATGTAGCATAATGTGTCCATGACAACTCCGTACCAGTACGCAGTACCTACTGTACACTGTGTTCGATATGCAGTAACCAGATTGTAGTTTTAAAAAATGGGTAGCATTTATTCCATTTTCTGGATTAAAGGATGTGGATCTAACCCATTTCCTGCTGGTTAAACGGCCAGTTCCCTCAGGACCGGTTCTTCACATGAGGAGGTGAAACGGATTTAAACACAGTCTCTTTATAATTCAGATGATGCTGATGATTTTGTGATTTTTAAACCTAAATCAAGATTATTTCCATTTTACTAAATCCAAATCCAAAGTAGAGTTTGATCGGGTCACTTCAGAATTTCTGCATTGATAAAGTTGGAATTTCTGGGTTGATTTTAATTATTTATTTAGTCCAATGGGCCTGATATGCTGTCGTCTAAACCTTTATCTTTCCTGTGCAGAGACTTCCTGGACGATGCGGCGGAGGGCTGCAGGGGAAACCTCAGCCATGTAGTTGTTGGTTAGATGTCAAACATTGAATTAGACTGACTTTCCTGCAGTCAGTCACAGCTGAGGGTGCAGCTCTAACATTTTCATATTTCTGTGTAAACACAAGTGATTATTTTAACTATTGTTTGCTCTAAAACGTGAATATTTGTGTGGTCGTTAAAGCCTCAACTAGGGCTGGGCATCAATCAAAAATTTTCGATACCGGTACCAGTACCGGTACCAGTACCGATACCTTCACTTCGATACCAGTTCCTGAACGATACTTTTTTCGATACCAATTTGATAATATCAATTCTAACAAAAAGAAAATTACATTCCATGTTACAGTACAAATCTTGAGATTTATTTTTCAGCTTTGATATTTTTCCATTCCAAGCAGTTTTCTTACAGAAAAAATAAACAGATAATTTCAAGTGCAATAGAACAGTTGCAAGCAAGTGACAGATCTGTGTCTAATGCTCACTGCTACATAATAATGTCTTCAGGCGGACTTGGATGCTGAGAGGAGGATGGCTGCAGTCTGATCGTCTTGCAGTCAAACACGGAGCAACTTTCTGCTCTTAGATTGATTCCGTGCACGATCAGGTGCTTCATCAAATTAGTCGTGTTGCCGGCCTTAGCAACGATGACTTTTTTGCACATGTTGCATCGCACGCTATTGGCATCTATCTTGTTAAAATGGAGCCACACCTTTGACCGGGGTGGCATTTTGACCTGACTTGACTTGTCCAAAGCTTTCGACACAGTCGACCATGATGTTTTAAAACTTAGACTTCTGAACTCAGGTCTCTCAGAAGAAGCAGTTTCTTGGTTTGCAAACTATCTTAGTAATCGGTCTCAGTGCATTAGGTGTGATGGTCTATGCTCAGATGTTTTATCGATCCACAAAGGTGTACCACAAGGCTCTGTGTTAGGTCCACTCTTGTTCACTATTTATCTGAATAATCTGGGTCAAAATGTGTCAAATGCTACTTTCCATTTTTATGCTGATGACACTGTATTATACTGCTGTGCAGCATCTCTTGCACTGGCTGTTGAGCACTTGCAAAATGCTTTTGTGGTTGTTCAGGATAAACTGCATGAGCTGAAATTGGTTTTAAATGCAGATAAGACAAAGCTTATGTTATTTACTACCTCAAAAGCTAGGTTACAAAATTTACCTGTGGTGGTCACAGTTGATGGTAATGAGATAGAAGTTGTTAACTCATACAAGTACCTGGGTATCTTGATTGACGATTCTCTAAATTTTAAACCTCACGTGCTGAGCCTGGTGAAGAAACTGAGGCTAAAACTGGGTTTTTATTTTCGGAACAAGTTGTGTTTTTCTTTTTATGCAAAAAAGCATCTAGTTGCTGCAACTTTTTTACCTGTGTTAGATTATGGTGATCTCTTGTACATGCATGTCTCTATTCAATGTCTCCATATGGTTGATACAGCCTACCATGCGTCCCTAAGGTTTATTACAAATTGTAAATCACTGACTCATCACTGTGAGTTGTACACTTGGGTAGGATGGTCCCCCCTGGCGACCCGTAGGCTTATACATTGGTATACCTTTATATATAAGGCAATTCTTGGTCTCCTTCCAAATTACCTGTGGGTCATTCCACCTCAATTCAACAGGACCTTCCCGCATGACCATCTCTGATTTGCTTGATATTTTTTTCTTATGAACTTTGACTATAATGTAGTAACTTTGGGCAATATTAGCCTGGTACTAGCAATAACTTCGGATTTATAAATTTTTGAAAAAGTGCCCGTACAGCCATTTTCGTGACATTCCTAACGCTTTTAAAATTATTACCATTTTTGAGGGGCTGTATCTTCGAAACCGTACAAGCTAGAGAGCTGATTTTTTTTATGCTGTTAGTCCTGTATGTGCACTCCTTACGGGGTCAGTTTCGGGTGTCTATTCATTGCTGTTTGTTTTAAAATACATTTCAAACATCCAAAATAAATTTCACTTGCTTTGTGCGGTTCACATTTCAAGTCCCCATTTGGACCCCTTGTAATAGTAGCTGAGACTTACTTTTTTTGTTGAACAATCTCCTTCTCTTATAGAATAAAAATCCATAAAGAATTTGCAGAAACAATTGTATTTTAGTTCTCATATGACCCAGCAAAAAACGAATTTTGCATTTTATTGTCCATATTCAATTGGCAATTGACAAAATATGACAAGACGTACCAAAAAACTAAATATACTACCAGAAAGGTAATGACAATATCTGTTTATATACAAAGTTTCAAGTTGGTACTAAGTCTCTAAGTTACCTAGAAAAAATTCTTAAATCAATTGAATCATTTTTGCCGTTTTTTGGAAATTTCAAGAATATGCTTGTTTTGTGTGGAGAACTTTAAATTTCACAAATGGCAAATATCTTGATATGGAATCTTGATATGGAATGAGGATCAGTGAAGAAAAACATTTAGCTGCAGAAAGTGATAGTTGATAATAATCAAGAGTGACAAGTTCAAAAGTCTCGGCAGCACTTCTTTTTGTAGACCAAAGTACAAGCATAGGCTCACCTGCAAGTCTCCATGGAGTGCTGTAGAGACCATTCCAAATCAACTTTAAGGGTTGCAAATTGAATTGCAGACAAAAAAATTTGGTTAATAATACAATAAGTGCAAAAACAGGGCATTTTTTTTCTTGTGATGCAGACAGATGTTTGCTTCTGATGGGAGTCCATCAAATCCACACCTGTGAAGCAGCATTTCTCGGTCATGTTCAGATAAATCCTGTACATTGATCAACTCCTTTGAACTGTAAGAAAATAATTATGATAATATGAGGTATTGTACACTACTCCTGCATCACTTAATTATATGAATAAAGGAATGAACATCAAGCTAGCACATAATAACACCAAAATTATACTGACCGTTTCAGACTTTGAACAAAGTCCAGTTTATGGCAATCCTGTTCTGAACAAAGTTTTTTCCCAATTGTACAAGTATCCAAGTTCTCTGCCATCTTCAAAGATTTCACATTCACTGCATTCGATTTTGAAGCTTGGTCTACAATGGTTATTGATCAACTGAACAGCTCACTGAATTTTCTGATGACATAAGCATGATGTCATGCACTGAATGCCAAGGCACTTGTGTTACTATAAATTCTATATTTACACATTTATTAATATGTTAAAACCTCAGCTGTGGCCATTCAGCATAGCACTACCAGTACTGGTAATTTTGCTACACAATTGATCATGTTTATCTAGTATAAATCACAAAGCACCTTTGCTTGAGTCATTCACCAAACTTTCACACAGCACGGACAGGGAGGAATAAAACATGCAGCAAACTATTTTGTTTGAAAGGCCTTGTCCATTTGAGATCAGCAAACATGTCCAGACAAGACAATACAATGCAGAAGTACAGCCTGTATACTGAAATGTACATTGAAAACTTTCTCTGGTGATTTTCTACAAGTTCTCAATAATTCGAAAAACGGCAAAAATGCTTGATTTAAGAATTTTTTCTAGGTAACTTAGAGACTTAGTACCAACTTGAAACTTTGTATATAAACAGATATTGTCATTACCTTTCTGGTAGTATATTTAGTTTTTTGGTACGTCTTGTCATATTTTGTCAATTGCCAATTGAATATCGACAATAAAATGCGAAATTCGTTTTTTGCTGGGTCATATGAGAACTAAAATATAATTGTTTCTGCAAATTCTTTATGTATTTTTATTCTATAAGAGAAGGAGATTGTTCAACAAAAAAAAGTAAGGGTGAATTCCAATTCCTCCCTTAACCCTCAATCTCAACCCTCAAGCTCAAAAATGCGCGTTCCCGCTAAGGGCAAGTGGTGTCCCAATTCTAAGGGACATCAAGTTGAGGGGCGAGTTTGAGGGCTGTATCGCCCTCAAAATTGAGATTTTCCGACACCACCCTTGGAAGTAAGGGCTATCCAGAAGCTAGCTACAAACGTAAGTATCTTCGTATATCTTAAAGATATAAATGTTACGAAACCATTTTATTGTGTTTGTTTGAGACTTTTTTCATGGATTAACATCGTTGTCGCGTAACATTTATTTTTTTACTTTACGATGTTTGCTCCCGGACCGGCGGTCCCGTCGGCTTCACGTTGTACTCGTAGGTGGTCCCGGTACATTATTCAGTCCTCCGTTGCTACACAAAAAAGTAACGTGAAGCCGACCGGGACCGCTGACGGGACCGGTCCGCCGACCGTGGCGGTCTCGGTCCCGTCAGCGGTCCCGTCAGCGGTTCTGTCAGCGGTCCAGGTCGGCTTCACGTTACTTGTACTCGTCGGTGGTCCCGTTCCGCCGTAACGGTCCCGCCAGCGGTCCCGGTGCCGTCAGCGGTCCCAGGCGGCTTCACGTTACTTGTATACCTTGTTGTGTAGCGACGATGGACTGAATAATGTATCCTCTATTGTGTTATTTCTAATATTATTTAGAGAATATACAGCGCTCTTTTCAATCTTATCCCTGTGTAATTTCAGGAAATACAGAGACAACACGGCTCTGATACATTTCAGTCTGATGACGTAACTACACTCGAGGGGTGTCCCATTTCTAAGTCACAAGATAGCCCTTACACTTACTTTCGAGGGTTAAGATTGAGGGCCAAAAATTGAGGGTTAAGGGCGAGGGTTGAGATTGAGGGTTAAGAGAGGAATTGGAATTGGCCCTAAGTCTCAGCTACTATTACAAGGGGTCCAAATGGGGACTTGAAATGTGAACCGCACAAAGCAGGTGAAATTTATTTTGGATGTTTGAAATTTATTTGAAAACAAACAGCAATGAATAGACACCTGAAACTGACCCCATACAGAGTGCACATACAGGACTAACAGCATTAAAAAAAAATCAGCTCTCTAGCTTGTACGGTTTCAAAGATACAGCCCCTCAAAAATGGTAATAATTTTAAAAGCGTTAGGAATGTCACGAAAATGGCCGTATGGGCACTTTTTCAAAAATTTATAAATCCGAAGTTATTGCTAGTACCAGGTTAATATTGCACAAAGTTACTACATTATAGTCAAAGTTCAAAAGAAAAAAAAAATTAAGCAAATCAGAGATGGTCATGCGGGAATTTTTTTTCTAATCTGCTGATTTGAGGTGGAATGACCCCTGTGTGTTTACATCACGCAAAAAAACACCGGGCAGTATTCACTGCGTTCCCAGGACTTTTTTATGCTCTCTGTCCCAAATGCTCGGACTGAAATTGGGAAAAGAGCTTTTGAGTATTCTGCACCCTCAACCTGGAACTTGTTGCAGAAAAATTTAAAACTGAAGGAGCTCGTGTCACAAAATGTTTTTAAATCTAAGATGAAGGATTGGAAGCAGTTTCCATGGGATGTCGCTGTTTTTAGCTTGATGTTTGTAAATGACTCCCTGAAACTCTCATCTTGTTTTATGCAAATTTTACTGCTTGTAAATTGTACTTGTTTCCTTGTATGTCTTTGTCTGCAACTTTGTGTTTTGCTGCTGCTGCCCGTCTTGGCCAGGTCTCCCTTGAAAGAGAGATTCTTAATCTCAATGGGACTAACCTGGTTAAATAAAGGTTAAATAAAAAAATAAAATTTTCAGCCGGTTCGGCGACACACACACGCAGCTTCACTTCCAACTCAGATACACGTGAACCCCGTCTGTGGGTGTAACCACAAAACATACCTGTTAACCGCGTATTTGTTTTTTTCCCGCATGCCGGAATCACGTGTAACGTTACAGCCAATCGCCGGCAGCATGAGCCGTGCTTGATCACGTGATTAACCTCCGGGTATCGAAACTTGGCACCGAAAGACAAGGCATTTTTTGATACTCAGTACTACCGAAGCATTTCGGTCGGTGCCATAAAAGAACTAAAGTTCGGTGCCCAGCCCTAGCCTCAACAGAGAAGTGATCTTGTGTGGTTGTCACGGAGGAAGGCGAAGGAAGTGGTAATGTTTGACTCTCAAAGGCTTCAGCTGAATAATCAGGCTCAGATAATTATAAAACATCCAGTGTGGAGAAAACTCCTGCTGTAGCTCATTACACTCCTCATTCTGAGGCGCTACAAAACTGACCTTTTTCAAATTTTAGATAATTAATCAAGGCTGTGTCCACTGGTGGCATGCTGCTTACCTGTGTGTATGAGTACACGGACAAACGTAGAGACAGAAATAACATATCAAGCTATCAGCTAAAAAGGCTGATTTATCCTTCTGCGTTAAAGTGGAGCTACGCTGTAGTTTAGGGTGGTCCTTATTTTTCAACTTTTGAAAGTGCATGCTTTCACCCCACCAATATGTTAAGATAAATGAAAAAAAAAATGGGCCAAATTCTATCAATATTGATGAATATTTAGAGGTCGCTCAACATCTTTGAAGTTTGACATATTCTGTGCATATTCGGGAGTTTTCGCATATTATGATAATTTGTGCAAACATGTTTGATGGCTTAATAATGATCATTAATGTGTGCTTATGTTAGCATTGGACTTACCTGACCATGACACAATTTGCATTATATTCATGCTGAACATGCATAAAATTGATTCCAACAGGAACTCCATATTGTCCATGCAATTTTATAATGCTTATTTGCTGACCTGATCTGCTGAATTTGGTATTTCCCAGTAACATGATGATGTGAGCAATTTTCATAGCAAGTTCTGTTTTAGTTGTGATTCATCTGTCAAAGGAAGAGCACTTCAAGTGCATGAGCAACAATAGAGTGAGAGCTGAGACAATGGCAAAACCAACACGAAGCAGGTCTGCTTTATGGTTACTTGGGTCCGAAGAGACCAAAATAACTGGAACAAAAATTACCCTCCAAGAAGCAAGTTTTATGTGTGTTGTTATATCACCATAAAACATTGAAAAAGACTATACATGAAAGTGCAATAGCGGTAATCAAAGAAGTCTTGGCATTCTGGGACAAGGCAAGGATTCCCGTTCGTCCTGAACATCATGCTATAAAACAACTGGAAACACTTCATGACAAATGGAAGAAGCTGAAGAAAAATGCCAAGAGAACTTCTTGGACTCAGCAGTCCAATGTACAAGCCTTCGTAGACCTGTTGGGAGACTTGTTTGATATTGCACATCAAGATGCTCTCATTCTTGTGAAGAATCCAGAAGATAGAGATTTTCTTCTTGCCCAGAGAGAAAAAGGACGCCGTGGACGTATGGGCTCAGCTGATATGACACTGAACTCAAAAGAAACAAGAACACAAAGGCAAGGTGAAGAACACAAAAGGCTACAACAAGCACAACGAGAGAAGATATTGATGGATGAAACAGTAGCATTGACTGCTTTAGAAGATAGTATTGCGGAGGGGGAAGATATTGATGATGATTCTGTGAATTATGCTGTGCGGCCTGCAGCTGATCTGCAATCCACTTCCAAACCAACAAAAAGGGCTCGAAAAAACATTGTTAGCCCTGAACTGGCTGCTACTTTGGACAGAACAAAGCTATCTGATCGAAAGGCAACATTTGTCCTTGCTGCGACCGTCAGAAGCCCTGGAAATGGCATTCAGGATTTCACCATCAACAGGTCATCTATCCGCAGGCCCCGGCTTAGTGTCCGACAGGACATATCTAATCGTCTGAAGGACAATTTTGACCCTAAAACCCCACTAACTGTTCATTGGGATGGAAAGGTGTTACAGGACCTCACAGGCAAGGAACTTGTGGATCATTTACCAGTCCTTGTAACTGGACTATACACTTACCAACTCCTTGGTGTTCCAAAGCTGGTCTCTGGAACTGGTGAGGACCAAGCAATTGGGCTATTACTATTTTAATAATTTAATTTAATAAAATACTTTTTATTACTATTCAGTTCAACATACAAGTTTTAAGCGTATACAAGTGACAACTGTTAAATCACTGGAACATGTGGAACTGTCCAATTTGATTATTGCTTAGATTATACCAGGGGTGTCAAACTCATTTTCACCGAAGGCCACATCAGCATAATGGCTGTCCTCAAAGGGCCAGATGTAACTTATAAAATGTAACTAAATGTAATCTAATGTAATGTAAAATAAATGCAACTACTCCTGAATGTTAAATAACTGCATCTATTACTTATTTAAGTTATATCAGTTCTTGCACATTACAATTGCATAGAAAAAATATGTTAAATCCTTTTAACTGTCAGCTTATGAAACCCACATAACCCCATTAATCATGGATCAAACTATCCAAGTGAATAAAGAAAAATAACATAAATAACTCTGAAAAAACTCAGAAAAATAACATAATAAATAATGTAATTAAGCCCATTAAAATGGGCTTAATTACTGAAAAAAATCAACAATTGTGAGCTGCTAAGAACATGTATGACAGATGTAGCATTTAAAAAAAAGGCTGAACACAGCCTTGCATCCAACTGATAGTGTGATTGCAATAATTTGTCTGCATACACACATAAAACCTGGAAACACTAAAAAATTGCAATGGCAGCTACACATAAATAATATGTAATCAACTAAAAATAACAAAATAAAGGTTGACTTTGTTGACAACTATATTGGTCAAGTTTTTAGGTTTTTGAAGAGGAGATACTGCCTCTCCTTGAACACATCAAGTGGATCCCCTCTCTACCATCCATTGATCATGTTCTGAAAATAACAAACACAAAACAATATGCAAGCACAATCATTAAATTGCACACAGTTTAACTATTCTTCTTATTGGTTGAATTACATTTTATTATATTCTAATTAAGTTTTTTTTTTTTTTTTTTTAATGCTTACCTGCGTGTTTTCTGACCAGATGTCTGACACCGTTTTCCCGTTAGCGGTGTGTCGATGTCTGGTTTTAGGTCCTCTGCTGAGGCAATCCGTAGAACAGCATGGAGGTTGTCATCAGTGAGGCGTGATCTGTGCTTGTTTTTGTTCAGATTCATTATGGAAAACATCTGTTCGCACAGATAGGTGCTTCCAAACATGGAAAGAACACGGGTAACATGACATCGAAGCTGTGGCAGGAGGAGCAGGCGTAAAAAGTCCTGGATTGCAGCATCCTGGAACTTTGCTCTCAGGCCACTGTCGCTTTGAAGCTCAATTAAGTCCATCTGTAGGTGTTGGGGTGCAGTGCAGATGTCAGTGTTGAAAGGATTGGCAAAGATGTCAAACTCAGTCTGTAACCGGCTCAGTTTGGTAGCCAACTGAGCACATGAAAAAGTCTCGGGAAATGAGGCTGACATGCTCTGACAAACAGGAAAGTGGGCAAGATTGTCCTGTTTCGCTTGGCACATCCATAGGTCCAGTTTACGCTTGAAAGCCGTGATCATGTCGGACATTTGTGATAACTGGTTTGCGTCCCTGCAGCTTCTGGTTCAGTTGGGCGAGATGCTTGGTTATGTTACACAACACAGCAAAGTCACACAGCCACTTTGGATCTGACAGTTAAGACAAGGGTTTTCCTTTACTCTGCATAAAAAGAGCAACGTCTTCCCTGAGCTCAAAAAATCGCTTAAGGACTTTGCTCCTACTCAGCCACCGCACTTCTGTGTGGTACAGCACATCCCAGTGCTCCAAGCCCATCTCCTGCAGAAGCAGCTGGAACAGCGCTCGCGCCCGAATGAAGTTCAATGCTTTCATGACTGTTGTCACTATGTCATCAATCCTCAGCACCTTCCCATACAAAGCTTCTTGATGGATAATGCAACGATACGTTATCAGAGGTGTGTGGCAGTTCAGTTTTTGCATTTTCCCTTTCATTAGTCCAACCAAGCCCACTTTTCCTCCACACATTGCTGGTGCATCGTCTGTAGTTAATCCCACCAAGTTTTCCCAGCGTAATGCATTTTTACTTAGGGACTTCTCCACCGCATCAAAAATGTCCTGTCCTGTCATGGTCCCATGCATTGCAGCTATATCCAACAGCTCCTCAGTGACAGAGAGATCCGACTTCACGCTTCTAATAAAATTGATAACTGTGCTGTATCCATGTTATCTGTGCTTTCATCAACAGCTAATGAAAAAACTATGTAGCCACGTGTCTCCTCAGCCAGCTGTGTTGCAAGATTTTCTGCTAGTTCCTTAACTCCGTGCGCGACGGTGTTTCTTGATAAACTGACATTTTTAAAAGTCTGTAACTGGTCGAGACACACCTGCTCACAGACCTTTAGCATGCACTGCTTCAAAAATGCTCCTTCTGAAAAAGATTTGGAAGCGTGGGCGATTTCTTTAGCCACAATAAAGCTAGCTTTCGTTGCCGCAATGTTTTTTGGCTGTGGATTTCGTGAACAGACTCTGTTGCAACTGCAGTTTGCCTTTTAATTCTTGGGCAATTTGTTGCTTTTCTTGAAGGCTAGCTTTGCCGTACTTAGCTCTGTGATTGGTGTCAAAATGCCGATGCAGATTGTACTCCTTGACAACCGACACTGCCTCGTAACACAAAAGACATACCGGCCTTTCTCCTTGAAGCAGAAACAAGTATTCGGCTTCCCATCTTTCTTGAAACAGTCTTCCCTCTGCATCAACTTTTCGCTTCCTGGACATTTTGGGATCATTATTTATTTCACAATGTCACTCATTAGCATTGATGTGGAAACAGTAGCGGTGAGCCGTCACTTTGTGGGTATCATAGTTGACAGGCATTGTGGGAAATGTAGTTTTTGGTCAAAGCACGCTTTTGACCTATTTATTTTTAGACACTCAGACCTTTTAAGCTCTCGCGGGCCACATAAAATGACGTGGCGGGCCACATCTGGCCCACGGGCCTTGAGTTTGACACCTGTGGATTATACTATGGTTCTGATTTCATTATTTAAGATACAAGCATAACAAGTTTGTTTCTTCCTTTATTTCCATGATGTAATTTACTTGTATTTTGCTGTTTACCACTCTGTCACAGTACCTTGTCAATAAAAATGATGTTTCATTTTAGTTTGCTTTGCATTTTTACAATGGTACAATTTCCGTAAAACTAGCAATTCTGGAAATATTCAGAGGCCTTGAGCAACCTCTAAATATAGTTGAAAAAATTTAAAATTTTGCACACTGTGTTTTTATTGTTATCAAAACACATTTAGAGGGTGAGAGTTGAACATTTCCAAAAAAAGTTTTAGACCCCCATATAAGAACCACCCTACTGTAGTTGTGAATAGGGCTGGGTTAAACGATTATTTTTGTAATCGATTAATCTAGAAAATAGTTTTTCGATGCATCGATTAATCTAACGATTCATTTTTAAATCCGATTCGATTCGATTTCGATTCGATTATCGATTATCTCCCCATAATTTGACCTATATAGAAATTAATGCAAATTTATCTCCATGAATAAAACACAAATTTCTTCTTTCAAGTTCAAAAATGAATTGTATTGAACAATACAATAATAAAGTGCACACAGTTGTAGTGCAATGGAATCCTTCAATAAATAAAACTGCAAAAAACACAATCTGAACCAAAATCTTATCAACATAAAATAAATAAAAAATAACAGCAGCGGTGACAGTTGCAATTTACAAAACAACACAATGTGTGACAGCAGCAACTTAGCCTAATCATTTAAATCTGTGAAATAAATAACAAATAAATTCAAGTATTAGGCCTATTACAGTTAAGTGAACAGTAGTTTAACTTTTAGTAGTTAGGATTCTCTCAGTAAGGGCAGCAGCCTCCTGGGGGGTGCAGGGGGTGTGTTTTTTTTTTTCATCTGATAGTAGTCCTCCAAACTTTTCTACTTATCCCTGTCCCTGAAAACATAAATCACAAACACAGTGCACAGGTTAATAAAACTATATACTTCTAAATGATCTGCCCATACCAATAAAGTACAATAATAATAATAATAATAATAATACATTAACCTAAAAGTTAAAAGTTAGAAAACAACAATGAATGTTGTATTTAAAAAAAAAAAAAAGACAAAGAAATTAAAAAAAAACTAAATTTAGCGTGTATTTGAGGAGTGTGTGTCTGTGTCAGTTAAAAAAAAGTTTGTCGGCAAGAGGCGAGTGTGTGAGGGGCGTGTGTGTGTGTGTTTAAGTGGGCACATGTTCTGTGCGATAGAGGTGCGCGGTTGAACTGCGCACCCGCGGGCGGAGCGGATAATCCGCATATTGGGCGGATGACTCGTCAAAAAATAATACTTTAATTAAATTCGGGCGGGTTGCGGTTGAAGCACTCAAATAATAATAATAAGAAAAAATATTTTACATATTATTAAAAAGGATGGCGGGTCGGTTCGGTTTTGAAAATTGGTGAAACGTTCCTGCAAATGGATAGCGGGCGGATAGAGATTTTAAGAAGCGGTTGCGGGTTAAAATATACGTCATCCGCGCATCTCTAGTGTGCGAGGCTGGAGCACAAGTTACGTGGTGCGGTTTGGATGAATGACGGGGTTAATCATTGCAAACAAGGAAAGAAAAAAAAGTTGAAAACTTACGGTGTCTTCTCCTCCACACAAGCAGCTCCCGCGTGCCTCTTCTTAAGGTGCTGGTGCATCGCGGTAGTGCTTTTATGATATGCCATCTCTATTTTGCACAGGTCACAGACCACCGAATCGTTACCTTTAGGTGTAAAGTACTCCCATACTTTTGACATCCTGTTACGAGATAGCTTCTTCTCCCCCGACTCGCTGCTACTCGATGCCGCGGCCGCCGCCATTTTTTGATTCTGAGTGACGACGCATCGACGTGCAGTTTTTGCGTCGACGTATTTTTTGCGTCGACGTAATCGATGACGTCGACGCGTCGTCCCAGCCCTAGTTGTTTTCTGCTGTTTAGAGTTAGTGGTTATCTGGTGTATCGACAAATTCTGAAAACATCAGCAGCTCTTCTGGTCATCGTGAAGCTGCCTGTCGTGCGTGAAGGAGTCAGTCGGGCTCAGACCGTAATGCTTGCTGAACTAAACCGCAAACTGGACGCGATTCCTTGAACTGAATCACAGTCTAGCTGTGGTTCATGAACTAACTGGCAGGATGGATACGAACTTGGAGAAGTTGCAAGCCCGGCTCGGCGAGAAGTGTTCCGAATTCGGATATTTGGAATTTCACCCACTGAGATGAACCAGAGAGACTCTGACGGAGAATTCAAGTCGGCCTGACCCAAAACATTTGCTGTTATCTGAACTGGCTCCCCTGTGCCGACCTTGAAGGCCGGTTATCTCAAGAACCATTGACCCATGTCCTGTTTGATTCTTGTATGTTTTCTTGGACGATGTACTGGAATGTAATTTCGTTGTGCTGGACGCTGGCTCAGTGATCAATACAGTAATCTTGACACTATAACCCGCCGCTATGAGACATTAACCTCTTTAGCAGCAGCGCTACCAGCTACAGAGATGAACGTACAGCCCTGCGGTTACATGGAAACAAGTCTGTGATGTCAGAGTTAATGGTGGTTGTTAGTTGAGTCTGTAGGTAAAAATAACTGGTAGATGAGCAGCAACTAAAATGTCTGAGGCAGCAGACTTAATCCAGCTCTTAAAGCAGCATCACCCTACTGAGCATGCTCAGTACTATGAAGCTAACAAAGGCTAAGAGGCTGAAAATAAAGCCAGCAGCCTCTGGCGTCTTTCATCATTGGTCAGGTTAATTGTCTGCGGTCAACGGTACATAAATAAAATCTATTTTAACAAGGGTTTGTATAAAGAGTCGTAGAACTTGAGTTTCTCTGCCTGGAGACTTTTATTTTGAAGTCGGAGTGCTGTTTTTATTTCTTCACGTTGCTGTGCAGCACATACTGCAGTCTGAGCTCGTTCCTCATCAGTGAGATTAACAAAAAATGTGCACATTTACTCCTCAGTATCAGCTGCTGTAACGCCCTTCAGGTTTAACAAAAAAAAAAAACTACTTACAGGAGTGACACAAGCTGACCTCTTACAACACCCAAACACAAAGCACATGCGTTTCCACTATGAAGACAGAAACAAAGGCTGCTGTAAAGTTATTGTCTTGTCGCTGCAGCAACCTAAACTGTGTCTTTATGTCTTCTTCGTGTAGGTTTTGACCTGTCGGATGCCCTCGATGATGATACAGGTGAGTTCCTCTCTGTTATTTTGTAGTATTGTAATTGGAAATGATTAAAAAATAAATAAACAAAAAAATCCTCACAGGAGTGACTCAGGCTACTCAGTGTGTCAGACAGGCTGCTGGCTTGTTTGAAATCAGCCAATTAAATTTCATCTATGTAGCACTTTTAAAATGCAGCAAAAGGTGCTTTACAATGTAAAAACTGATTTTCCAATCATCCTGGTTACACTGGCAGTAACAGAAGCTAATGGATCACTTTCTCCCACAGTATGATGGTAGTCGGCTGACATTTAGTTGTACTTTGTGTGATTAAAAATTACAGTAGTACGAATCTAATTCCCATTTCAATATGATCGTAAAGCAACCGAAGCTGCTCAGCATATCATGTCTTTGCTCTCCCGAGCAGCTCCAGAAGATCCTAGACAGGGTCAGAGTCTGGAGAGACCTACTGTTGAGTCTGAGATGACCAGGTAGAGCAACTAATAGTTAAAAGGGGCAGTTCATGTGTTGCATTGCATTGCTATTCAAATGATGCCAAAGCCATCAGTATGTCTGTCCTCCATCCTCCAGATCCTGTTACTTGAACAGTGATTTACAAATTGGGCATCCTTTTTTTTTTTTTTTTTTACTTGTTTAGAAATGTGACAACTCCATCCTCAACTGTTGAGCTAAAGCTCCTGCAGGGAGATCTGGGAAAGAGGACATTGTCCATCATGTCTGAGGTAACACAGGCAGAGATGAGAATATATACTCATGTCTATCCACATATCCCAAGATGCATCATTTTGAAGTCAGATGGCTAATTTTCAAAGCAGCAGGTGTGCTTTAAATAAAGCTCCAAAATTTCCTAGCACAATCTGATTCAGTTTATATTAGGGATGGGCATAATTAATCGATTAATCGATGATTGATCATTAAGAATTTGGTCGAAGAAATTAATTTTCGTCGATGAACCGAATGTTTTTTTTTTTAACAATCCGAACGTAGGTTCTCAGTGCACGTCCTCAAACAATGTGATGCATTTCACTGTGCCACCGATAGAAATTTGGCAGCAGGGGGCAACATTTCACCATCACCCTACCCTGGCTTGGCTCAGTTGTTACATGCGAGCTTCTGTAGGTCATCGCCTAGTCATGAAGCGGTCGCGGCGAAGTGTGGCGTGGGACCATTTTCGTTTAGAAAATGACCAAGTGTACTGCAATCACTGCAATGCAAATTACAAATACAATTAATCCACAACGACAATGATGTATCACTTGAACAACGCGCATCCAAGCCTTGTAAAGGACGGTGGAGGCGGTTCATCTCTATCTCAGCCTAGCCTAGCCTAGCCTAGCCTCAACTCAGTGTTAGCACGGACCAGAAGGAGCTGCAGCGCACATTGAGCACACAACAAGCGCATCTTTTTAAGAAACAAAAAGCCTGTAATACTGGCGCCTTGATATAAATTGTCCTTGTTAAGTAATCTCCTCGATATCTCTTGTTTTATTATCGTTGTTTTTTTAAGGAAAAGAAACAGGAAATGTCACATTATTGTCGACCACGAACATCCGGTTCACTGAACACATCTGGGCATGCGCGGGCCATAGCAACCAGGCTAAAGGGGAAACAAACGCCACGCCGATATCGAGAATATTTGTGATAGTTTTCAATATAAAAATGTTAATGATTAATCGATTTTTAATCATTAATTCTCCCGACGATCGACGAATAAATCTCGACCAAATGCCCATCCCTAGTTTATATAGAGGAACCCAATGGCTTGAAACAAGGTAACTTGCTGTACTTAATGGTTTTTTTAACTGTTTTGTTTTTAAAGGGGGTAATGGAGGGAGAAAAATGTATGCTGTTCCATTAGAAGCAGAAGGCTACACTGGTTCTGTCATAAAAAGAGCTTCAAGCGGAGAAAACACACATTATACATTGTGCCTCTCCAGGATGAGCTTGATTCAACACCACTACCAGCAGATGCACCTGAATTTGAGTTGATGCCAAGAGGGAACACCTCCAGTGTTGAAGAACGGTAATGATCTGGGATGTAGAGAAAGAGAACAAGAATAAATATGGCTTGTACTTGGATTCAGAACGTTAATGACATTTTGTGTTGAAATCATTGGTTTCTGTGTTGATGTGCATTTCTCACCTCTGCATCTTCACCATGACTGTTTCTGAGCTCTTGAGGGAAATCTTCTGTGTTACACTGCGCAGCATCTAAGCAGTATCAAAAACATGCAAACAACTGCAGAGGATGGCAAAATATACCACAAAGGTTCACAAGACTGATTTAAAAAAAAAAATCCAAATTCATTCATGCTATTATATTACATTGTATTCATTTTTAGAAATAAAGGTTGTGTATGCTTTGATGAAATTAACATCTTTATTTGACCATAAAATCCATACCATAAATCCAGACCATGGACTGTACTGGATTTGGACGACTATATCCATCTGAACCTGGCCATCACTGTACTGATCCTTTCAATACTCACTTACAAGCAAAGGGTGCATCCATGTCAGACGTCAGAATTATAATAAAGACAGGAGTAAACTAATGTCTGACAGTAAATACTTTGACTTGAATCTTCATTGTCTTAACTTAAACTTGAGTTGGGAGTTTTTGTTTTAATAAACACCTTAGTCCCAGGCTATATCTGCCTTTAAGATGACTGCCATGGACTTTTAGAGTTCAAAAGCTACTCTGAGAACATGCAAGTAGATGAGTAGACTCAGCCGTGGGGTTCATTTGTTGGCGTAATAATTTTCTCTTCTGACAGTGGACACTGAATGTCTGGTTCAATGACTCCAGGTTTCATGAGGTCCCAGTGCTCTTCCTGATGCAACTGCTCTTCAGCTCACTGGATCTGTTAAAAAACAAGTTTCAATACACTACATACACTCATTACAGGGAAGTAGGATGATCTCTTCTAGACACCAATGTATCAGAACAAAGAGTCATCATGCTAAAAATTAAACACAATGTTGCCTTGCCTACATTCCTGACTTAACGTTTTGCAGAAGAGAAGCATGAGATTACACGTACCTCTGCCAGCTCTGACACAAGTTCTTGCAGCAACCCAATCATCCAAAACTGATTTGGTGTACCATTTCCTTCAGTGCTCAAGGGATGACAATTCTAGCTCTCTGCAAAGTTATGCAGGTCAAACTGTAATCGTGGTATGAAGACAAACTCCACACAGAAGAGATAGAGAGCATTGGACAGGTCAATAAAACCCTCTTCTTCCAAACTGTGGTTGTTTACACTCCAAACATCTCTCCACAGACGTTCCACTCTAGACATAAACAAATGTTAACATACACAATTATAAGGATCCCTTTACATCAAGTTAAAATTCAGGTGCCTCACCACTACTTGGCAAATTTCTTTATCTTTTCCTGTGAGTTTACAGAAAATTCTTTATAGTATAGAAGATTTGTGGTGGGGGATGTAAGGATTCAAGAAAGATTTCTCCGTAAAGTTGACTCCATGACCTGACTGATTAAAAGAAATTAAACCATTCAAAGAAAGTAACCATAATTTAAATATATTAATGAAATGGGAATTTAGGTGCATACCACTGTAATTTTTAATCACACAAACTACTACTAAATGTCAGCCAACTACTTTCAAACAAGCCAGTAGGCTACCTGGGCCCATGATCCACCACTCTGGTTTTCCATTCTGCCAGAAAAATAAGAGAAAAATTTCACCTACACATTTAAACCTTCAACATTTTCTCTTCTAAACCCATTCATCTGAATCAGTGGTGCTGAAGCTGGGAAACATCTTGGCAGTGGTCCCCAACCTTTTTGTAAATGCAGACTGGTCAACGCTTGACAATTTTACAGCGGCTTCCACGTTACATTACGCCAATAAAACATGAGTATAACATCAAAGTCTCTGGTAACAATCTCTGCACCCATTAAATAAATAACAACAACAAAAAACAAAACAAAATGAAGAATGGGCTTGGAACATGTGAATTACCTGTCGTGATCTACTCATTTTGCTAGCTGGGTTAAATTCTGGTGCTCATGTAAGCGAGAGAATCTGGTCATTTTTCAAAATTAAATATTTTTCACAATAAAAGCTCGTTCAGGCTCATATTATAAATAAAACTTAAAAACAATTTTCTTGCGTGGACCGGTACCAAGTGATCCATGGCCCAGTACCGTGTACAAGGCTTTTGCCTTGTCGGCCGTGAGACAGTCCCTTCAAGGGACCAGTTTTAGGAAGAACCTCCAGATCTGCAGCGGCCCCCGTTATGTGTTGTGAGGGAGTGACTGGCTAGCTGAGCAAAGCTAACAACGACGACGGACCTTTTTGGGAACATCATAAAGTCTTAAATAGTAAAACAAAGACAGTCGACATTCGCTAGTAAAAATATGAAACTCCTGCTGACAGTAAGATAGGAACTTTAGAGAAAATATACTTCTCATACTCACTTAATGTTCTCCGCCCCAGCTTCTACCATCCATAAACTGAGCATGACATGACCGTTGACGAGCTGTCGCTTCATTTGGAACTGACCAATTGAGAGTCCTTTTACATCTTTCCAGTTTAGGCTCCGCCCCGGAAATCCAGCACAGAGGTTTGCAAAACTTTTGGATTCACAAACAAAACTTGGATTCGCAAACAAAATTTCTAGATTTGCAAATAAAACTTCTAGATTCTTAAATAAAGCTTCTGGATTTACATTTAAATGAAATGTTTTTTTTAGGGCTGGGAAAGTTAACGCATTATTATCACGTTAACGTGATAACGTGATTCATTTATTAATGCCGACATTTGTTTTATCGCGCGTTAACGCATGTTGCTCACGTGCTTTTGTTTTGAAAAGTCTGTTACTGGCTGCTGCGGAACCAGAAAATAATTGAGAGGTAAACATGCGAACATGGAGAACGGTAAAAATCAGTGTACTTTACAGTTCAGGTAGCAATTCAGGTAGCAATATTAACAATTTTGTCTGAAAAAAAAAAACAAAAAAACTATCAAACCCCTTTGTTCAAGATGATCGCGTCATTCCTCCATTTATCATCAGATCTGCTCCATACATTGTGCTGTTCTCTTACTGGTTACTTCAGTACGGCTCCATCTAGTGGCGCAGATGTGTAATGACAACAGAAAGTTTATTCCTTGATTATAAAACAAAGCCATTTCTGGGTCACGTAAACCAGACAATAAAATATTAAAAACAAATTCAATCCCGTGGCCTGTTTGCTAAAATTAAAATATAAAAAACAGGCTTTTTTTTTTTGTTTTTTTGTGTCAGATTAAAAAACAGAAAAAAAAATAAAAAGTCACTTTTTAACTTTTTAAATTTTTGATTCCATTGAAAATGGAAAAAAACAAAACAAATGATACACAGATAATTACGAATTGATAAAGTCACATAACTTTAACGTGGACATTTTCATTTTAAAGTTCTCCCAGGGGAGAACTGCCAAGTTGAACTCCCTGTTAAAAGTTTCTGCTATTACCTCAGAAATGACCTGTTTTAATGTTATGATTGTGGCCTCTAGACTTTTTTTTTTAATTATTCACAAAGTTGTTGATACATAAACTATGTGGACAGACTGAGAATGTAAGAAGAACCAGGTTATGTAGTGATACCACTTTTGGTCACATGGGGGCAGTAAGCTCATGTATCAGCCCCATAGACTGTATAAAAAGAACTGGACAAACCCTCCATGCCGTGACCTACAGAGTGCTTCCTCGAGCTGCATGGTGTCGTGTTGTAAAAGTGTGGAATGATGAGCGTTGAGAAGCTGACTAACAAATATTAGTTTACATTGATTCTGATCAAATCTGTCCAAACATTCTTATTTCAAGTGTCTCTACCGAAACAAAATCTGAAACAAGTGCTGACAGAGCTGAAACGAGGACTAGCAGAGCTCTGCTGGGTCAGTAAGCTGGTTCCTACGGGGGACAGATGTGTTGAACCATCAGCTCTTGAGTTGTTTCATTCTCAGTTCCTTACAGGCCAACGTAAAGCCAGTTATGGTGGTCTGTTCATAAATTAACAATCAAATGTATTCTCTATAAAATAAGAAGGATTATGCTCTGTTAGGTTTTCATTAACAGCTCAGAAGCTGCCAATCCATTGATAATGACCTTATCATGTGGGTTATTCTGTCAAATCAGTGCCATTTGCTTGTTGTAACACTTGATTTTGAAACTTCTTCAACACTGAATATAACACATTTACCTATTTAAATTATGTATTGACCAATCTTAAGATACCTTATTTTACAATCTCTGGCTACTTTCTTGCATTTTTTACAAGATGTCTAAACAGAAGATAGTTGCATTTTTCTTATTCCTGTTACCAAAACGTTTTAGCATAGTATCAGCTAGGGCTGGATATTTAATCAAAGTTTCATTTTAACCAACATTCAGAACCTATAACTGACATATGCTTACCCATGCCAATTATTTCAGTTATTTTTCATTTTTAAAATATTCATTAAATGACCATAACTAATCTGCGTTTTCCTTCAATTACTTTGAAATCACAAATACTTGTCATTTTTCATTAGAAAATATGACAGTTTTAATAGTTGAGTAAATTTGCTGCAAAAAAGTCGGTGATCAATCAATAAGGGTAAACAAAAAATAACATAACTAGAGTAATTGGTCATTAATCATGATCGAAGTATCATGATTAAATTAATTGTGTTATTGATTTGAGGTTGTATTGCCCCCGTCCTTGTAATAGCAAGTGTATAATTATGGCAACATAACATTCCTGCTCAGTAGTTCAGTAGTCTGGGTGTCCAGTATACCATGAAGGTTTTACACTAATTAGGTTTGGGGCATTCTTTTATTCTGTATTACAGATGGCTTTGGATTTGATCTCATGGATGCTCTCGAACCAGGTAAAGTTGTGAGAAATAGTATGACATGATGGTGCAGGTCTGCAGTTTGACTGTCCAGATTAATGTCATGTATATGGTGTTTATTAATGATGTGTTTGGATGCACAGATCCCACCGTGAAACCTGACAAACCTGCTGACAAGCCACCAAAGAGTGGAGGAGGTGAGTTGAGTCCTCCTGTATTTCTACCATGTTCACTTCATTCAGAGGCAGTTCAACACAAACCTACTGTAGTGAAGAGATTAGAGATTAGACATAGAGCAACAGAGAAGGTGTGAGTCCAAGCACAGACCTCTTCAACCATCAAATGTTACAGACATGTATGAAATGACCACAAACAACTCCTCTCATTAGAATATATCAGAATTTATTAACACAAGTATTAAAATGAACAAATACTTGAATCAAGATCCTGATATCTACAAACTAAAAGACAGCAAGACTAACATAAGCAAATAAACATTTAATGGAAAAGAGTATCAATATATATACATGTATGCTGGGGAACTATGGTTGTGTGCGTGTGTGTGCAAGAGAGATAAAGTGAGATGGTTGTATGCTGCGTGAGGGGAAACCCAAGGTGGCTGCCGACTCACGTGATTGGGCGTTCAAGATGGCAGACAAGGTCACGTGGTAGCCTCGCTCACGGAAGGTTGTTAGTAGGAAGAAAAAGGGAAGGAAAGACTAAGCTAAGGTGATTCCTAACCACCGATGCTGTGATCGCTCCTAGGATTTTCACACAGGAGGGAGAGTGTGAAGTGGACATCCTTGTCCTGATTGTTGATTTGGGAACTGTTGCGCAACCACCCAGTGGTGAGGAAACACATCGATGATGTGGATAAATACGCGCCAGCGGACCGCCGGTGGACTCAACAGTAATAACAGTGTAAAAACTAACCGAAAAACATTAACTAAGCTAAGTATCTCTACCCAGACACAAAAGCCTCTTACATGGATCGCTCCGGGGGCAATCGATGGCATCATGGTGTCCGGGAAGGATGGCCAATACTGGTAACAGCTGAACCGCTGGTCGATTATGCTCTGCGGGTATTACAGCAATGAGTGGCTCCCTTTTTGTCCTATTTTTCTTCTTTCAGTCTCTGGGGAAAGTGGAGGTTACAGCGTCGCAGTGCAGCCGGGTGTCCTTCTGTAACACACATTTGGAGCCGTTGTGCCTTCTATCCACGCACAGTGCCTCTTTGCGCTTAGGTGCGTCCACGGGTCACTTCAGGTGCTATGGCTGGCATAAGGCCATGCCCGGTTTCCTTTTAACTGGTGACTGCGCAGGTGGTGTTGGAGGGTTCCCTTGGTTGTTGGCTGAGCGCTCTGTTAGGCTGGAGTTGATCCTCACAGCGGGTGTGTTCGGAGCTGAGGTGGACTCGTTGTGGAGTCGGAGGAAAGAGAAGCCTTAAGGTGGACGACGAGGAAGAGAGAGAGAGAGAGCAGGTATTAATGTGTGGCAGAGCGCATCCTGCCTCCACGGGGACTCCCTGCTGTGTTATGGGGGTCAGCACCCAATGAGAGGGCATGACATTACTCCCATACCTGTTGTAAAACAATAAAACGTTGCAAAGCATGTTGGGATTTTGAGTGTTTCTTTGTTCTTTCTGGCGTTTCTATTTCTCAAAAGCCATGCAGCCTTTGTGTAACCCACGGTGTGTGGCCCAACAATAGTCTGCTGTGGCCACCAGAGGCCAAACATCTAAAAAGTAAAAGACTGTTTTTGGTACTAGCTACTCTGCACTAGAGGCAAAAAAAATCCAGTGGAAAAAAGGCGGCAAAATATAAAAATTGATCGTTATCAAGTGCCAGAAGAACAATCAGGCATATGTGTACAGAGTATTTGAATCAATAGTCAGACTTTAGAGCATGAGAATGCAAAAGTTGATAGTGCTTTCAGCATCATGTGACGCAACATGGAATCACACAAAAACACAAAGGAGAAAAAAACAAATCTGACTGGAGTAAACACTTTCAATAACATAGAATGGACCATGAGCCAGCCAGGCCTCAACCGAATCCCTTTTACGCAGGGACTGGAAAAGAAAATTTAGATGCGCTACCACATGGGACATGTTAACATGAGCGCAGCATGTCTCACCTACAACAGACAGACCTCTCCCTCCCTCCCCCCCCCTGCTGCAATGTCTGTAAAAATGAGTGACATTCAACATTTATCTGCACTAACTCACATAAGGTTTACTTCATTTGCTATGTTGCTGTGAATGACCTACATACAGGAAGTAAATCCACACTGCCCTCTGGTGTTCGGTAGTGTAATTACAGAGCAACTGACGCACAAATATAAACACCAAAGATGGCCTCGGATCAGTGTGTAGTTCACACACCTATGGTCTAAGTAGAAGCATTAATCAGGCTTTATGCCCTAAAGGGCCATGCACGGCCCTTAAAGGGCCGTGTATACTCTCGCGGCAATGTGTCGCCGTCAGCTTGTTGCAGAGATGCCACAGACACTTTTGATTTATACTAGCGTGGTCTCCGCTATGTTATTCCACGCCACAACGCAAGAGCGACAATCACGAACTAGCTAAACTTACTAAACTTATCTCTTGCGTTTTTCCACTTCCTCACCGTCTCGACCGTATCCAGACCCACATTCATCACTATCTCCCTCCATGAATTACTAGAATTTGTGCTGTCTTTGTAGTGTGGAGAACCAGACTCGTACAGATGTGGGTACTTCCTCATTTCTTCAATGCGCTCTTCTCTATGCAGATGTAGAATTGACCAATCAAAGGCCTCCTTTCTCTCCTTTCTGCGATACTGTCTGCGTCGACTTACAATTTTGGGTAGGTGCACCGAAGTGTCTGCATAGGGTGGGGGGGCATCTCTACGTTCGAGTTAGGGCTGGGTTAAACGATTATTTTTGTAATCGATTAATCTAGAAAATAGTTTTTCGATGCATCGATTAATCTAACGATTTATTTTTAAATCCGATTCGATTTCGATTCGATTATCGATTATCTCCCCATAATTTGACCTATATAGCAATTAATGCAAATTTATCTCCATGAATAAAACACAAATTTCTTCTTTCAAGTCCAAAAATGAATTGTATTGAACAATACAACATGAAAGTGCACACAGTTGTAGTGCAATGGAATCCTATAATAAAAAAATAATAAAATAAAACTTTTCTTCAATAAATAAAATTGCAAAAAACACAATCTGAACCAAAATCTTATCAACATAAAATAAATAAAAAATAACAGCAGCGGTGACAGCTGCAATTTACAAAACAACACAATGTGTGACAGCAGCAACTTAGCCTAATCATTTAAATCTGTGAAATAAATAACAAATAAATTCAAGTATTAGGCCTATTACAGTTAAGTGAACAGTAGTTTAACTTTTAGTAGTTAGGATGCTCTCAGTAAGTGCAGCAGCCTCCTGGGGGGTGCAGGGGGGTGTTTTGTTTTTTTCATCTGATAGTACAAACTTTTCTGCTTATCCCTGTCCCTGAAAACATAAATCACAAACACAGTGCACAGGTTAATAAAAATATATACTTCTAAATGATCTGCCCATACCAATAAAGTATAATAATAATAATAATAATAATAATTATAATAATAATAATACATTAACCTAAAAGTTGAAAGTTAGAAACAACAATGAATGTTGTATTTAAAGGAGCCGTTTGTAAGATTATGGCCAAAACTGGTACTGCAGGCACTTTCAAATTACTGTTGAGCGGCGTGTACCCTCCCCCTCCTCCCCGACCAGAGGTTGCCAGGTCGGCTGCAGAATGCAGCAGGAACGTAGGCTGCCATGGCAAGCGACGAGTCCTACACAATAAGTTTATTTTCTGTTAATTATATTTAAGGCTTTATGAAAGATCTTTTCTTTCTTTGATCTTTCGTAACTAGAGGAAATATTTTCCCGTTGAGGCGTTTCGTAACCTGAAAGTTTCGTATGTAGAGGCGTTCGTAAGTATAGGTGCCACTGTTACCTTGTCCAAGTAAATTAGCGTTAGCCAAACATTTAGCTATGAATCTTACCTGTCCAGGAGAAAATCTGCAACGTTGGCGTCTGTCTTCAAATTCTTCTCCGCTTTCAGCCGTCTCCATCTATCAAAAGCATCTCCTATACAAATCCTTGTTTTATTTCGGACCTTGTCACGACGTAACTCGGATTCATAACGAGGTCTTTTAGGTTTTGGAAAGCTAGACATTTTTTCATCCAACACGTTCGTAGCGGCTGCTGCGATAATTAGAGCCGAGCTGGCAACCCGGATGCCGAAACACTACTGACTTCGTGATTGGGAGATAGGTGGAGGGTGGCGCTTCAGGCCAAAACAAAAAATGACAACATCAACATCAGTTGAGGGCTGCAACTCCTCTTGTTAAACGGGAATATCCTGGCTTGAGTGCTGTTATCAGTGACATAAGTATTTGAAATGAACATGATTTTTAAATGTCTGTTGACATATCGGGGTCATTTTATGATTCGTTTTATTAGATCTCTTACATACGGCTCCTTTAAAAAAAAAAAAAAAGACAAAGACAAAGAAATTAAAAAAAAAAAAAACTAACTTTAGCGTGTATTTGAGGAGTGTGTGTCTGTGTCAGTTAAAAAAAAGTGTGTCGGCAAGAGGCGAGTGTGTGAGGGGCGTGTGTGTGTTTAAGTGGGCACATGTTCTGTGTGTGCGAGGCTGGAGCACAAATTACGTAGTGCAGTTTGGATGAATGACGGGGTTAATCACCGCAAACAAGGAAAGAAAAAAAAGTAGTGCTTTTATGATATGCCATCTCTTTTTTGCACAGACCACCGAATCGTTTCCTTTAGGTGTAAAGTACTCCCAAACTTTTGACATCCTGTTACGAGATAGCTTCTTCTCCCCCGACTCGCTGCTACTCGACGCCGCGGCCGCCGCCATTTTTTGATTCTGAGTGACGACGCATCGACGTGCAGTTTTTGCGTCGACGTATTTTTTGCGTCAACGTAATCGATGACGCCGACGCGTCGTCCCAGCCCTAGTTCGGGTATAAATCAGGCTTTAATCCAGCTGTCAGAAAGTGTGTCAGACAGTGCTGCCATAGCAACCACCAAACAAACTGTTCGACCTCTTACAACACCCAAACACAAAGCACATGCATTTCCACGATGAAGAAAGAAACAAAGGCTGCTGTAAAGTTGTTGTCTTGTCGCCGCAGCAACCTAAACTGTGTCTTCATGTCTTCTTCATGTAGGTTTTGACCTGTCGGATGCCCTCCATGATTATACAAGTGAGTGGCTCCCTGTTAACGTTCTCATTTTGTAGCAAACCCTCCATCCCGTGACCTACAGAGTGCTTCCTCGAGCTGCATGGTGCCATGTTGTAAAAGTGTGGAATGATGAGCGTTGGGAAGCTGACTAATAAATATTAGTTTGCAATGATTCTGATCAAATCTGTCTAAACATTCTTATTTCAAGTTTTGCTACCGAAACAAAATCTGAAACAAGTGCTGACAGAGCTGAAACGAGGACTAGCAGAGCTCTGCTGGGTCAGTAAGCTGGTCCCTACGGGGGACAGATGTGTTGAACCATCAGCTCTTGAGTTGTGGGGTGATTGACTCCTGGTCCCAGCAATGATCCACTGTGGCTCCCAGATCCTTCGGCCGAGCTGTGTTGGATGAGCTCACATTTGCAGCAGGACCTCTCAATATCAAATGTCATTTCCATGATGTCATCAGTGACGACTGCTGTGTAGTTGAAGCTCCATTAACTCAAGCTGCCTGCTGATTGGCTAAGCTTCATTCTCAGTTCCTTACAGGCCAATGTAAAGACAGTTATGGTGGTCTGTTCATGAATTAACAATGAAATGTATTCTCTATAAAATAAGAAGGATTATGCTCTGTTTTCATTAACAGCTCAGAAGTTGCCAATCCATTGATGATGACCTTAATCATGTGGGTTATTCTGCCGAATCAGTGCCATTTGCTTGTTGTAACACTTGATTTTGAAACTTCTTCAACATTGAATATAACACATTTACCTATTTAAATTATGTATTGACCAATCTTAAGATACCTTATTTTACAATCTCAGGCTACTTTCTTGCATTTTTTACAAGATGTCTAAACACGTTGTATTTTTCTCATTCCTGTTACCAAAACGTTTTAGCATAGTATTAGCTAGGGCTGGGTATTTAATCAAATTTCATTGAAACCAACATTCAGAACCTATAACTGACATATGCTTACCCATGCCAATTGTTTCAGTTATTTTTCATTTTTAAAATATTCATTAAATGACCATAACTAATCTGCGTTTTCCTTCATTTACTTTGAAATTTTTCATTAGAAAATATGACAGTTTTAATAGTTGAGTTTGTTTTTGCACTAATCTGCACTGATTTGCACAGAGAATTGCTGCTCTTTTCATAACACTGTTAAATTGTACATTACTTACTTTTTATTTTTATTATATTTTATCTTATTCTATTTTTTTTTATCTTATTCTGTGCATGCACAGTATTTTTATCTTATTTTTACTCTGTGTTGAATGTTGCAGCGTTACACCGAGACAAATTCCTAGTTTGTGTAACACTGTGTACTACATGGACAATGGCAATAAACCCCATTCTGATTCTGATTCTGATTCTGAGTAAATTTGCTGCAAAAACCAAGTCGGTGATCAATAAGGGTAAACAAAAAAAATAACATAACTAGAGTAATTGGTCATTAATCGTGATCGAGGTATCATGATTAAATTAATTGTGTTATTGATTTGAGGTTGTATTGCCCAGTCCTTGTAATAGCAAGTGCATAATTATGGCGACATAACATTCCTGCTCAGTAGTTCAGTAGTCTGGGTGTCCAGTATACCATGAAGGTTTTACACTAATTAGGTTTGGGTTTTGTTTTTGTTGTGTATTACAGATGGCTTTGGATTTGATCTGGAGGATGCTTTCAAACCAGGTAAAGTTGTGAGAAAGAGTAGGACATGATGGTGCAGGTCTGCAGTTTGACTGTCCAGGTTATTGTCATGTATATGGTGTTTATTAATGATGTGTTTGGATGCACAGATCCCACCATGAAACCTGACAAACCTGCTGACAAGCCACCAAAGAGTGGAGGAGGTGAGTTGAGTCCTCCTGTATTTCTACCATGTTCACTTCATTCAGAGGCAGTTCAGCACATAACTACTGTAGTAAAAAGACTGTAGTAGTCTTTTTACTTAAAAAAAAATAATATTAAATTTATTATTATTATTATTAATAATAATAATAATAATGATAAGATGATGATGACAATAGTTAAGAGAATATATTGTAATATGAATTTTTTTGCAATAACAATTTTTGTCATATTTTTCAGAAAAATATTTGGAATTATGTTTTTGTCGTGAAATTAAGACTTTTTCTGTAAAAAGGAACTTTATTCTAATTATGTTATAATGTTTATCTTGTTATACACCAACTTTATTCAAAAAAGGACCATTCTTGGAAAAATCACACTTGTTTTCTTGTATTATTATTATTATTGCAGATAATATTTATAATAACAGTAATATCACTTGCTGAATATTTTCTCTAAACAATTTAAAAACTTTTTTCTTGTAACACTTGGACTTTATCCTCGCAAAATTAAGAAAATATAAAAATAGTTATATTTATATACATATATACAGTCATGGAAAAAATTATTAGACCACCCTTGTTTTCTTCAGTTTCTTGTTCATTTTAATGCCTGGTACAACTAAAGGTACATTTGTTTGGACAAACATAACAATAACCACAAAGATTGCTCATAAGAGTTTTATTTAAGAGCTGATATCTTACCATTTTCCATGGTTTTCTTGATTATAACCTAAATCACTTAAGTTTTTACATTAATAACTATGGCGTTGTACTGCCAAAAACACTGCTTTTATGCATTCAGTGGTTTCTTTTCTGTCTGTTTTAGTCACATGATGACGTTTGGTGGTACCAGGTATTAAAATGAACAAGAAACTGAAGAAAAAATGGTGGTCTAATAATTTTTTCCATGACTGTATGTATACATATATACATATATAATGTATCCTGCGTGTGTTTACGTTTATCCACTTGTGATTGAATTACTTAGTTAGGAAAATAAGAAGGATTATGCTCTGTTGGGTTTTCATTAACAGCTCAGAAGTTGCCAATCCATTGATGATGACCTTAATCATGTGGGTTATTCTGCCAAATCAGTGCCGTTTGCTTGTTGTAACACTTGATTTTGAAACTTCTTCAACACTGAATATAACACATTTACCTATTTAAATTATGTATTAACCAATCTTGAGATACCTTATTTTATAATCTCGGGCTACTTTCTTGCAATTTTTACAAGATGTCTAAACAGAAGATAGTTGCATTTTTCTCATTCCTGTTACCAAAACTCAATGTTTAGCATAGTATTAGCTAGGGCTGGGTATTTAATCAAAGATTATCTTAAACCAACATTCAGAACTTATAACTGACATATTCTTGCCCATGCCGAATATTTCAGTTATTTTTCATTTTAAAAATATTCAATCAGCTAATCTGTGTTTTCCTTCATTTATTTTGAAATCACAAAGACTTGTCATTTTTCATTAGAAAATATGACAGTTTTAATAGTCGAGTAAATTTGCTGCAAAAACCAAGTCAGTGATCAATAAGGGTTAGAAAAATAAAACATAACTAGAGTAATTAGTCATTAATCGTGATCGAGGTATCATGATTAAATTAATTGTGTTATTGATTTGAGGTTGTATTGCCCAGTCCTTGTAATAGCAAGTGCATAATTATGGTGACATAACATTTCTGCTCAGTAGTTCAGTAGTCTGGGTGTCCAGTATACCATGAAGGTTTTACACTAATTATGTTTGGGTTTTGTTTTTGTTTTTTTGTTATATCACAGATGGCTTTGGATTTGATCTGGAGGATGCTTTCAAACCAGGTAAAGTTGTGAGAAAGAGTAGGACATGATGGTGCAGGTCTGCAGTTTGACTGTCCAGGTTATTGTCATGTATATGGTGTTTATTAATGATGTGTTTGGATGCACAGATCCCACCATGAAACCTGACAAACCTGCTGACAAGCCACCAAAGAGTGGGGGAGGTGAGTTGAGTCCTCCTGTATTTCTACCATGTTCACTTCATTCAGAGGCAGTTCAGCACATAACTACTGTAGTAAAAAGACTGTAGTAGTCTTTTTACTTAAAAAAAAATAACATTAAATGTATTATTATTATTATTAATAATATTAATAATAATAGTAATGATAAGATGATGATGACAATAGTTATGAGAATATATTGTAATATGATTTTGTTTTGCAATAACAACTTTTGTCATATTTTAAGACTTTTTCTGTAAAAAGAAAACTTTATTCTAATTATGTTATATTGTTTATCTTGTTATACACCAACTTTATTGAAAAAAGGACCATTCTTGGAAAAATCACACTTGTTTTCTTGTATTATTATTATTATTGCAGATAATATTTATAATAACAGTAATATCACTTGCTGAATATTTTCTTCAAACAATTTAAAAACCTTTTTCTTGTAACACTTGGACTTTATCCTCGCAAAATTAAGAAAATATAAAAATTGTTATATTTATATACATATATACAGTCATGGAAAAAATTATTAGACCACCCTTGTCTTCTTCAGTTTCTTGTTCATTTTAATGCCTGGTACAACTAAAGGTACATTTGTTTGGACAAACATAACTATAACCACAAAGATTGCTCATAAGAGTTTTATTTAAGAGCTGATATCTTGCCATTTTCTATGGTTTTCTTGATTATAACCTAAATCACTTAAGTTTTTACATTAATAACTATGGCGTTGTACTGCCAAAAACACTGCTTTTATGCATTCAGTGTTTTCTTTTCTGTCTGTTTTAGTCACATGATGACGTTTAGTGGTACCAGGTATTAAAATGAACAAGAAACTGAAGAAAAAATGGTGGTCTAATAATTTTTTCCATGACTGTATGTATACATATATTAGGGGTGTAACAGTACACAAAACTCTCGGTTCGGTACGTACCTCGGTTTTGAGGTCACGGTTCGGTTCATTTTCGGTACAGTAAGAAACATAAATGCAAAATATAAATGTGCTAGTTGTTTATAACACACTTTTGTGCTTTTTAACAATAGGAACATTAGCCTATACAAAGCTAGAATTCTGCTCAAAAATATAAATACAATATTCTAAAATGTAGATATTTTGAAAAACAAAATGGCTCAGACTTTTGCTTAAAAAAATAATCCATCTGATGTGCAAAATTGAACAGTTGCAACACTGAACAGTTTCAAGTTGTTGGTCAGATTAAATAACATGAATAAGGCTCAGGGTGTTTCTTTAAAAACTAATCTTTTTATTCTTTCTTTCATAAAGTCCGGGTATGATTTTTCTGGCTAAAATGTGGACGAGAAGGTAATTGATATCTGGGCTCAATTACCTTTATCATGTGTTTGAAGCCAGTGTTCTCTACCACTGATTAGGGTGTTTGTGTGCACGCGCGTCGCCTCGCCTGTGTATGTGGTGACACGCGCCCAGTCCGCACACAGAAACTCGCGCTGGCTGTGCACTGAGCCCGGCAGAGAGAGAGGGAGAGAGAGGGAGAGAGAGCGAGAAGCGCGGCTCGCGAGGCAGACAGCAGCCAAGTGATGGCTTCAAACCTAGCGGTTTGAGTGCGCGTGAGTCTCAAAATCACCAGAAAAAGTAGCTAGATTTGTCGCTAGTCGCTTTTTACAAATTAAGTCGCTAGGGGGGTCTGGAAAGTCGCTAGATATAGCGACAAAGTCGCTAATTTGGCAACACTGACCGTGTGCGCACAACTGCGCATGTGCGGCTGCAGGGCTCTGCTCCACAACGTGCGGTCCTCTACTTAATATGTCCGTGTGGAAACTCGTTCGGTACGCCCCCGTCCCGAACCGACCTACCTGTATCGAAACGGTTCAATACAAATACATGTACCGTTACACCCCTAACATATATACATATATAATGTATCCTGCGTGTGTTTACGTTTATCCACTTGTGATTGAATTACTTAGTTAGGAAAATAAGAAGGATTATGCTCTGTTGGGTTTTCATTAACAGCTCAGAAGTTGCCATCCATTGATGAAGACCTTAATCATGTGGGTTATTCTGCCAAATCAGTGCCATTTGCTTGTTGTAACACTTGATTTTGAAACTTCTTCAACACTGAATATAACACATTTACCTATTTAAATTATGTATTAACCAATCTTGAGATACCTTATTTTATAATCCCGGGCTACTTTCTTGCAATTTTTACAGGATGTCTAAACAGAAGATAGTTGCATTTTTCTCATTCCTGTTACCAAAACTCAATGTTTAGCATAGTATTAGCTAGGGCTGGGTATTTAATCCCAGATTAAAGATTATCTTAAACCGACATTCAGAACTTATAACTGACATATTCTTGCCCATGCCAGTTATTTCAGTTATTTTTCATTTTAAAAATATTCAATCAGCTAATCTGTGTTTTCCTTCATTTATTTTGAAATCACAAAGACTTGTCATTTTTCATTGGAAAATATGACAGTTTTAATAGTTGAGTAAATTTGCTGCAAAAACAAAGTCAGCGATCAATAAGGGTTAGAAAAATAAAACATAACTAGAGTAATTGGTCATTAATCATGATCGAGGTATCATGATTAAAATAATCGCGTTATTGATTTGAGGTTGTATTGCCCCGTGCTTGTAGTAGCAAGTGTATAATTATGGCAACATAACATTCCTGCTAATAACTGGAGGATACTGAGCACATCTATACCCACTTAATCCTCTGCAGGGTCACAGGGATCTGCTGGAGTCTATCCCAGCTCTCTTCAGGTGAAAGGCTGGGATAGACTCCAGCAGATCCTTGTGACCCTGCAAGCATAGATGATGGATGGATGGAATCTGGAAAACATCTAAACGCATTTTGGAACCAAAGAATCAAAATGACTGAGTCGTGAACTAAAATGTTGCACAAAAGCCCAGCGTAGAGCATAAGCTAAGAAACCATCAGAGAGGCTGATGTTCTGCAGTGAATCTTTGTGGACAAGTAAGTTCAGCGTTACAGATGGAGGATAACTGATCAGATACTGTTCAACAGTCTGGTGTCCAGTATACCATGAAGGTTTTACACTAATTATGTTTGGGGCTTTCTTTTATTCTGTATTACAGGAGGCTTTGAGTTGGATCTGGGGGATGCTTTCAAACCAGGTAAAGTTGTGAGAAAGAGTATGACATGATGGTGCAGGTCTGCAGTCCAGATTAATGTCATGTATATGGTGTTTATTAATGATGTGTTTGGATGCACAGATCCCACCGTGAAACCTGACAAACCTGCTGACAAGCCACCAAAGAGTGGAGGAGGTGAGTTGAGTCCTCCTGTATTTCTACTAGGCTTGGGCGGTATCCAAATTTTGATACCGTCAAACTCCCTCACATTTTACCGGGGTATACGGTATTCCCGCGACTATTAAGGCGAACACACACTGCCGGTGGACGCCGTGCGTCAGACGCCCCCATTATGTACCCCAGGCGGGCTACATAATGGGGGCTTAACGCTGCTGTCCTATTCCCTTCGTTGACACGCCTGAAAAAAAAAAGGCAAGTTTACCTCGAAACAGCAGTTTAGTGCTTCAATATAAACTTGGCTCAACTACAGTTGTTATTTATTTGTGTATTTCTTGCTTTTCACTGTAGTTTTAACTGTTCCTTCTCTGCTCCAGCTCCTCTCTTTGCTGCAGCGCTGAAACGCGCTTTATAGTAAAGTGTCTGATGCCGGACGTTTCACTTCCTATAAATTCTTCAACATAAACGTCCAACATTATTAGTTTAATTAGAAGCTTTTATTTTTAAGCAGCAATCTCAGGAAGTGTTGTTTTCTTCGTCAGTACCTTAACAGAACGAGTCAAACCGAGATCAGCTCCAAGCGAACACAAATAAACGGTAAAATAAAGCAGAACACACAGCGATACAGGAGAAACTAAACTAAACTTTAAACCACAGAAATCATTCATTGCATTTTTTATGACGGTATTGAAACTGATACCGCTGCTATTTTTAAATACCGGAAGTATACGGTATTACCATAATACCACCCAAGCCTAATTTCTACCATGTTCACTTCATTCAGAGGCAGTTCAACACACCTACTGTAGTAAAAAGACTGTAGTAGTCTTTTTACTTAAAAGAAAACATTAAATGTATTATTATTACTATTCATAATAATAATAATGATAATAATAGTAATGATATGATGATGACAATAGTTATGAAAATATATTGTAATATTAATTTTTTAATGCAATAACAACTTTTGTCATATTTTTCAGAAAAATATTCAGAATTATGTTTTTCTCGTGAAATTCAGACTTTTTCTGCAAAAAGAAACTTTATTCTAATTATGTTATAATGTTTATCTTGTAATACACCAACTTTACTAAAAATAGGACCGTTCTTGGAAAAATCACACTTGTTTTCTTGTATTATTATTATTATTGCAGATAATATTTATATTAACAGTAATATCACTTGCTGAATATTTTCTTTACACAATTTAAAAACTTTTTTTTGTAAGACAAATCTACAATGGAACCGTTCACAAATAAACGTATCCAGGTTTTAGAACGGCCAAGTCAAAGTCCAGACCTGAATCCAGTCCAGAATCTGTGGAAAGAGCTGAAGACTGCTGTTCACAAACGCTCTCCATCCAACCTCACTGAGCTCCAGCTGTTTTACAGGAAGAATGGACCAGAATTTAGTCTCTGGATGTGTTAAACTGATAGAGACAAACCCCAAGAGACTTGCAGCTGTAACTGCAGCAGAAGGTGGCGCTACAGAGTATTAACGCAAGGGGACGAATAATATTGCACGCCCCACTTTTCAGTTTTTTATTTGTTATAAAAGTTTAAAATGTCCTTTAAAGTTAGTTCCACTTCACAATTGTGTCCCACTTGTTGTTGATTCTTGACAAAAAATTTAAATTTTATATCTTCATGTTTGTAGCCTGAAATGTGACAAAAGGTTGAAAAGTTCAAGGGGGGCGAACACTTTTGCAAGGCACTGTATGTGTATTTAAGACAGATTTTTGCTTCCACGTAGACCCAACAGCGTACCTACACTGTAGGGGGACTAATATGCTGTAAACTATGCCAAACCCTGATGTGTACCTCCCTCCAAATGTAAATTCACGTCACAATGACGCAGACGTCGGCAAACGTTATTGGTCCTCTTGGTAGATTTGTTCTTCTTGGCCTCCGTATTTCCCGTTGCTATTTCTTCTGTAGTTTCCAGGTCTGGTTAAACAATAATCTGCTGCAGCGTCTGTAAAAATGACAGATGCTCAACATTTATCTACGCTAACTCACATAAGGTTTACTTCATTTGCTCTGTTGCTGTGAATGAGCTACATACAGAAAGTAAATCTACACTGCCCTCTAGAGTTCGGTAGTGTAATTACAGAGCAACACAACTGACGCACAAATATAAACACTAAAGATGGCCTCGGATCAGTGTGTAGCTCACATACCTATGGTCTACGCAGAAGCATTAATCAGGCTTTATGCCCTAGTATTAAGGGGAGCTCTGCTCAGCAGGGTGACTGCAGTGGAGAAGAAACTGTTTTTGTGGCATGAGGTCCCTTTCCCTCTTTCAGCATTTGCCCTCATTTTATCCCTAACCTGAAAATCAGTCTCAAACTAGTCACTAGTCTGTAGAGCAGGTTGATAATGTTGGTGACTCTCACTCCACCGTAAGAGGCTTTTCATTTCTCTGGACAGTTTCGATGAAGCAGAGGTCAAAATGCTCGTCTTTGTTGGGGTTTTTCACACCCCACTCTGGCCCAGTTATTGGGAGGACAATACTTTGTTGTTTAGGAATTCTTGTTTTCTTTCTAGCTCACAACATGTTCCCTTAAAGCATCTCTGTTTAACAGGAAGCTCCCCAGGGACCGAACCAACGAAACCCATTGAGGGAGGTATGTGGACAAACGTCATCTACCTGTTCTTTACAGTGGGACTCTTTTAATTCTACAATATGAATGCCTTATTATGTCATTTTCTCCATATTTAGATGGTTTTGGCTTCAACCTGGCAGATGTTCTTCATCCAGGTAAACCCTGCTGTTAGTTAAATCACAACTAACTCAGAGTAAACTAGTCTTAAGAGGGTAGACTGCACAGACATTTACACCAACAGCGGTCATAGTTAGGACTCCATTAAAGGCACGCTATGTAACCATACTACTACAGGCCAAATGGGGGCAGCACACCAAGAGAAAGCTTTTGTATTACCATGATTAAGTGGGGTCCCGTCCAGTCTCCGAGAGCCACAACCCTGCAGGTCTTAGATGTTTCCCTGCTTCAGCACACCTGATTCAAATGAATGGATCATCATCAGCTCGTCATCCAGGTCTGCACAAGTCTGTTAATGATCCATTCGTGTGAATAAGGTGCACTGAAGCAGGGGGAACATCTAAGACATGCAGGGTTGTAGTTCTCAAGGACTGGAGTTGAAGACCTCTACTTTACACATTTGCAAATTTCTTGAGGGGACCCACCCAAGAGATTCATAAAGTATCTGTCTATCTCCTTCCTTTTCTTTCCTTCCTTCCTTTCTTTCGTTCTCCTTCCTTCTAGTCCTGAAATGCAAAAATGTATGTATATTAACAAATTAGCATACAGGAAACTAATATTATGTCTGGACCGTGGAGACTGATAACTGGAGACTGGGTGAAGCCGAGGCTCTGGTGGCTGATAGTTGGGTGAACAGCGCCACCATGTGGTTGTGAATAAAAACAGCCCAGAGCCCTTCAGGAATTCTAGCTTTACAATCATGACATGAGCTAATATTTCTTTTATTCCTGCTTTCTCAGGACTGGCTCTCCAAGTGTCATAAATGTATCACAAGTTTGAAATATTGAGCCATTGAGCTAAATAAACAGATTAGGGAACATGACATGCTCTCTGAACCCCTTCTCTTGCTGTTGATGATACATTTTATTTTCTTCTGTCCACAGCTGTGAAACCCACTGATAAACCCACTGAAGGAGGTGAGTCTTGCGTTTCCAGGTCTAGTCTCTGAGATTATGTCTCTATGAACTTGGTTCATCTTCAACCGTTCCTCAAGGCAGGACTGCTCCTCGATGGATTCATCTTTCTGACTCTCTGGCAGGTTGAGGTCCAGGTTTGACTGAGGAAGTCTTTCTGCCTTGGGGTCCAAGCTGTGAAGCTACTTTAACAGAATCTGGGGCGCAAAAATCAGACCCCGTATGAACCCCAAACCCAGATTAAACCTCTAAATCAAGCATAATTACCTTGAAAGGCCTGTAGGTGGCAGCACAGTACGACGATACATTTTGGCTCATAGCTAAAAAACTATATGGGTTAGACAACAAAACTCTTTGTTACTGTGACTCCTTTGAACATGTGGCTGAGTTTAGGCAGCTACACTCACTGGAAGTTGATGCCGTCAAAACAAAATATAAGCCAGATGAACAAAGAGGCATCTGTTTTGAGTTCAGGATGATGCACCAACGCTTCCAATCCACAGTTTGTGTGTCTCACTGAATGAAACTACTTCAATAAGTGGACTGCCTCATAAAGTCTCGTCTCCTCCTCAGACTGTCAGCGCAGCGTGGTCCAGAAACTGAACACCATCATCGAAAACCAGAACCAAGAGCTGCGCCTGCTGCTGCAGCTTCTGGCTCGCTCATCTTCAACAGGCTGAAAGGGTTCACCTTGGAAAGGGTTAGTTAAAAAGATTATTCACATGTTAAAACAAAAAACAGTATTAACCCTGTAAGACCCACTGTTGCAGAATTACAACAATTTTTGTTATCCCCCAAAAAACCTTTTTTTTTAATTTTATTTTTTGGTTCAACCACATTAACATACTCATTTGGTCCTATTGTTCAGTCTCAGAATGCTATTGGGTCATACATTTGTATATAAGGCTTGTCCTCAGGTCCAGAAGTCACACACCCTCCAGATTTTTGAGAGAGCATCATCCCCTCGATTTACTGGATTGGATTTTATCTGATTGAAGTAAGTAAAGTGCCTTAAATATTTTTTTATGTGTTTATTACAGTGTCTAGAATATGTCAGTATGTAGTCATTGTGGAAAATGTGCCTTACATTTTATTTAGAGCTTGTTTTGTAATTGTTGCAATATTACAACGTTGGGTGAATGTGGTAGTCAAAACAACCCTGTTTTGAGAGGGATGTCTTGAGAGGAACAATTTAAATTTTCCCAATATAACTTTAAACTACACATGATTTACAGCCTAGCCTTATATTTGATTACATATTATTATATTAGAAACTAGTGTGCAAAGATATATTGCCATATCTAATCATTTTCATTTACTTATAATGATTTCTAACCACCTTGAACACTCAGTATTTTCTCCTTATCACAGAAAGCAGGACTTTCTAACAAAGAATTTCTGTTTGTGCATGTCTGCCCTTTGTCTTGGCTTTTGATAAGAAAATGTTCCTATCAATTCTTAGTTAAATCAGTTGTGGAGGATGCTTGGGGGGGGCATTTTTTCCATTGTTCTGGAGCAGGTGTTGATGTTCAGGAATGTCAGGTGTTGTCGTAAGTTGGAGGCTACCTGCATATCTATTAGTATGATAATCAGAGTTTACAATTGGTCAGCTATACACTATTGTGTGGCCAGTTAAATGTGTGAATAGATTACTTCAGTGCAATGTGTAATTACAGAGAAATACCAGTTCGCCCTGAAAACCCGACGCTGGTACATGTACATCTTCTGGCACACCATCACCCTTGCTGTGGTCAACGCCTGGCTCCTCTACAAGTGACACTGCCAAGCTCTCAAGATGCCAAAGAAGGAGATTCTGAACATGAGAAACTTCCAGGCCCAACTAGCATCCTCTCTCATTCTGGTAAGAATCTATTTCTGCTATTTGCCATGTTTGTGATATCTTTGACTTGTATCATCATGCATTTTGGCATATATATGAATTGATTATTAATATTAATATTGATTCTTCTCTTTCCAGGTGGACACAACACTTTGGACATTTCCCAATAAAAGTCAAGAGAGGACACTGCAGACATTGCAGTAAAGGGTATACCAATACCCAATGCAGCAAATGTGATGTTTTTCTGTTTTTCAGAGGACAAGAACTGTTTCTGGGACTATCATTGTAAATAAATGTCAAAGTTCTTGCTATTGCAATAAATGACTGTTCATAACAACATGACTGAGATTATTTTTCATTTTATACTGTTCTGGGACAAAAGTAAAACCCTGCAAATGAATCCTTAATTCTGTATTGTTGTTCAGACAATGAGTACAGATACAGGAGATTCTGCTCCCCATTGAGCCCAATGTTGCAATATTACAACATTTCTGTAAAAACTTACAAAAACATATTTTTTTGAAAAACACCTCATTTTCAGCCTCAAAGGCCTCCTACAACAACATCTTAATGGTTGAAAAAAATTTTTTTAGTGTTTTTCTATATTTGGGTTTTACAGGGTTAAGCATTCTAGAGCATTCTTATCAGTAAAGCTAAACCATCTACATGCCTGTTGGACCCCATCCCAACTCGAGTGCCCAAAGATGTCATGTCCTTTATTGGTACGTCAGTTTTGGATCATATTAACCTATCTCTAAAATCGGGATATGTACCACAGGTTTTTAAAGTTGCAGTTCTAAAATCTTTTCTTAAGAAACTATTTCTTGACCCGGACATTTTGGCGAACTATAGACCAATATCCAACCTTCCATTTATCTCTAAAACTCTGGAAAACGTAGTTGCAAGCCAGTTAGGAGAACACCTGCAGAGAAATGATCTATTTGAGGTCTTTCAGTCAGGGTTTAGAACTCATCATAGCACAGAAACTGCACTGATTAGAGTCTCCAACGACCTCCTCATGGCCTCAGACAATGGATTAGTTTCTGTCCTTGTTCTGCTGGACCTCAGTGCTGCTTTTGATACTGTAGATCACGGCCTTTTGCTGCATAGATTGGAGCACACTGTTGGAATTTAAGGGACAGCATTAGGCTGGTTTAAGTCATACCTGACAGGTTCCAGTTCGTCCATGTTAACGACGTTTCTTCTACACGGACTAGGGTCTGCTATGGCGTCCCACAGGGTTCAGTGCTGGGACAGATTCTTTTCACTTTATACATGTTGCCCTTGGGAAGAATTATCCAGAGCCATCCATTGTTACGCTGATGATACGCAGCTGTACTTATCTATGAAACCAGAGGAAACAAAACCTTTGGCTAAACTTCAAGGGTGTCTTAATGACATTAAGTCCTGGATGTCCTCTAACTTTTTGCTTCTAAACTCAGATAAAACAGAGGTTATTGTCTTTGGTCCCAAACACCTGAGGAATAAATTAACTGGGTTTTACGCTGGCCTCCAGCACAGCTGTGAAAAGTCTTGGAGTCATTTTTGATCAGGATATGTCATTTAAGCAGCATATTAATCAGGTTTGCAAGACAACCTTTTTTCATCTCCGAAATATTGCCAAGATTAGGAGCATCCTCTCCCAGGGTGATGCTGAGACATTCATCCATGCGTTTGTCAGTTCTAGACTGAATGCGTTGTTAGAAGGATGTCTGAAAAACTCACTGACTAGCCTCCAATTGATCCGGAACGCAGCAGCGAGGGTGCTGACAGGAATCGGTAAGCGAAATCACGTCTCTCCCGTGTTAGCCTCCCTCCATTGGCTTCCAGTGAAATTTCGAATCGAGTTTAAAATTATGCTTCTAGCATATAAGGCCCTTAATGGCCTAGCTCCTCGTTATCTACAAGACCTGATAACAAGTTATGCTCCTAATAGAGCTCTCTACTCTTTTAGATATTCTTTCCTAGAAGATCTAAAAGTGGATTTGGTGGACGGGCCTTCTGCTACCAGGCACCTTTATTATGGAACCAGCTACCAATTTGGCCTGACATCACCTCTATCCTTAAAACTAAACTGTAAACATTTCTGTTCCGTAAAGCCTTCAGTTATTCTAAACTAGGCTAATAGTTATAGCTATAGTTATAGGAGCTAAGACTAGAGTAGGCTCGTCAATCACAGCTTCGTCATAGCTATGCTGCTATAGGCCTACACTGCAGGGGGACGCCAACATGATCTGCTGAGCGGTGTCTTTACTGCTCTTCTCTCCCTTCTTTCTCTTTCCTCCTCCCTTCTTCCTCCTCTAGCTCAATCCGTAGTTAATTAGGAGCACCTCGTTACTGTAACTGTGCTCCATTTTCTTTCCTGTAGTTTGTTGTGCTGTTTTGACCCCCTTTTTTTCCTCTTTTCTTTCTGTATCTTTGCAGGTCAGAGTTTCCTGAGTTGCAGTTCCATCCTCTGTCCATCCCAGCGTTTACCTCCACCTGTGTGTGTAGATGTGTTGGGGGTGCCAACTGGCATGCTGACCAGTGACCTAGTCCTCTGACCATCTCATCTCAATGCTGCTTCCTGCATCTGTTTATATAGTCATTTCATTCAGTCATTTGTGTGCTCTCCTCTCTCTGTCCTGTCTCCTCTCTTTTTCTTTCTTTACCCGGCTGGCCTTCGGCAGGAAGGTCCCCCCATATGAGCCAGGTCCTGCTCAAGGTTTCTTCCTCAAAGTGGAGTTTCTCCTTGCCACTGTTTGGCTTAAAGCTTTTTTTTTCTCCTGCTGTGGGAGTTTTTTTTACTTGCCATTATCCTTGATTAGGATTTAATATTATAATTTTAATGATATTTGCTCGGGGGTCATGCTCTGGGTCTCTGTAAAGCGCCTAGAGACAATTGGCATTGTAACAGACGCTATAGAAATAAAATTAAATAGAGAAATTTGACTCCATGTGTCTGACAGCTAAAGCTTGGCTGTAATCGGTTCACACAACAGGGCAATGATAACAATCACAGCAAGTCAACATCAAAAGGACTTACATACTTGTGTTCTTGTGAAGCGTCATCAGATGCAGCTAAATGTTCTGTTCCAGTTTTAAGTCCACATCTAGACAAGTACGGTTGAAATTTATTTTGTCAAGGATGCATCCAGTGGAGACTTCTGTAGACTGGAAACAAGAAGGTATCCCAGAATGCATCATTTGCATCAACAAGCAGAAGTAATGGCAAAGCAGAAAGGAGTAAAACAAGAAGCTATGACATTGTTGTAAAATATTTTTAAGATGTTTTCATTTAAGAATATAGTTCTTCAAAGTTGTGGTGGATTGAAAAAGATGGAGCCTATTGGAAAATGTCCTCAGATGTCTTGTGAGTTTTTTCTTTTCACCTTAACTGAACCTTAAACATCATGTAAAGTAACGATTATAGACACTTTTGTCAGAGGACTTCAGAATGTTTATTTTATATTCAAATACATTGCAGATGTTTTCGGATGCGTGTTAGCCTGCTAGCTGAGCTGTGGTGCTACCAAATCCATTCCTGTTCCAGTTGCAGAAAGACCGAACTGCATCCTCTGAAATGCATTCTCCCAAGTCAGACTTGCCAAGTGTGATTTCCAGGTACACAAGTCCAGACTTTGCATAGGGGACAGTGTCTTACTTTGCCCCATGGCATTTGTCTCACTTAAATCCTCCACCACTTTTTTATTAAAACAACCTCTCTGCTGAATTCAGGCTAATCTTTAGCTAGCAGCACCGCATCATTTTAAAAGTCGATAGTTCAACAATATATGGGATATGAGTTTGTCTGCTTGAATCAATTACCCTTAGTACCAGAGTTGATTATGTTGAAAACCAAAAAGTTTACTTTTACATCCCAAAAATATATTTTTGTACAAAACACATGCTTACCACAGCACAATGGAGTCCTGTTTTTCATGGCCAAGGTGAAATGGAGGGGCCTTGAAAATGAATTGCTCAAATGACCACAGGTGTGTTCAATTGCTTAGATACAGGGGGTGTCTCACATTATCCCATTCTCCCCTGGTTGGAATTGAGAAACAACTAAGTTTTGGAAAGACTCACTTAATCTAAACTCAGACTTCAGTCTCATTATTAAATAGGTGTTTTGGTGTGTTGAAGAGCGCTGTGGGAAAAAAAAGCAAGCAAAGACAATAGGGGAAACCCATGTACCACAAAAATGGTACGGTCCACTAGGTGGCAGCACGAAACTCGTTTTTGCGGGTGCATTTTGGGCTTTTTCTTGTCATATAAACTGGTTTTGAAGCGACAAAACAGAAAAAAATATCGACAAGCTGAACCCACATGAAAATCCAGACTATGTTCCTGTCAGTTCGGCAAGAAACAGATCAATACTGACAACGAGACCATTGGTCCTGCCTACTTCTACTGGGATAGCTGGAGGAAGCACAGCTGTGAGTTATGTCCCGTTACAGGTGATATTCCTGGGTAGTCTGGCTGCTCCTGTTACTGCACAACCATATAAGACACTGATGTTCATAAAGGAAACCACAACTTCAGGTTTTTTGCTGCAACAAGCTACTGAATCATGGGAATACATGGGATTGTCCACATAATTTTTGTTTTCTTTCTGGCTTCATTTGAAAAAAAAAAAAAATTTTTAAGAAAAAACAATGGCACAGTGAAACACGTTACATGTGGATCATCTAAGGCTGTATACTTTAACACATCTCCAGTTGTTATTCTTACTTCAGATATGAAGAGGATCAGGTGAAGATGCCATTCTGAATATAACTCATCAGTTTTTATGTTGGGTCAGTTTATGTACATTTAGAAACAAATATGAAATGTGTTATAGCAAGATTTTTTTCCCTCTAAAAAGAGTAATTTGTTATGAATCTGTGAGTTAAGTTGCAGGGTATGATGGTTGAACATATGTTTGAGTGGAATAAAAACAATCACGCATTGTGTTCTTTCATTTGTACCACTCTCAATGTGAAAATCCTGTTATCTGGTTTGTTTGTGTGAACCAGTTCCCCCTCGGCCAGCTGGGAAATGTGAAACTAATTCTATATTTAATTAATAAAAGACGGATTAAACACACAATAGCTGCACTAACAGAGCTCAGCGGAGCGGATTACCTGTGAACAGCAACAGAACCAGTAATTCTGGTTTATTTGAACCTGGCACTTTTCACATTAATGCCTTCGTTCTCCTGCGTGAGTCACAATACCTTTGAATTGTCCTGGTGTGTTGAGCAAATTCATGACCATGAGGAGTCACAAATCAGCGTTATGTTGCCTCAACAAATGCAGGGCTTAAAGTTTAAAAAAAATCCTGAGCCTGAACTTTTTTCCGTGGGTGCAGTAGATCCAACGCATATACATTATAGGCAATTTGGCAAACAACTTTTTGACATTGTGCTTAGTAATGGCCTTCAATTTAAATGTGAATTTTAGAAAGTAAAGGTTATTAAGTTATAAGTGGAAAACATGTGAAACTGAGTCAAGCCAAATAATCTGATTCATTTAGCAACCATTTTATTCAATAAAGGGAAATTTTGTCCAAAAAAAAAAACATACAAATTGCAACTTTTCCATCATTTTTGTTTAAAACAATGTCAAATTAAGTTATAGGAAATACATTCCATTTAGTCTCGACTCGTCTCCTCTTTAACATATTTGCAGAGGCAGTTATTAGATTATTAAATGTTATTACTCTGGATGCGTCATTATAAAAGTGAACCATTACATTCAGTATTTTTCCATGTTTTGGGTGGTTGCTTCATCCACATTCAGAGAAAACATCCATCCTTGGAGCTGATCAGACAGACGTTTCTTGAACTCTGGAGCTGTGTCATGTGTGCTCATATAACTGGCCTGCTGATTGAAAACGGGCAGTAGTTTTTTACGCGTTTTTATCAACGGTTACTTTTTTTTCACAGATGTACGAGCGGTCAAGCGATCGTAAATGATAAATCGTGTTCCGCAAAAAAACGAGCACACACGTATTTCAAGCCACAAACAGATCAGTCATCGTGGCCGCTACGTCCGCTGTAGCTGTTGCTCCCCGTTAACGGCTTGTGTGTTGGATCGTGCAGACAGCTGCTTTGTGACGTTGAAGAGCTTTTTTTTTGCCGCTAGATGCATAGACTAGCTTCTAGCTAGTCTATGTCCTAGTCTAGTCCAACACACAAAAACAGGTACCAGGCTCCCGATACTTCTGCTACCCAAATGGCTAACCGTCTCCGCCCTTGTCCTCTATCCATGCCCAGACACACTTGAATGTTGCCTCCATTCGAACAACCACCGGCTCACCTCAGATGCTGCGTTCAAGACCACTCAGAGATAACGTGTTTGTGTGCGTTTTTTCCTCCTGAATCATAGTCAAACGCCGGAGATCCAGCATGGTGCCGGAACACTTTAAGCCCTGCGAATGTGACCGACCTTTGAAGCCAGGTCCTTGTTGTCATTTGAAGAACTAACTTTCTTCATGTCTTCATTCACCTCAGACTAATAAACCGGATGTAGCCCCTTAACTTTTAGCTAGCTTCTGGCAGGAGCAGTAACTCTAGATAACTTTAACTTTCTCAGCATAACAAGTTTAGTGGGGCTAGTTAGCCTTTTCAAGAGTAACCTCTCTTACTACAGTTCCATCAAGGACCAACATCCACACTTTGGGGTTGACTCCTACCAGGAAGGAGACTTTCTTGCAGCTCCTCGATTGACTGCTAGCCGCTGGCTCCAAAACAATGCAGATCTCCACGTTGAAATGTTCACCTTTACAGCAGAAATAAACGTATTTACAGCCTGGTACAAAACAGGTTTTGCCATCTATTGTCCGGTTCTATATCCATGAGAGCTATACGAGGGGTATATTTTTTGTAACACATCATGTAGACTTATGTAAAGTTATACATTTATGTACAACTTCAATTCTGAAAAAGTTGGTACACTATGTAAGATGCAAATAAAAACAGAATGTAATGATGTTCAAAGCTAAGCATGAACTCATATTTTTTTCAAAACAGCAATATTAAGATCCCTGTGACCCTGTATAGGAATAAATGGGTTTGGATAATGGATGGATATAAGAGCTAAACCAGCCAACATGATTCGATTCAATTCAATTCAATTTTATTTGTATAGCGTCTGTTACAATTTCAATTGTCTCTAGGCGCTTTACAGAGACCCAGAGCATGACCCCCGAGCAAATACCATTAACTAAAATTATAATATTTAATCCTAAACAAGGATAATGGCAAGTAAAAAACTCACACAGTGGGAGAAAAAAAAAAACCTTAAAGCCAAAACCGTGGCAAGGAAAAACTCCACTTTAAGAGGAAGAAACCTTGAGCAGGACCTGGATCATATAATGGGAACTTCCTGCTGAAGGGCAGCCGGGTAAAGAAAGAAAAAAAGAGGGGAGACAGGACAGAGAGAGGATGTAGGATGTAGAGAGAGGAGAGCACACAAATTACTGAATGAAATGACTAAATAAACATAAACAGATGCAGGTAGCAGCACTGAGGTGAGATGGTCAGAGGACATAACAGCTAACTGGTGGACCTGTTCCATCTCTTCAACATGAAACGGTGCAGTAAGTGGAAAAAAAAAGGTTCAGTCTTTCTGTAGAGACTCATGTGTGATGTCAGGGATTGTTCGTCCAGAAATTACATAGTCTATAGTGATGTAACAGGGGTTTATTTAGTTTTTCTTAGTCTATAATGGGGACTAGTGGTGGTCCACTGGGACTCGCGGTCACTCCATCCACTGCTCATCAGCATTAGTTTCAAACACCACATTGGTCGTTACATTTCACTAATTTTATGGGCTCGGTTACTCGGAGTCACTCACTAAAGTGATCTGGTTCACTTGAGTCACTTGATTCATTGGAGTAAAGCACTGTTGAACAGAATCATCTAAGTCAGGGATGTTTCTAGTGAGACTTGAATCAGTACGAAGATTCAAATCACTAACTTGGGTGACTCAGGAAAATTAGGAGTGTTTGGGAAGATTTTGATTCGCTTGGACGCCCCCTGGTGGCTCTGTGGGGCCTATGCATCTCCATAGTTTTGAGGATGCTGCCTCAGATCCTCACTTTTCCAATCACACCAATTATATTCTTTTTTTCCTGAACACTGGAACTGTACTTTAAGCCTCTAACAGATAACTAACTAATTATTTCATATTCTTATACACCAAAACACGAGCTGTCCGGACTTTCAGAGAGTTTCAGAGTTGTTTAACGCCCAGCGGCCACACCCAATCAGCCCCTCAAACCTCCGGAGCTGACTCACGCTGTAACAGGACACCACCCCACCGTCCCGTCTCTCTCTCTGCAGGGTCCACAAATAACGTCAACGCGCCGCGAAAGACGGCGAAAACACCTTTTTTAAAAAAAAGTTCTACAGGAGTCCAGCCGACATGAAGTTTTGTTTTAGCCTCGTTTCACTGTTTCTTCTCATAACAGGGACATTAACGGAGGATTTGGGTGAGTTAAATGTTCGAACTGCTGTTAGAAATTACAGGTTGTGTCATGGCTGCTCCGCGGGGACCGTTGTAATTTAGTAAACTCGCTTTTTTCAAGTGACGCAGGGCAACTAATTTGTGTAACCTATTTTCCCCTGCAGCCAGCGAAGCCGTGTAATCGGACTGAAGCCGACACAGATTTCCGGGTTCGGTTGTCTGTATTTACGCTGGTTTTAACGAGTGAACGCGCTCATTAGTTGTTGATGATCCCACGGTCCTTGAAGTGGACAGTATGTATAAGATCCGAGTTAAAAAGTTAGCGTGTTTCAGGATTAACTTCAGAGTTGGACTGGAAGCGAGTCAGATTTGAGTGAACTGATTATCAGGCAGAGTTTGTATGGTTGGAGGACGAGTCTCGTTCAAATCCTTGTTTTTGTCTACGAAACTCCAGTAGCCAGACCTTAAACTACCCTCATACAAAATACCCACCATGCATCTGTTTTTCTTTATCTGGTTGTTAAACACTGACAAACATTTAATCACACTGTTTACTTCTTTCTTACATCACATGAAACAGTAGAGGGTCAGCTGAGATTTGAAGGATTTGTCTTTTTCCCTTTTTTGGCAATGAGGTGAGATATTTTCCATAACTGGAAAGAATTACTCAAAAACTGCAACAGTATATTGGGGTCATTTGAGGAGAGAGGGATACAAAAAAATAGTTTTGTAAACAGAAATTCTGCACTCTGTAAGGAAATACTATAAAACTTTATTGTGTTGCTTTTGTATGGCTGATAGCTGATATGTTCATATTTTTATATGTAATTTTAATATGTCATTTTAATAATGTAATCTGCAGTTTGTGCACCCAGGAGAACAGTTTCAGATTACTGAATTTTTTTTCTATTTATTAGACGTCAGAAAAATGAGAAATAACTTTTTTTTTATCCTTTTTTCACAGCCTGAAATTTTCATACATTACCTTAGTATTTGCTATCATCACATTTAAACTGTCTGACTTGGGTCAAATGTTTTTGGTTTCCTTCCAGAACCTTATCACAATAGTTTTCTGGTATTTTGGTCCGTTCCTCCTGAGTCAGGGTTGAAGGTCTCCTTGATCTCACACCTTTTCAGCTCTGCCAATAAATAATTTACGGGACTGAGATCAGATCTTTGTGATGACCACTCCAACACATTGGGTGCGTTTACATGGGAAGTTTAATTCCTCTTTAATTTTGAATTAAAGTTATAGCCGAATAAAAGTTACCATGTAAACACTTAATTCCATATGAAAATGTCAATTCCGAATTAACTTAATTCCGAAGTAAGTGGCTGGTTTATTCCCATTTTAATTCCTCATTAAGTAATTCCGCGGTCATGTAAACACTCATTCCTCTTTAAATTAATTCCCGTCTTTCTGCGCATGCTCGTTCTCTTGCCCGTCTGTCGCGATGACGCTTATATTCCGGCAGACGCAGTAAACGGTGTTCAAGAGCAGAGACGATTTATTTAATAAATAGCTTGGAGGAACTGGAAATAATTAAAAGAACAGATGGCAGGAAACATAAAAATTGTGAACTTTTCAAAGCGGCCAGGTTAAATGAAGGAGGTTTCGCAGATAGAGACGCCACCCAGGTCAAAAATAAGTGGAATGTTGTTGCTAACCCGTTAGCTTGGTTTGTTTTCTTCCGGTAGATGTAAAGACGTCCGCCCCCCCCATCCAATCAGAACCCTTCCCAACCCCCAGACCTAAAGCGGAGTTGGATAAAGCCGAACTAACGTGTTTTCCATGTAAACCTTAATTCGGAATTACTATTTCCATGTAAACTCGAAGGAAAATAGTTTAATTCGGAATTATTTAATTCCTAATTTTAATTCCGAATTAAAAAACATCATGTAACCGCAGCCATTGTCTTTGTTGTCTTTAAGCCACTTTCTAACTAATCTGGTGGTGTGTTCAGGGTAGAGATGCGCGGATGACGTATATTTTAACCCGCAACCGCTTCTTAAAATCTCTATCCGCCCGCTATCCATTTGCAGAAACGTTTTTTCACCAATTTTCAAAACCGAACCGACCCGCCATCCTTTTGAATATTATGTAAAATATTTTTTCTTATTATTATTATTTGAGTGCTTCAACCGCAATCCGCCCGAATTTAATTAAAGTATTATTTTTTGACGAGTCATCCGCCCGATATGCGGATTATCCGCTCCGCCCGCGGGTGCGCGGTTCAACCGCGCATCTCTAGTTCAGGGTCATTGTCCATCTGAAGACCCAGTTAGACCCAAGCCTTAACTGCCTGGCTGATGTCTTGAGATGTTGCTTCAATATTTCTACACAATGTTCTTTCCTCATGATTTAATTTATTTAGTGAAGTTCACCAGTTCCTCCTGCAGCTAAACACCTCCACATCATGATGCTGCCACCCCCGTACTTCACAGTTAGGATGGTGTTCTTAGACTTTCAAGCTTCCCCCTTTTTCCTCCAAATGTATCTATGGTCATTATGGTCAAACAGTTCAGTTTTAGATTTTAATCAGACATGCCTCCAAAAATTAAGGTCTTGTCCCTGTTAGCGTTAGCAAACTGTAATCTGGCTTTTTTTATGTTTCTTTTTGAGTAATGTCTTCTTCCTGGGTTGTTTTTAGACAACTATTTACACTAAAATGCAGGCAGTGCCTCGGGCAGTTTTCTATTTACAGACATAATAACATGACACGCAGGTACAAATTATTTGTGCCACTCTGAAAACCTGTCCACCACAAGACAGCGGGGCCCGTTACAACTCCGGCATGTCCGGGTATGTTACTCACTGTTGTCCACCTGGAGGCAGAGTATCCACTTCTTCCAGCCGTTGGTGGTCTAACCTAGCATCGATGGCTGTGGCGCTAACTGCCGGCGTTATGGTTTTCGGATCAGTAGTGGAATAAATTAATATTTTAAATGCATCAGAAGGACATCGTTCCAGCCCTTTTTCAATCAACACGCAATGGTACCGTTTACGAAATGCGAGTTAGCAAAGCGCGTCAACCAGGTTACTCTTGGTCAAACATCTCAGTAGCTTGAAGCACTAGGCTTAGCTCCTTCAAATTGCAAATTACAATAAAATGTAAACAAGTGCTCTGCAGACAGGATAACTGTCCTTTCACCAGTTGTCCCTCTGCATTCTTAAAAAAAAAAAAAAATGCCCAGACCTTGGATTTCATCATTTTAGTGGGTTGGTAAATGTCCTTTCCGCCATGCTAACGTTACGATGCGGATGTTAAAAGCTACATATTCACGTGAGACACAGTCGCGAGTCGCTCGCAGACGTGAATGAGGCTGATATTACATATCCCGGTAATCGACCGCGATAATGAGACGAAGTCAAACGTAAACGGTAATCGTTAACATGTAAAAGTTTACCGCGCTTTACCGTAATACCGGTAACCGTTCCATTCCTAGCCTGGAGTAATACTGGATGGGCTAAGTCTGACAGATCAACCCCACCCATATGTCTGTTGTAGGCCATGATTGGTGCGGGATGGGGAACGTCTCTCACAGATCAGCATCCATCTCCATCCTTCACCCTTCTCCTCATCGTCTCACCTGAATGTGCAGCAGACCAGCGACATATATATTAGAAGACCAAACACCTTGCACAGATCTTCTGTATTTAGGTCAGTTCATTTATAAGCAGAGTGTCCTGACTGTGTCAGTGGCAAAAAAAAAGAAAAAACCAAGAGAAAAAGATGTTTTGGATTTTGGGGAGAAAGTGTCTCCACTTGGACTGGTGGTTGAAACCGGCTTCCAGCTGGACCAGTGTCAGCATCCTCCTCTGTCTGCCAAGGCTCAGAGCTGAGGTGTGGCTGCGCTACATGAGCCAGGGGAGATCTGGACCTGGTACCCCTTCCTCTGCACAAACCTCTGAGTAACACTCAGTGAGCACGTTGGAGCCTTTTGTTCTTGTAAACTAGTTTTTTCAGCATTGCAGAGCACTTTCTGCAGAGCTGCCCATTTTTACAGTTTCTTCCTGCATCCAGCGCGATGACTTGCATATAGTTTGAAGCCTTATGGCTAGCCGTTTTAGCATTTATTCCGTATCCTTGATATCAGACCTCAGCTCTCTTTACTAGTTTGCACTTTGCCTACACTAGTTGAACATTTTTGGCACTAGTTGAACCGAAGGTTATACTAGTCACAATTTTCAAGCAACTTTTAACACTTTTGTCCAGCTAGTTTAAGCAGAGGCTGCACTAGTGAAGCCATGTCTTGCGCTAGTAGCATCAAAGTTTATGCTAGTCACCTTTTTAACACACTAGTGAACCTTCAGGCCAAACTAGTTAACTAGTACATTATACTTGTTAACTAGTGGGCTTCAAATTGTAAGACATGTTAACTAGATAACATAGGGTTCTGTTTTACTAGTTAACTAGTGACAATCAAATATCTTCACTTGTTTACTAGCAGGAGGGAGAAAAATACAGATCATAATACTGTCAGCTGAGAGGGTAGAAACCTCTCTGTGTATTACTAGTCAACTAGTTTGGCTAAGAATCTTATCTAGCAATCTAGTGAGGTCCAAAATGCCCACATGTTGCACTAGTTGGAAACATTTTACTTAACTTGTGAACTAGTGAATGTCAAAATTTAAACTTGTAAACTAGTTAAAAACCAACGTGCGTACTAGTTAACTAGTTGGATGAAATTCTAATAACGAGGTGGGTAAAAGTGCACAGGGCCTTCCTACTGGTTCTTGGAGTCAGAATTTAAAACACCAGCCAATCTTGACTCTGGGTTTTACTGGTATCCTGCCCATTTCATTTGCATGTTGCACACTAGATAACATGTCGGCCTGTGAAGCTGCAACTGATAAACAAGTTGCTACATGATGTAACTTAAATGTTAACTTGTCATGGCAAGCTTTTTAACTAGTTACCTAGCTTTAATATGTTACGTGACAATTCAGACAAAAGGTGCATCCCTCAAGAAAAGGATTAACAGAATTATCACTGGTTTATGTGCAAAAAACAAAATTGATTTAACTCTTGTAAAGGAATGGAAAAGCACATGCAGATAGTGAAGACTGTCGTGAGAAAGTAGCTGTCTTGTTTTGAGGCTGTTGAGCATCTCCTGCTGCTTCACTGATTTCCTCTGTGGAATTGTGGTGATCTAACCTGATATCTTGCTCTCTCATCAGCTGTAGCTCCAATAGTTATTTGCCCTGTGGTTTCAGATATTTGACATTTCGCAGAGTTCTGAGACATCTGGGCAAGGATCTTTGTTGAGTCTTTTACTTGTTCACACATATTGGGTGCGTTTACATGGGAAGTTTAATTCCTCTTTATTTCAGAATTAAAGTTAAAGCCGAATAAAAGTTACCATATAAACACTTAATTCCATATGAAAATGTCAATTCTGAATTAACTTAATTCCGAAGTAAGTGGCTGGTTTATTCCCATTTTAATTCCGCATTAAGTAATTCCGCGGTCATGTATACACTCATTCCTCTTTAAATTAATTCCCGTCTTTCTGCGCATGCTCGTTCTCTTGCCCGTCTGTCGCGATGACGCTTATATTCCGGCAGCACGCAGTAAACGGTGTTCAAGGGCAGAGACGATTTATTTAATAAACATCTTGGAGGAACTGGAAATAATTAAAAGAACAGATGGCAGGAAACATAAAAATTGTGAGCTTTTCAAAGCGGCCAGGTTAAATGAAGGAGGTTTTGCAGATAGAGACGCCACCCAGGTCAAAAATAAGTGGAATGTTGTTGCTAACCGAATTAGCTAAATTTGTTTTCTTCCGATAGATGTAAAGACGTCCGCCCCCCCTATCCAATTAGAACCCTTCCCAACCCCCAGACCTAAAGCGGAGTTGGAATAAAAGCCGAACAAACATGTTTTCCATGTAAACCTTAATTCGGAATTACTATTTCCATGTAAACTCGAAGGAAAATAGTTTAATTCGGAATTATTTAATTCCTAATTTTAATTCCGAATTAAAAAACATCATGTAACCGCAGCCAATGATCTGAGTTCTGATCACCAACGTTCAGACCAACTGACCAATAGGGGCTAGCGGACTACCGCGGACTATGACGCGTAAAGGGGCAAAAACTCGCACTCCTCCGGGGCTTTGGAGACCTGCGCCATTCTGCACTATGGATTCCTCCAGTTATTCCAGGGAAAGTCGACAGGATCACCACTCATCTTGCAGTCAGTGTTGATCTGTACCTTTGCTAAACTGATGAGCCTGGAATTTTTCGTGGGGTTCAGTTTGTCAATATTCTTCCCTGTTTTGTCTTTACCTTCATGCTAAATCAGCACCTTCTGAATCAGTGGGAGTTTTGATTTGTTGTATCTTCCAAAAGCCCCAAATGCAGCAGTAATGAGTGATTTTGACCGGTGCTGCCACCTAGAGCAGTGATTTTCAACCACTGTGCCGCGGCACACTAGTGTGCCGTGAGAGATCGTCAGGTGTGCCGTGAGAAATTATCCAATGTCACTTTTTTAAATTTTAAAATTTTTATAAAACATTTATTAATCATTTTCTGCAAATATTATGTCATTGTCCAGTGTCCGTGCTGTAAAGACTGGCAGGGTAATTTAATATTCGTCCGTGTGGCAACACGTAGCTGATTGCCTTGTTCCTCCGAGAGACTTAATGATGCACTTGAGAGGTCGTGGTGACAGTCATGGAGAAGTTTTTAAAAAGGACAACTGCAAACTCCGAATTGGGCTCTGTACAAGATTCTGACCCGGATGAAGGCTCTAGTATGAGTGGTGGGAAAAAGAAAGCAAAGACGGTGAGCTCAAGGCAATATAGTGAAAGCTATCTTTCGTATGGATTTACTTTCACCGGGGATGAGATGGACACTACTCCATTATGCCTGGTGTGTGGCGAGAAGCTATCCAACAGCGCCATGGTGCCGAGCAAGCTTAAACGCCATCTCCAAACGAAACACCCGTCGCTTCAAAACAAGCCAACGGACTATTTTGTTCGCCTGCGTGTAAATACAGAGAAACAGGCAACCTTTATGAGAAAAACCACAAAGGTAAATGAGAAAGCGCTAAAAGCTAGTTACCTAGTAGCCGAACTCGTTGCTAAATCAAAAAAGCCGCACACTGTGGCAGAGACATTAATACTACCTGCCTGTATAGCCATTGTCAACGAGATGCTCGGCCCCGACGCAGTTAAAGATATAGCTAAAGTCCCGCTCTGATAAACCACAATTGCCAGACGTATTGATGACATGTCTACAGACATCGAAAGCCATGTTTTGGAAAAGATACGCATCAGTAGGAAATTTGCGTTGCAAGTTGACGAGTCTACGGATATTAGTGGACATTCTCAGCTCTTGGCTAATGTGCGTTTTGTGGATGGAGATGCCATTAGAGAAAACTTCCTATTTTGCAAGGCACTGCCAGAAAAAACAACTGGAGAAGAAATTTTTCGGGTCACATCGCAATATCTGGACCAGGGAGGACTTACGTGGGAAAACTGCACAAGTGTTTGCACTGATGGAGCTGCAGCCATGGTCGGGCGCACCAAAGGCTTTGTGAGCAGAGTGAAGGAAAGAAACCCAGACCTGATTGTTACGCACTGTTTTTTGCACCGTGAGGCCCTCGTTGCTAAGACTTTACCAGCAGAACTGGTTCCTGTGTTGGACGATGTGGTGCGCATAGTGAACTTTGTAAAGACACGACCTCTGAAAAGCCGTATATTCGCATCTCTGTGTGAGGAAATGGGAGCGGAGCATACGGCTTTATTGCTCCATACGGAGGTCCGATGGTTGTCGCGCGGTAAGGTGCTGGCCCGTGTATATGAGCTGCGAGAGGAGCTTAAAATGTTTCTGACAAATGAGAGGTCTGATTACTCAAATCTGTTTTCAAGTGATGAGTGGTGCGCAAAGGTGGCATACCTGGCTGATATATTTCATCATCTGAATGAACTGAACACAAGGATGCAGGGCCGAAATGAAAACCTGCTTACAAGCACAGATAAAGTAAATGGATTCCGTTTAAAGGTCCACCTCTGGCAACAACATGTGCAACGTGCCAACCTGGAGATGTTCCCACTCACAGAGAAAAAACGGCAAAGTCCGACTGTTGCACTGTGTGAGGGGTAATATGTAAACATTTGAAAAGTCTTGAGGAGAAGTTGTCATTTTATTTCTCTTCAGCCTCCACTGAATGCTTTGACTGGGTTAGGGACCCATACAGCTCAGCATCAGTTGTTGGAAAGGACATGACTTTACAAGAGCAGGAGGAACTAACTGAACTGAAACAGGATCGGGGTTTAAAACTAAGATTTGCTGATCTTCCTTTGGACAGTTTTTGGTTGACTGCTGCCAAGGAGTTCCCCATTCTGGCCAACAAAGCTGTTCTGACATTGCTCCCATTTTCCACAACATATCTGTGTGAGCTGAGCTTTTCAAGCCTAACTTCTATAAAAACTAAAAACAGAGAGAGACTGAGAGCTGTTGAAGAAGAGCTTCGTGTGTGTCTTTCTTCTATTCCTGCCAGGATATCGGCTTTGTGTTCATCTAAACAGGCCCAGGTTTCACACTGAGTGAGTATAAATAAATTGAGAAATTATATTGTAATTAAATATACTGTTCAGAGTGTCATTTTATAACATTTTTAGTTAGTGGTGTGCCGCAAAATTTTTCCAATGTAAAAAACGTGCCCTGGCTCAAAAAAGGTTGAAAAACACTGACCTAGAGGATACCATTTTCACGGTGCTCAGGTAGCACCTATTGGGCCTAAAATCATCTAGTCTGAAAGAACCATAACTGATGACTTGTTTCATTTAGATTTTAAAAATTGACAGAAAGCAACACGTCTTCTTATTAAAAAAATATTTATTATTATTTAAGACTGAGACTTTAGACTACTTAATCTAAAAGAAATAGTATGAAGTACTGAATTTGAGTAAAATGTCTCTTATGCTTAGCTAAGAGGTTAATTCATCTCCTTATGATCTTTGTTTTGATCAGATTTCAAGTCCCAGCAGAGCCCAATTTGAGTTTTGATGGAAACTTCTAGTGAATGAATCCAGATCTAAAATGAGTCACCTTTACGTCTGGTTGTAGCATAATCACTTTATATGTAGCATAATGTGTCCATGACAACTCCGTACCAGTACGCAGTAAGCAGTAACCGCAGGGCTGTAACCAGATTGTAGTTTTAAAAACTGGTAGCATTTATTCCATTTTCTGCATTAAAGGATGTGGATCTCACCCATTTCCTGCTGGTTAAACGGCCAGTTCTCTCAGAACCGGTTCTTCACATGAGGAGGCTTTTTTATTTATTTTTTGATTATTTTTTGATTTTGAAACCTAAATCAAGATTTTTTTCCATTTTACTAAATCGCAATCCAAAGTAGAGTTTGATCGGGTCACTTCAGAATTTCTGAATTAATAAAGTTGGAATTTCTGGGTTGATTTAATTTATTTAATTCATCTAATGGGCCTGATATGCTGTCGTCTAAACCTTCCATGCATTCATGACAGAAACAGACTCATCTCAATTTACAAATTAAATTAAAGTCATTATTTTATTGGAGGAGGAGATCATGACATATTGAATCAGACTCGATTACAGTGTTTTGCTCAGTTCTGATTTAGAAAGCTCATAAATGAAGAAAAGTACTTTGAATAAATTTAAATTCAGTGGTGAAGCTGGCGTGTGTGAGGTTTAGAGCTGCAGTGGTGTAATGCATCCTTCCCTTTATCTTTCCTGTGCAGAGACTTCCTGGACGATGCGGCGGAGGGCTGCAGGGGAAACCTCAGCCATGCAGTTGTTGGTTAGACGTCAAGCACGCTGTTTGAATTAGACTGATTTTCCTGCAGCTCTAACATTTTCATATTTCTGCGTAACCACAACCGATTATTTTAACTGTTGTTTGCTCTAAAACGTGAATATTTGTGTGGTCCTTAAAGCCTCAACAGAGAAGTGATCTTGTGTGGTTGTCACGGAGGAAAAGGCGAAGGAAGTGGTAATGTTTGACTCTCAAAGGCTTCAGCTGAATAATCAGGCTCAGATAATTATAAAACATGCGGTGTGGAGAAAACTGCTGTAGCTCACTACACTAATCATTCTGAGACGCTACAAAACTGACCTTTTTCAAATTTTTGTCCCCTTCCATCCAATAGGCTGTGAAATGTCAGGTGACAGATCAAGCAGAAGTAAACAAACAGTAGTTTAGTTTAGCCAATGTCAGGACTCGGGGCAGTTAAATGATTATTCATTAATGTGGCGTGTTTGTCATGAAACAATTGTGTTGCCGTAGCGTGTTATTAGCGGTATTCCCAGCAGCTGTAAAGCACAACGGATCGCCAACATGACAACGCTGGATGAGAGAACATGTTCACGACACGTCCTGACCAGTGTAGGCTATTAGCGTTAGCAGTTGCTACCAATAGCATCTGTATCCACAAAAAAAATAACGACATGGATTTATTGTTGTTTACATCACGTAGCCTATGTAGCAACTGAACCGGGTAGAAGAAGACAACTTTAGGTAAGAAAATCAAGTTTTATTCAACACTAGACAACTTTAACATGAGCAACTATGGGCTGGATTGTCTCGGTTCTATTCGGTATCTCGGTTCGGTTCGTGGACAGAAACTAAAGGGTCGTGTCAATTCCAGGTCCAAATATTGTGGGTCCATTCGGGTTCGGAACCTGGACTTATGATAATAGCTCGGGTCGGTTTCGGGTCGAATTTTCACAGGTCCGTTCGGGTCCGGGTCTATGAAAGTGGACCCGTGAAGACCTCTACCCAACACCAAAGGCCATGGTCTACCCTGACATGCACCTCTCCTCAAATGTAGCCACAGGTGGCGTCGATGCGGGCCACAAGAAATGTGATCGGGTAGATTTGTTCTTATTTGTCTTCAAACCTTCTGCTGCTTCTTCTTCTTCGTCATGTTCAAGTCGGTTCAGTTTTTTAATATCTATAAAAATGACTAATGGTTAACATTTATCGACGTCGACTGATGTAAAAAATATGCTTTGTTTGCTCTGTTGTTGCGTCTGAGCTACATACAGGAAGCAGGCAAAAGGAAACTCGGCACTACGAACCGCAGCGCTGCAGAAAAGAACCTGGACAGCCCTCTAGTGGTTGGTGGTGGAATTACAGAGAGACGTAAACTATAATGCACAAGTATAAACGCTAGAGGCTGCGTAGGGGTCGTGAGTAGCTTACACACGTAGCCGCTACGCAGAAGCATGAATCAGCCTCTAGTTTCCTGGAGATCCCAGCAGGTTCTTCTTATCAGCATCAACTGGGATGCTGCTGGAAAATGATGATGCTGCTGGAAAATGATGATGCTGCTGGAAAATGATGATGCTGCTGGAAAATGATGAGTAAGTGGCACGCACTTTTCCCAGTTGTTTAAGACGCTGGAATAAATCAGTCGTGCTGCAACCTTGAGTTGACCCAGACGATATACAACTTTAGACAAACTTTACAACAGACAGGGGGTTGGGATATATTGCCCAGCCCTAGTATAAGATCCAAATAGTTTTTTGCATGCTGCAAATTAGGCCTGATCAAATTTTAATCAATTGCAAATGAACAAATTGGGTTGAGCACAGGAGAGCCCTCTTGTCCCGATGGGACACTTGCGGCCGGATATGTGATGGATTCCTGGAATAAATGGAAGATTTTATGTCTGGCTACTTCGTACATTGAGGATACCGAAGATGTATATAGGGATGTATGATAACTGTTTTTTAAAACCGATACCGATAACTGATAACTTTCAGCTCCTAAAGGCTGATACCGATAACCGATAACACACACATTCCTAAGATCATTACATTAATACTATGAACAAAACCAAAAACAGTTTTGACTATTTAAATGAACAGATATTTATTTTTTCCATCCAATAAAAAACTATTTGCAACCTTCTCAAACATTTTTGTAAAGCTATAAAACGAACCTATTTGATATCTCACATCAACTTAAATAAGGTTCATTACTGACTGATATAAAAAAATAAAGGCTCCTTGAACTGATGGAAATACATGCATCAGAATTACAAACTGAAAAAGTGCATTCCTTAATGATAATAAAAATAATGCACAGTGCATAATGTACTGACACAAGTTAGACTTGTCCATGTAAATAAACTAAAGAAATAGCCTCGCCGATGTGTGTACGTCCCGGTGGCTTCTTTGCTGCTGGCTTGCTCACGTTAGCGTCTTTAGCAGCCTGCGTGTCCTCAGACGATTTCAAAACTCTGTCAAAGTGGTTATGTTTCAAGTGGCTGATCAAGTTTGACGTATTAAAACTATTTTTCCCTCCTCGTGGAATTCGCTTGGAGCATTTGTCACAAATAACCAGCAAACTATCTTTTTCGAAAACTTAAAAAAAGTTCCATTCAATCACCACCATGTTGTTTGTTTTCATCACCATGCTGTGCTGCATGCTGCATTCAAGATGTAACGTAAATTTCCACGTTCCTTCGTTAGCTAGTCTTTTCTATTTATGTGAAACATGTGGGAAAAGAGTCAAGTCAGCAACTACCAAAATTATGACCCAGTTAACGAGTTGTTTTCTGGCATGAGGGGGTATTCTTGATTTTCTTTATTGAGAAATGGTTTTTCTGATTATGCCGATGTCACTTGAACATAACATTCACTCCCGGTCATTCAAGGCTCAGATGGAGTGAGGCACTGCTGTGTTGACAGAAATATATATGTTATCGGGGCTATTCGTCATGATATCGGACTTATCGGAATGATGTCATAATTTCCTTTTATTGGCCCGATAGTTATCGTACACCCCTAGATGTACGCATATTCGGATTTCTAATAACAGGTTTTCTGCCGTTTAGAGTTGGCGGTTATCTGGTGTATCGACAAATTCGGAAAAAATCAGCAGCTCTTCTGGTCATCGTGAAGCTGCCTGTGGTGCGTGAAGGAGTCAGTCGGGCTCAGACCGTAATGCTTGCTGAACTAAACCGCAAACTGGATGCGATTCCTGAACTGAATCACAGTCTAGCTGTGGTTCTCGAACTCATTGGCAGGATGGATACAAACTTGAAGAAGTTGCAAGCCTGGCTTGGATATTTGGAAATTTCACCCACTGAGATGAACCAGAGAGACTCTGATGGAGAATTCAAGTCGGCCTGACCCAAAACATTTGCTGTTATCTTAATTGGCTCCCCTGTGCCAACCTTGAAGGCTGGTTATCTCAAGAACCATTGACCCATGTCCTGTTTGTTTCTTGTATGTTTTCTTGGACGATGTATTGGAATGTAATTTCGTTGTGCTGGACGCTGGCTCAGTGATCAATACAGTAATCTTGACACTATAACCCGCCGCTATGAGACATTAACCTCTATAGCAGCAGCGCTACCGGCAACACAGATGAGT
>JAGFBZ010002651.1:0-247787 GCA_018398805.1 Hirundichthys speculiger
ACGGGCCGGTTGTGGTCCAGATGTTACAGGTGTGGCACGGTTCTGGGACCAGGAAGGGTTGAACGGGCCGGTTATGGTCCAGACGTTACAGGTGTGGCACGGTTCTGGGACCAGGAAGGGTTGAACGGGCCGGTTACGGTCCAGATGTTACAGGTGTGGCACGGTTCTGGGACCAGGAAGGGTTGAACGGGCCGGTTATGGTCCAGATGTTACAGGTGTGGCACGGTTCTGGGACCAGGAAGGGTTGAACGGGCCGGTTGGGTTGGTTATGGTCCAGATGTTACAGATGTGGCGCGGTTCTGGGACCAGGAAGGGTTGAACGGGCCGGTTGTGGTCCAGACGTCACAGGTGTGGCACGGTTCTGGGACCGGGAAGGGTTGAACGGGCCGGTTATGGTCCAGATGTTACAGGTGTGGCACGGTTCTGGGACCAGGAAGGGTTGAACGAGCCGGTTAAGGTCCAGATGTCACAGGTGTGGCACGGTTCTGGGACCAGGAAGGGTTGAACGAGCCGGTTACGGTCCAGACGTTACAGGTGTGGCACGGTTCTGTGACCAGGAAGGGTTGAACGGGCCGGTTATGGTCCAGATGTTACAGGTGTGGCACGGTTCTGGGACCGGGAAGGGTTGAACGGGCCGGTTGTGGTCCAGATGTTACAGGTGTGGCACGGTTCTGGGACCAGGAAGGGTTGAACGAGCCGGTTACGGTCCAGACGTTACAGGTGTGGCCTGGTTCTGGGACCAGGAAGGGTTGAACGGGCCGGTTGTGGTCCAGATGTTACAGGTGTGGCACGGTTCTGGGACCAGGAAGGGTTGAACGAGCCGGTTACGGTCCAGACGTTACAGGTGTGGCCTGGTTCTGGGACCAGGAAGGGTTGAACGGGCCGGTTGTGGTCCAGACGTTACAGGTGTGGCACGGTTCTGGGACCAGGAAGGGTTGAACGGGCCGGTTGTGGTCCAGATGTTACAGGTGTGGCACGGTTCTGGGACCGGGAAGGGTTGAACGGGCCGGTTATGGTCCAGACGTTACAGGTGTGGCACGGTTCTGGGACCAGGAAGGGTTGGACGGGCCGGTTACGGTCCAGATGTTACAGGTGTGGCACGGTTCTGGGACCGGGAAGGGTTGAACGGGCCGGTTATGGTCCAGACGTTACAGGTGTGGCACGGTTCTGGGACCGGGAAGGGTTGAACGGGCCGGTTATGGTCCAGATGTTACAGGTGTGGCACGGTTCTGGGACCAGGAAGGGTTGAACGGGCCGGTTATGGTCCAGATGTTACAGGTGTGGCACGGTTCTGGGACCAGGGAGGGTTGAACGGGCCGGTTATGGTCCAGACGTTACAGGTTTTTTTTCTTAAAGCTATCAAACAAACCTATTTGATATCTCACATTAACTTAAATAAGGTTCATTACTGACTGATATAAAAATTAATACATTAATTTAAATTAATACCTTTAATTAAAGTAAATGAGGTTCAGTAGTTTTTATTTTTTATTTTTTAATCTCATGGAAGCTTTAGATGAGAGAGATGAGGGAGAGGAGAGATTGCTGCTGGCTTGTGCACGTTAGCATTAGCTTCCGTTAGCTCGCGTTAGCGCGATTTCAAACCTCCATGGAAGTGATTGTTATGTTGTAGGTGGCTGATCAGGTTTAACGTATTAAAGCTTGTGCTTCCCTCCTCGTAGAATTCACTCGGAGGATTCATCACAAATAACCACCAAACTATCTTCTTCTGAAACTTTAACAAAGTTCCACGCCGCCATGTTTGTTGTGATCAGCGCTGTGCTGCAGGCTGCATTCAAGGTGGAACGTAAATTCTGGCAGGGCTACGTGGGCCACGTTAAGCCATTTTACTTCCATAGTAAATAAAAAGGAAATAAATAAAATTAAAGAATAAAACAGCAGGAGCACCACCACTTACATGTTGGATCTGTATCAGCTAAAACTGGGCTGAGAACTGGGTCTGACCTGTGTTCACCCATGTGGACCCTGGGGGGGATCTGCCCGGGTCTCAGATGGGGTTCATATTCCAATATGGCCCCCGTGTTACTGTAACCGTACGGCACCCACGCAGTTTTCCTTCCTCAGACCATTCAGTCCACTTGTGTCTCACATATTTGTCCCACATCGTAAGACTGGAACCTGGACAGGACTTTTTATTTTGTTCCAGCGTTGAATTAATGAGATCAGACTGTCTTATTGTTAGAAAGTATATCCACAGTGTCATTCAGTGAACCAATTAGATATGCAGGATTCTGTGACATCACACGCCCTGATCAGATCAGTCCAGCCGTCTTTAATATAGGTGGGTGACGCAAAGCTGTAGCGCAGGTGTCAAAAAAGGCGCCCTATATGAAGGGGGGGGAAGTGGAGTCGAGTGGCTGACTCCGCCCCCTCAAACCAGCTGCCATAAACAGAGCTGAACAGATGTGGTTGAAAAAGCAGCTTTTCTTCTGTATCTCTGTGGTGTTTTTGGAAAATTATCTCAGCATTTTGGTGAAAAATGTCATATGTGTCCTTTAAATGAAGTGGGAAGTATTTTTCCATAATCTGAGGATCATCCCACAGTACAACACATCCTTGGTGATTTATGGATCACTGGGAGGTATGACCTCAAATCAATACCATGATTAACTGAACATGTCACCTCAATTACAATTAATAAGCAATTAATTTACTATTTTATTTTTTTGCCCTCAACGATTACTGACGTTTTTGCTGCAAATAAAATCAACTATTAAAATTGTGCTACTTTTCTAATGAAAGAGTATTTATTTTTGTTTTAAAAAAAATCTACTGGGACCTGGGGACATTTAACTGGTACTGGGATGTGGGGACATTTACCTGGTACTGGGATGTGGGGACATTTATCAGGTACTGGAACATGGGGACATTTAACTGGTACTGGGACGTGGGGATATTTATCAGGTACTGGGACATGAGGACATTTAACTAGTACTGGGATGTGGGGACATTTAACTGGTACTGGGATGTGGGGACATTTATCAGGTACTGGAACATGGGGACATTTAACTGGTACTGGGACGTGGGGATATTTATCAGGTACTGGGACATGAGGACATTTAACTAGTACTGGGATGTGGGGACATTTAACTGGTACTGGAATGTGGGGACATTTAACTGGTACTGGGATGTGGGGACATTTATCAGGTACTGGAACATGGGGACATTTAACTGGTACTGGGACGTGGGGATATTTATCAGGTACTGGGACATGGGGACATGTAACTGGTACTGGGACCTGGGGACATTTAACTGGTACTGGGACCTGGGGAGATCTAGCTGGTACCAGGACCTGGGGACATTTTACTGGTACCAGGACCTGGGGACATCTATCTAGTAGTGAGGCCTGGGGAGATCTAGCTGGTACCGGGACCTGGAGACATTTAACTGGTACCAGGAACTGGGGACATCTATCTAGTAGTGGGACCTGGAGACATTTAACTGGTACTGGGACCTGGGGACATCTATCTGGTACTGGGACCTGGGGACATCTAACTGGTACCGGGACCGGGGAAGATCTCGCTGGTACCAGGAACTGGGGACATGTAGCAGCATCAGAGCAGACGACCGGAGAGCTCTGCTGGGATGGTGGACCGTTAAGAGCTTTGAAAAACCGAGAGCTGGTGGAGAGTTCAGAACTGGAGTTAAAGGACGAGCAGCTGCAGATGAAAAGACGAACGAGCAGCAGCAGACGATGGCGTGAAGACTGATTCCAGCGTGAAGCTCATCGCAGCCGTCGGTTCATGAGCTGATGACTGAAACCGCTGACGTGTGCGAGACTCTGTTGGTCACATGATCTGAATAACAGCGAGCATCACTGTCACCAACCATTTCTCCGTATGTTCTGCTACTTTTTCCCTAAATGCAAAGATGCTCCTCCCTGTTTGTGACGTCTTCAGCGCAGGTCATCAGCCAGAACGTCGGCTCTGGAGAGGGAGTCGTAAAATCTCGTTCCCTGAGCTTGACAGTATTTTTGTTTAACCATTCCTCATCACTTAGTTCATAACCTCCTGCCAGAGGATCCTCAGGTTTTTACTTTTTTCCCATTAAAGAGCTTATAAAACAGCCGTATGGGGAAATTCCAGGAATTGCATCACTGGATTCCCATCATCAATAAACTGGCCCGTGGCGGTGCGGTGAGCTGGAAACCATAATGGATGCACTGGAAGGGCCTGCGTCAGTAAAGCGTCGACCTCAGATGAGCTTTGACCCCCTGTTTTCTCTTATCAGCTCTGGCGTGTGGCGAGTAAACCTAGTTTACGGTTGTTACTGTTGTTGCTCATCACGAACCGCCCTGCAGCCCCGACCGCCAGCTCCCACACCGCCAAACGAGCAGAAATGTGAATCCGATCGGTTGGTTCCCGGGCAGCGAAGGCATCGTGCATCAAAGTGCCAAAAAGTCAAAGGATCATCTGATAAACTGGGTTCAGATTAAGTTAACCCCCACTGGACCGGCTAATGGCACCGGCAGTTTTGGACTTCCTGAGGTTTTCTTGACAGCTGAGGGACGTCACGTACGCAACACTCCGCTAATCTTATAAACTAAATCATCATCCCGTCAAGTAAAAGACAAAGAACAAATTTCACTGTGTTGGGACGCTAGCTCAGTGACAATAAATCTGATTCTGATTCTGATTCTGAAGAAGTATTTGGACCAGGAGCTGTAGGGAGACGCTGCAGGTAACAGCTCCACCAAGGCCAGAGCTTTGATCCTGATCAGTAACCTTCATTTAACCTGGTTAAATGGACCTGGGGACATTTAACTGGAACTAGGACCTAGTGCTGGGCGATATGGAAAAAAAATCATATATCATGATATGGTCTATTTTATATCACGATAACGATATATATCACGATATACCATAATAAAGTATTTTTTCAGTTATTCTCTGACAAAAATTTAATTGCTTACTTTTCAACTTTATTTTGAAAGAACATTTAGCTGAACTGTCACAAACATACATTTTAGTGCAGCAAAAACAGGTAGGTACAGAGGTACAGTAGCTTTCACATTTTTTTAAAGTGTACAACAGTTTCTGAGAGGAAGTTCAGCTATAAAAAATAAACAAATTATTTTTCAACTTTCTGAAATCTGTAACCTTGTAGTGCAAAGTTTGCAAACCAATATAAAGTGTCTAAAGTAAACATCAGGGTTGAAGAGAACTCTGTTTAAGGCATTAACCATGAATAAAAGTGCAAACATAAAAGGCTACTTTGTAGAAGTAGATATGATTCTATCAAATTTATCGTTGCAGGTTATTTTATTACATATTTGCTGTAATAATTGATAAAATTAGGTTAGAAACGATAGAAGAGAAATGGCACGATACACACTTTTCTATCGTCCCCACGATATGTATCATCATATTGCCCAACACTACCAGGACCTGGGGACATCTATCTGGTACTGGGACCTGGGGACATTTAACTGGTACTGGTATGTGGGGACATTTAACTGGTACTGGAACCTGGGGACATTTATCTGATACTGGGACCTGGGGACATTTAACTGGTACTGGTATGTGGGGACATTTAACTGGTACTGGTATGTGGGGACATTTAACTGGTACTGGAACCTGGGGACATTTATCTGATACTGGGACCTGGGGACATTTAACTGGTACTTGGACCTGGGAACATTTATCTGGTACTGGTATGTGGGGACATTTAATTGGTACTTGGACCTGGGGACATCTAACTGGTACTTGGACCTGGGGAGATTTATCTGATACTGGGACCTGGGGAAATTTAACAGGTACTGGTATGTGGGGACATTTAACTGGTACTGGGACCTGGGGACATTTATCTGATACTGGGACCTGGGGACATTTAACTGGTACTGGTATGTGGGGACATTTAACTGGTACTTGGACCTGGGAACATTTATCTGGTACTGGTATGTGGGGACATTTAACTGGTACTGGTATGTGGGGACATTTAACTGGTACTTGGACCTGGGAACATTTATCTGGTACTGGTATGTGGGGACATCTAACTGGTACTTGGACCTGGGGAGATTTATCTGATACTGGGACCTGGGGAAATTTAACAGGTACTGGTATGTGGGGACATTTATCTGATACTGGGACCTGGGGACATTTAACTGGTACTGGTATGTGGGGACATTTAACTGGTACTGGTATGTGGGGACATTTAACTGGTACTTGGACCTTGGGAGATCTATCTGGTACTGGGAACTGGGGAGATCTAGCTGGTTCCGGGACCTGGGGACGTCTAGCTGGTACCAGGACCTTCATTTAACCTGGATAAATCATAGAGTGCATCAAGAGAACTGGACAGTGCCTCTGTGATGTCACCTACGGGTTAGCGTCAGTCAGTCCCTCATTTATAGAGCGCTTTAAAAACAACAGCGACTCGTTCCAGAGTCTCTCTTTGTTCGCGGCGTGTCTTCGGCACGAGTAAAAGCGTTTGAGTGACAGGACACGCTAACCTGAACACGGTTAACACAAGATGAGCACATGTTAGCCTGGGATGCTAACTCACGCTGGTTGGCCTGGGAACGGCGCTCAGTACCCGGGTCGACCCAGAGATGGTTGTAGTGGTCTGTCCACCAGCCACATCACATCATCATCATCATCCACATCTGTTCAACCCTACGCAGGGTCACCCGGACCTGCTGGACCTGCTCTCTTCGGGTCAAAAGCAGGAGTACACCCTGGACAGGTGTCACTTCCTTAAAAGGAAACTACAAAGTGGGCACGCCCTCATTAAACCTTTTAATATCGTCAGAAAGTCGCTGCCGAGTTGAAACCTGAAGATCCTGGTCTCAAACTGAGAATCAGCATCTTGTCATAGACGTGTGTCCCGTGCGCTCATAGGGTTCCCTCTCATGAGGAATCATGTGATCAGATATATCTTGGTATTTACGATCAAACCTCGGGGGGGGGGGGGGGTTAGCAGATGATCGAGTCATCAGACTCTCAGAGTACATTAACCCATTCAGAGCCAGATGAGATGACATGAAGCGCCTCAGGCCCGTCTACGAGACCGCGGTCATGATAACGATAACGTCAAATATATGATGATGGAACCGACGAGGCGGATGAGCTCAAGATCTTCACTTTCTCGGGGGGGGGGGATGGGGGGGGGGGGGCAGATGTGGAGTGATCTGATGACGGAGAACTGATGCATCAGGAAGAAAAAACGTTGCAGGTTCTTCCGCCGTCGCGGCAGATCTTTACGCCCCCTTGTGGTCAGAAGTAGGGACTGTAGTAACTGTTTTTTAAAACCGATAACCGATAACTTTCAGCTCCTAAAGGCCGATACCGATAACCGATAACACACATATATACCTAAGATCATTACATCAATACTATGAACAAAACCAAAAATAGTTTGGACTCTTTAAATGAACAGATATTTATTTTTCCAATGAAAAACTATTGTCAAGCCTCTCAAACATTTTTATAAAGCTATCAAACAAACCTATTTGATATCTCACATCAACTTAAATAAGGTTAATTACTGACTGATATAAAAAATAAAGGCTCCTTGAACTGATGGAAATACATGCATCAGAATTACTAACTGAAAAGGATTTACATTTAAAGGATTTTGGCTTGTGGTTCCATTTAAATTAATACTTTTAATTAATGTAAATTAGCTAGCATTAGCTTGCGTTAGCATGATTTCAAAACTCCATGGAAGCGATTGTTATGTTGTAGGTGGCTGATCAGGTTTTACGTATTAAAGCTTGTGCTTCCCTCCTCGTAGAATTCACTCGGAGGATTCGTCACAAATAACCACCAAACTATCTTCTTCTGAAACTTTAACGAAGCTCCACGCCATCGACGCCATGTTTGTTGTGATCAGCGCTGTGCTGCAGGCTGCATTCAATGTGTAACGTAAATTCCGACGTTCCCTCGTTTGCTAGTCGTTCTTTCAGCCTTTTCTATTTTTTTTCTTTTTTATGTGTAAGAAAAAAAGGGGAAATACTGCGAATATCGATTCAAGTCAGCAACTACTAAAATTATGACCGACTTAACAAGTTGTTTTCTGGCATGAGGGGGTATTCTTGATTTTCCTGATTGAGAAATCGTTTTCCTGATTATGCCGACGTCACTTGAACATAACATTCACTGCCGGTCATTCAAGGCTCAGAGGGAGCGAGGCACTGCTGTGTTGACAAAAATATATATGTTATCGGGGCTGTTCGTCGTAATATCGGACTTATCGGAATGATGTCATAATTTCCTGTTATCGCCCCGATAACTATCTGCCCGATAATTATCGGCCCGATAATTATCGGCCCGATAGTTATCGGCCCGATAGTTATCGGTCATCCCTAGTCAGAAGGGATGTTGCTGCGTTGGGATTTAGATGTCCTTTTTTTTTTCAAAGCCTCTTTGATGTACGCTGGCTGATAATTTTTACATTTGAAGAAGAGAAATTCCAGCACCTCCTTATTATTAGACTTATTACAGACTGGAATCATGGGTTTTCTGCTGCACGTGTGCACGCATGTGTGTGTGCTGGTTTATCAGCTGGTATTTTGCTCTCTCCCAGTTCCCCTCCATCACAGCGGTGTGAGAGACGATCAATGATGCCATTTATTATTTAAGCCATCTGCCTTTTCCCTGCAGGATCTCGATAATCTGCCGTGCCGTTGATCGAGTGTGTTGGTGTGTGTGTTGGTGTGTGTGTGCTCGGTGTACAGTTGCGTGTTTATACACACAGCTCGTGTGTTTACCCCTCTGGTGAGAGCGCCAGGGGTGAACGCAGTCACATGCAGGAGAACTCATGCTGGTGGCCCGTACAGAAACCGCCGCGGGGCCTTCGGCGCTCTGCGCAGAGTCACCGGCTCGTTGGAACGTACAAACAAGAGCGCGGAGTCCCTCGGCGCCGCACCCGCCCGCCGCCGGCGCTTGTTTAGACACGTGAGAGTCCGGCGATCCACGATGCAGGTTCACCCTTCCTAGAAAAAGGGCCCCGAGCGCCAGCTTTGGAGAACATCGTGCTCTTTCCTCACCCGTTTACATAACATCCCCTCGCCGAGGAACCGGAGGAAATGTCAGCGGCGGTGCTTTGGTTCAAAATATCACAGGGACGAGGTGCAGGAGCTGCTTTTTTCCAAAGCTGGTCTGATGCCACAGGTGGCCAGCGTCAAGACGACCGGTAACCCTAACCCTAACACCTACCCCTAACCCCTAACCCTAACACCTAACCCTAACCCTAACTACCCTAACCCCTAACCCTAACCCTAACCCCTAACCTAACCTAACCCTAACCCCTAACCCCTAACCCTAACACCTAACCCTAACCCTAACCCTAACCCCTAACCCTAACCCTAACCCCTAACCCCTAACCCCTAACCCCTAACCCCTAACACCCTAACCCCTAACACCCTAACCCCTAAAACCCCTAACCCCTAACCCTAACCCTAACCCTAACCCGAACCCCTAACCCCTAACCCCTAACCCCTAACCCCTAACCCCTACCCTAACCCCTAACCCCTAACCCCTAACCCCTAACCCCCCTAAACCCCCCTAACCCTAAACCCTAACCCTAACCCCGAACCCTAACCCCCCCTAACCCTAACCCCTAACCCCTAACCCCTAACCCTAACCCTAACCCTAACCCCTAACCCTAACCCCTAACCCCTAACCCTAACCCCTAACCCTAAACCCCTAAACCCTTAACCAAACCCCTAACCCCTAACCCCTAACCCCCTAACCCCTAACCCCTAAACCCTAACCCCTAACCGTAACCCCTAAACCCTAACCCCTAACCGTAACCCTAACCCCTAACCCCTAACCCCTAACCCTAACCCCTAACCCCAACCCTAATATATTGTGATATTGTGATATCGCAATATATCGTGATAATACCGTATTGTGACCCAAGTATCATGATACATATCATATTAGATTAGAGATTATTGTGAGGTCCTTGCCAATACTCACTCCTGGAGCCGACATGGGTTGCGGGTGGTTGGACCACCTGCTATGCTTATTTCTAAACTTGTGATGGCAAGATACCGAGTTTGCGGAAAGGGCAGAAGACACGCCCATTGCCACACCTACAATGTGAGTAAGTGAGTCGGCAAAATGGTAACAGCTTTAGTGGATGGAAGATAGCATTAGCGGTTAGTGGAGGTTCCTAAACCTGTAATTTGAGGATAGCGGTAAGTGTACGATCGGGGCCCAAGTGTTGAACCACTGACTCCAGTTAGCGTTCATTATTAATTAGTAATCAGTCTGTGGTAGGGCTGTAGCGATACACTAATCTCGCGGTACAGTATGATACACGATACTCCGCTCACGATACGATATATATCAATATTCATCTTACAATACATTTACATAATTTTCTGAAAAATTCTTAAAGGGACAAAGTGATTTTGGTGATTTTTGGCGCGACTGAAAAATCAATACTCGATAAAATATTGATATATATCGCAGAATCGATAAAATCGCTCAGCTCTAGTCTGTGGGTTCACTTACTTTCTCCTCCAGAACTCTGAATGTTTGACGGGCGTGTGTTTAATAAAGAGTGTGTTTGTTTGTTAGCGGTACGTAGATGAAGATCAGGTTTAATGTAAAGGCTAAAAATATGGAGAACCAGTCAGAACTGCCCTCCCAAACTTTATTCTCGCCACTGTGACGTAAACCTCTCTTCTCTTCTCTTCTCTTCTCTTCTCTTCTCTTCTCTTCTCTTCTCTTCTCTTCTCTTCGCCACATCCTCAGCGTTTCCTCCCCAAACTGCCGGGGATTCGGGGGCCTTATTCTGGGAATTACTGGGGCTTTGGAAAAGGTCAGTCGGTGTGCTCCGGCGTGTAAACGACTCTCCCGTCGTCATGGTTACCCATCATAAAGGATTGGGGCGAGCGCCAGGAGCCGCCGGCGGAAACCCCTTCAGTCAGCGCAGCATCCAGAGCAGCGCAGACAAATGTTTTCAAAGGGGAAAAAAAAGAAAAGAGGCTCGTTAGAACGTCTCGAGACGTGCATGTGAGTGTGCATGTGTGTGTGTGTGTGTAAGTGGGGTTGTTACTACAACATGGTCGTTAACACATGTAGCGTTTAGGATACTTTTGATATCAGGCTTTGCTGCTCAGCTTTGTCTCTGACAGCTAACGAGATGAGCTGCAGTAACGAGGTGACGTGAGTCAGTCAGGATAAACTCTGATTCACAACCGTTCAGTTGAGGTTAAATGACAAAGGACATCAGCTACGAATATCATGCACCAATTATTTTGTATAAAGATAAAAGTGCGACAGTGAACTATAGATAATACTGGAACACCATGTGGAAACTCTGACCATCTCACCTCAGTGCTGCTACCTGCATCTGTTTACGAGCATTAGCGAGCGCTCACGTCGATTAGCCAACAACAAGTAGCATCAGAGTGGCTGGCTAACTTCAAGCCAACAGCCTAGCTAACGGTGTCACACATAGTACTGTAGCCTAGTTGACAGAGTTGCTAGCTTAGCGAAACATGCTGGAATATGTTCGTCATGTCACTCGATGGACAATAATTTTGTCATCATCTTTCATTTTCTCACTGACTGGGTGAATATGCCGACAATACCCGTAACCGATCAGTACGTTGAAATATTATATAATAATATAATAATCCAGTAGAAACTGGGCCACCTTGGTGTCGGTCTGGAGCCCCTTTTCATTTTTTTAGCTGGCGCCAGCGCTGGAAAGCCGTACCGATAACCACTCTTGTTCTGTTTCGTTCTTCGGTTAGCTACGGTTAGCTTCCGCATGGCTGTTGCTTTTTCAACAACAGTTTTCTCTTTGATTTTGCTGCCGGTTGACGTCTTCTTCTCTGCCATTGTTGCAACGAAATGATCTGTGCGAGCTAACTTGATTTCTGGCTTTCAAATAGCAACGCTGTGTCCGCTCACCTGATTGCCAGAGCTGAGGGAGGTCCTCGAGTAACGAAACTGTGAACATGCAAGATAGAAATCAACAGTTTTGTCTTCAGCTGTTTTCCTGCATATATTTTCCAGAGGTGGGGGCAGACTCGTGTTTTCCAGATGCTAGTAACCGTGTTGTGTTGTCGAGTCTGAACAGCTGCTCTTTGAGGCTCTATGACGTAGTAACACTTTTCTTTATAGCCAGTTGTGTAAACGAGCTTCTCCTGCTTCACTGAACTTCTTCACCAGCTGCCAGAAGGTTAATCGTCTTTCCCTCTCTCTTCTATTAACGGCCAGCACCATTTAAAAAAAAATCTTTTATCAATTAGGAGAGCATCTTCCCCAGGATTCATGATTTTACTCTCCATCCTGCTTTCTGATGATACGTCTATCGCCGCAATGTCAAAATACTTAAGCCTTTAGGGGCCAGTTTTTTCAAGAAAATATACAATTTTGGTATCAAGATTTCAAAAGCCTATAACTTGAAAGCAGTTTGAGATAAAGGTATACTGTCAATGAGAAAATTGTTTAGTATGACTCAAAGTCTGTGATGGGAGTGAAATTATTCATCTAATTTGCATATTATGACATCACAAGGTGGCGGCCATATTGGAAAATGTTCAATTTTGATATCAAGATTTCAAAAGGCTCTAACTTTAAAGTGGTTTGAGATAAAGACATACTGTAAATGAGAAATATCTTCAGTATGAACCAAAATTTGGATTGGAAGTAGATTTGTCATCTAATTTGATTATTGTGACATCACCTGTCCAATAGTCCTCGATTTCAGATTTTTCCTCAAGCCCCATGCACAACGGAAGTTTTTATTTAAGGGACAATCACATCATAAAGTCATGAAATCTGGAGTTTGGTTTCATTATTTTCCTTTTATAGAACTGGTGGCCTTTTCTATTTGTTTGATTGGTGATGAAGCTCCAGAATTTATCATTTGGAAAAGAGATGAAATCAATGGGCTCCACAAAAACCAACAGGCTCATCAAAATTTAGGCTCCACTTTCGATACTCTTCCTCTTCTCTCAAGAACTCACAGCCGCCACCATCATCATCATCATCATCATCATCATCATCATCATCATCATCATATTCACTGTGATTTCCGGTGCACCATTAGCGGTGTGTTTTTTCCCGTGGCTTCTCCTGCGTTGCCAAGACAACCATGGTTGTTTTCATCCCCGCTACATTTTTCCATATTTGCGGTGTTATGAGCCCCCCGACACCTCGACCTGCTTGGCGATCGCAGAATGCTTCCACCCCGACCACGCTGAGGTGAAGCATCCGATATACGATGTGCTGATTGTGGACTATGACGCGCAGACTCACCGTCACTGCTAATGTCAGTTTCTGCTTCACTGGACAACTGAATGTCTTCCTCCTCTGAATCAGAGTTAGCCAGAACCTGACAAAGTATTTGTGGACGGTAAACCAACGTCTTGACATCGTGAGTAATTTAAAAAAAACACTCTTTCGCTCTGTTCTGCTCTCGCTACGTTCAGCATTTCTACCACTGCTGCGCCGGAGGGTGTTTTACGAACTCATTTTACGCTAAAACTTTGACTAGCGCCACCACCAAAAATGGTTCTCAGATTACAGACACACATGTCGGCCATCTCCTGATGAGAAGTAGTAACAAGATTCCGCTTCACATTTATAGATACAGCCCGTTTTATTCAGCAATGTTGCTTGTCGCAATATTGCAACTTTGGCGCTTAAAGGGTTAAAACTTCCAGACGTTTAGCTGCTGGTGGATGGTTCCACAAACACGGGCCGAAACAGTAAAAGGAGTTACCCGGCAGTCCGGATGATGTCACAGGGAGGTCTGTCCAGTTCTTTCTATACAGTCTATGAGCACCACAGGCGCCGGAGTCCCTGCTTACAGCATTGATCGTATACAATCGCTGGGATGATCGGTCTTATTCACACACAGCAGCGGCGCCGTGCACAACGCCGGCTGGTGGATGATGTAACTGCTCTTTGTGCTCTTTGAGAAAAACCCATGAACTTGGACGGCAGCGATAATAAGCATTCATCACTCGAGTCTCCACTCCTCAAAAACCCTCTCCAGATTGAATGTATTTGAATCTATTTTTTTTTGCTTTGAAAATAGCTTTTAATGGAGTGTTTGGCTTTAATTAGGCCTGCCAAAGTTATTACATAATCGCCTGATCGCAATTATTTCTGCTGACCACAATCATTTTGCATAATCATCACAATCTTCTCAATTCTCGTGCGTAAAAACATCTGGACGAAGCTTAACTCGCCGTAGCCCCGTCACTGTTTCCACCTCTTTTACCGCCGTTTCCAGGTAGTGACGTCGCCCCGTCGCGCCCTTTTCCTCTTCTGCTTAGGTGTAATGTCATCAACCGTCGGCGGTTTATTTCAAACCTGCTTATCTCCCTTTATTCAACTCGTAACATTTTTATGAGCATCTATTAACAGCGATGTCGGGGAATTCGTTGCGAGGCCAAACACCGCAGCGCCTCGGTGAGCCAACCAGGCTTTAGGAATTATGGACAAAACTTTCCTAACCGGGCTTTTCATCCACACCCACTCCAAAACCACCTTAAGCTGTAATAGCAACACTCCCTGTTTCTAATAAGCTCTCTTCGGGTCGTGTCCACACGTGGCGTAACAGACACATCCAGGCTATTATCTACCTGAACGCGTGGAGCTTAAGCTGGGAGGAAATGGTTTCCCGCTGTGCAACCAGTCCAGGGGTGGGAGAAAAAAAAAATCAGAATACCCCCTCTATAAACTATAAAATACAGCTGGTCCCATCAAAATATAATCCTGTATTTCGGAGCTTTGGGAGAACTTTCCTCGAGGGAGTTTCTGTGCTCAGCTCATTAGCTGAAACACTGTTCCAGCTCTGCTCAATTAAAGGAACGTTCCAGAACTGAAACGAGCCCGGGCCCGTCGTTACACGGTTAAACCCTCGACAGGGACCAGGCGGTTCTGAGTGAGAGTGGAAGACCCGTCTGCAGTAGAGGTCTTCGGAACAACCCGAAAACCCGAGGTTCCGACCCGGCCCGAATCGGGTCTCGGGTCCATTCAAAAGACGTGACTCCAGGTTCGGGTCTGAATCGGTACAGTTAGTCTCAGGTCCGGTCGGTGCTCTCTGACAGGCTGGGTCCACGTTTACTCCAGAGAGGTAAAGATATTGGTGGTGGCAGCTAATGTCAGGACTCGGGGCAGTTTAATTAATTATTCATTAACGTGGCGTATTTGTCATGAAACAGTCATGTTGTCGTAGCGTGTTATTAGCGGTTTGTCCAGCAGCTGTAAAACACAACGGATCGCCAACATGACAACGATGGATGAGAGAACATATTCACGACACGTCCTGACCGGTGTAGGCTATTAGCGTTAGCAGTTGCTACCAATAGCATCTGTATCCACAAAAACAATAATGACGTGGATTTATTGTTGTTTCCATCACGTAGCCTATGTAGCAACTGAGCCGGGTAGAAGAAGACAACTTTAGGTAAGAAAATCAAGTTTTATTCAACGCTAGACAACTTTAACATGAGCAACTATGGGCTGGATTGTCTCGGTTCTATTCGGGTAACTCGGTTCGGTTCGTGGTCGGAAACTAAAGACTCGGGTCGGGTCGGTTCCGGGTCCAGATATTGCAGGTCCATTCGGGTTCAGACCCCCGGACTTATGATAATAGCTCGGGTCGGGTCGGTTTCGGGTCGAATTTTCACGGGTCCATTCAGGTTTAGGTCCATAAAAGTGGACCCATGAAGACCTATATATATATATCTATATATATATAGATATAGATATATATATACATATTGAATTGAATTGAATTGAAAATACTTTATTAATCCCTTGCGGGAAATTCTTTCGTTGCAGTGCTCCATCCTATAAAAACAACAATACTCTACATATAAAATAAGTAAATTAACACTTTAAATACTACACCTTACCAAGAATTAAATATATAAGAATAACAGTTAGACAAAATAACTCTGGCCCACATGTGCAAGCCCAATGTACAAAAAAATTACAAAAATTACAAATTTACAAATTACAAATTAGGGATTTCAAAATACCCTGTCTAATAGTAAAAGAAAAAAGAAAAAAGTAACCTAAAAAGTAACCTAGTGTAAACAGACATACAGAGATAATACAGATTTTACAGATTTATTCACATTCACATTCACATCAGATACATTAATGTTAACGTATATCCTCTACTGTAATTATGTAGAAAAATGAGAGTTTGTCTGTAACAATCTGCTTGATACAGCTGCAGGAAACAAAAAGAAAAAAAAATAGTTTCTCTAGAGAAAATGACATTTGGACTCTGATGAAAATAACACGTATTCCTCTGAGGCTGCGGGATTCTCCCCGACCGGTTTCACTGGAGAAAGTGCAGAAGGAGAGTGTTTCCCGCTGAACGCAGATCATTTACCGCCGCTGCCGCGCACGTGAAGGACGGGGTGAAAAGTTGAAACGTGTGGGGTTATTTTATCTTTTTTCAGGAAAGATGAAATGAAAATACGTTCGGATCGTTGCGTCCAGTGACGTCGTCGGCTCTGGGAACGATGCACGTGAGGGTCAGCATTTCGGCTTTAACCCAAATGTAAAAGGAGAGGTCATTAGCCCGGAAGCTATTTTCCTATTTAGCAGCGTGCAGCGCCGCTGTCGTTTAGCCACACGGATGCATCATCCCGCCGAGACCTGGAAAGACCGACGCGCTGAGAGTTCAAGGCTGCTGTCTGACTCGTATCGCTGCTGTGGAAATGTCGCTTCAGCAGAAACACCTGGAGGGAAGCTGACCGGGACGGGACGCAGAGACGGGACGAACCGTCCCTAAATAGAGACGGGTCAGCACCTGCTCCTCGTAGAGGTGGGTGTTCGGGCAGTTATGGCTCCAGAGGCAACGAGGAGCCCGGCGCCGTAACAGTAAGAGACCTGAAGACGTCCCCCGAGCTGGACATGCAGGGCGTCCATGGCGGGAAGTTTTCCAAATGACCTGCAGAAAAACATCCCTGGTGGAAAACAAGTTTGTCGAAGCGTTCCTTGGCCAAACTGCAACTCTGCCGTGTCCCTCACAGCAAAGACATCCGGAAAGATCCGGATATCGGGGTCCACTTGCATTCAGTGATGGATCTGCTTTGGACCTGCTGGCTCCGCGATGCGTCCGGTCCCCACCCGCGATTAAAACCTTACTTCCGTGGCGGGTCCGCTCAGAACCCGCAAATCCGCTGCGGAACCAACGAACTGACTGGACAACCTGATAAATCCAGGTGTGTCTGAGTAGCCACAATGGTCAGACACACCTGGATTAATCAGTTTGTCCAATAATGATAATAATAGGTATTGATGCTCACAAACAGAATAGCCTGTAACTACTGGGTTGTGGCTGCAGCTCAGTTGGTAGAGCGGGTCGTTAAGTCATTGGAAGGTTGGAGGTTCGATCCCGGCTCCAACTGTCCACATGCCCCCAAATTGCCCCCAAATTGTCTGGCAGCGCTCTGCATGGAGCCGCCCACTGGTGTGTGAATGGGTGAATGAGAGGCCGATGTAAACTGCTTTGAGGCCAGTTGATGTCTTGACTTTTTTTGTTAGGTCTATATTGACAATAGTGTTTGGTTTAGCGGGGACAAAGATAGATTCAGAGAGGCGAAATACAGGTTTAGCAAGGCGGTGAGAGAAGCTAAACGACTGTACTCTGAGAAGCTCCAACACCAGTTCTCAGCTAACGACTGCGTCTGTCTGGAAAGGTCTTAGGCAGATCACCAACTACAAGCCGAAAGCCCCCCCACTCCATCAATGATCGACGCCTAGCCAACGACCTGAACCAGCTCTACTACTGCACAACCCCTCCCAACAGCTCCAGCTCCAGTCATCTCCACCAACGCCCGCCTTAATGCCCCCCCCACCCACCCCCACCCCCACCCAGTGACGACTCTTTGCATTTATCAATTCTGATTGAAAAAAACAAGGAAATGCAAGGAAATGCAGTTTTGAGCTAAAGCTACATTGGTGTTGAAGTCTAGGCTAGGCATACATTTAGTTTAGTTTGCTATGTTATCGGGATTTTTAAAATGAGATGAACAGGTCCAAAACAGATCTGGGCCAGAGGTTTTTTCTGCGTCCGTTGCGGATCCATGGCAGATGTAGTTGAGGTTTCAGTCATGGATGCGGACCGGACGCAAAGGGGGATCTGCCTCCAAAGGGGATCCATCCCTGAGTGCAAGTGGATCCCGATACGGGTCAGTTTCGCGGGTCCGTTCCGGATCTTGCGGTACCTCCGCAACCGATCTGGAGTCTTTTTGCTATCAGGGGTGGGTGATGCAGCTTCTGAAGCATCCCGGTCAGAGTTCAGATCTTCACCTCACAGAGAAGCAGTGGAACGACATGAAAGTGTCATCCGAAGACTCCAGGAGACGTTCGCTAACTTGTCCCTCAAAGCGCCGTGAGTGCTTCAGGGGTTTTTGTCCAATAAAGACGTGAGGAGCTCTAATCGTTTGTGTGTTCTCAGCTGGAGTGCGTTGGGTTTCTGACTCCAGGTGGGACGCCGTTTAACGTCAAATGGCTCCAATGTCAGTTCTGAACCGAGTCCGCGGTCGGCGATCTGAAAGCAGGTTTGAAGTTTTCAGTCAGGACCCGGAGTGAGGTGCAGTTTAAGATTCGTGTGCAAGTTTGTCCGACATCATAATCGAGCAGGAGGAATCGTTAAACTGGTCGGCAGTGATCGTGGTGGCCTGGTGCAGATGAACGAGTCGTCTGTCAGCTCTGTTGTTTAAAACATGTCCATAGAAAAATAATGTAAAAATGAGTTAGATGTGTTAGATTAAAAAAACGGAAAAAAATAAAAAGTCACTTTATAATTTTTTACATTTTTGATTGACAATCGAAAATGGAATGGAAAAAAACAAATGATACACAGATAATTACGGATTGGCAGTGGCAATAAGCTTTATTTTATTTTACATTTTTTAAGATGAGATTTACACTAAATATGTGTTACTGACAAGTGCTGATGTTAAAAGTGTTTGAACAACAAATGTTATGACACTTTAGTTCATATGGCAGCAGAACATTTAAATAAAAGTGACCTTTACACTACTTTTAAATTCACTATTTGATTTTGCGTATACGATGCGATTAATCGCGATTAATCAGGGAAATAATGCGATTAATTGCAATTTAAAATTTTAATCGTTGCCCAGCCCTACTTATTATCTAAACAGAAAAAATGATCCAACCAGAAAAAAAAAACGCATTAATTGAGGCTTCTGTGTCGTTGGTATGTTTTTTTTTCTCAAAGCCTGACGTGACATGTCGTCATCATCATCATTTTATTGATGAATACAAGACCCCAGTGAATAACTTGCAGAAAAGCAAAAGGTGTAATTTCTCAGTTTATTTTTTTTATTTGATATTCGCAGCCTTTTCTGTGTGGCAGAGACGTAAATATTTAAGTTTCCGCTGCAGGGCGGTTAATCAGGACATTGCTGAGGCGTCACGGCGGTTAAAACTGAGAGCGCTAAACGGCCCGGCGGAAGTAGGCGGTTTAACCCTCCACCAGCTGTTGCGGCGTGCAGACGGCGGCTTCCGCGGCGCGTTATCGCCGGAGGCGTGATCATAAGCTCGCTCACATGACAGCGTGAAGCCGCGTGAAGGCGTCAGATGATCGGCGAGGGCTCATCGTTGCGTTACTGTAGCGGCGTCGACCTCAAGTCCGTCCAGGCCTCCCAGAAGGCCACGTGGGCTCCAGATAAGATGAAGCCTTGTTGCACGAACACCAAGGCCTGCTGTTGACAAGGAAGGGGGGGGGGCTTCTTATCTGACGGTACAGTCGATGAGTCAACTTACCCTCCTTTCAGTGCAACATGTCCAACAATAAACTCGCCTTCAGGGGGAATTCATGAAACGTGCCGTAACTTTGTGTTTACGGGACTCTGGGGAACGGCGCCATCTATTAAACGTGCTGTGAAACAGAGCAGGAGGTTCATGACGAAGGCGATGATTTTAATAATGTGGACAGGAAACAGAGCCTCACCTGGGTCCGGGTAAGGGTTTATTCATGCGGTACCTTTTATAGCCGACATTACAGAGAAATTCATAAACTCCCAGACGAAGACGGCTCTGCAAAGAGAAGAACATCAGACAGTGGCGTTGGGTTGTAAAGGTATAAATCAGGTGGATGTGGTTTCCCCCCTCAGGGGCTTAAAAGGCTCGTGGTGTTTTATTTTGAAAATCCACCGTATTCTCTTTGTGTCGTTCTCATGTCTGACTTCCTGACAGCTCGATGTGCTGCACATGAATTTACACGGTTTAGCCTGAGCAGAGGCTTCAGGGACGCTGCTAAACCGCTGCTAAACCGCTGCTAAACCGCTGCTAAACCACTGCTAAACCGCTGCTAAACCGCTGCTAAACCACTGCTAAACCGCTACTAAACCGCTGCTAAACCGCTGCTAAACCACTGCTAAACCGCTACTAAACCGCTGCTAAACCACTGCTAAACCGCTGCTACACCGCTGCACGGGTGCAGCAGCTGTCGACGTGATGTGAAGTCGAAGTTTCCTTGGTCGGATAAGCTGTCACCTGGCGAGTTTAGGCGGCTAAACATAGACTCAAAAAACGAGAACAAGTGTACTGAGTGAATTTAAATGGCAAAAAAAATGGTCATTTTTCTTTAAAAATGTATTCATTCAAGTTGCAATTTCAAAAGATTCTGTAGACGCCATTCACAAAAAAATGTGTAGATTTGTTTAACCGTACAATGGTACCTCTGCTTACGAAATTAATTGGTTCTGGAAGTAGTTTCGTAACCTGAAACCTTCGTAAGTAGAGACGTGTTTCCCATGTAAATGCTCTAATCCGTTCCAAGTCCCTCAAAATTAAAACATATTCTTTTTAATAAATTATAAATAATACATGAAATGACATAAAAACCTGTAAGAAATACATGTTAGAACTAGAAAAGCACTCAGAGAGCGCAGACCTCCACTAAACGCAACAATTATGGAACCTTTGAAAGTGATCCAGAATCCAGGATTTCTTCCGGATCAGAACCAAAATGAAACCAGTTCTTCCTTTTCACATTTCTGACAACTCCTGAAAATTTCATCAAAATCCATCCATAACTTTTTGAGTTATCTTGAACACAGACAGATAAAAACATAACCTCCTTGGCGGAGGTAAAAATTGTTTGTTTACCTGGTTGCTGGGTTACGCTCATACAGACAAGGGGCCCTCCTAGCCAATGGGATGCCAGGAAGATGCTAAGCGATAGCCAATGGCAGAGCAGCTCGGACGCACCGCTTTCAAACCGAGATACAGAGCCGACAAGTATGTTTACGTTCGGTAAACTCTGGGAGCTGGGAGTAGCAGCACTACTGGATTTATGACTTTCGTATCCTGAACTTTCTTTCGTAACAAGAGGCAATATTTTCCCGTTGAGGCGTTTCGTAACCTGAAAATTTCGTACGTAGAGATGTTCGTAAGTAGAGGTACCACTGTAGTTTCTTATTGCTGCTGCTTGTTCTTGGTTCAGACCGGTCCTTCTCAAATGGTGGGGGGTGACCCCTGGGGGGGGGCAGGGGGGTGCGTATGACCCTTTGCTTTACACTAAACTCTCACAGTTTGCAGTCTCAGTACATCGTGGAGGTTTCAGAAATATTCATTATTTTAAAAATATTTTTTCTCATTGTCTCATTTTTCTCATTAATGTTAAAAAGGATACAGTGTTATGCAGAGGTGGACTTCTAACAATTTTATTGACAAATGATACTATTTCTAGTTGTGGTGGAGGGTGGGGATGCACAACATTTTTTCTTCTATCTGTGATGTCACAGCTCCCTGAAAGTCTGCACGGGTCGCCAAATGAGACATTTTCAGATGAAGGCAGCCTCCAACTATGGAGCCCCGTTCGGGTCATAATTCAATGGATAAATGAGTCTATCATTATGAAATACAGGTGTTTATTATTATAAAATATTTCCCATTATTATGATAATGGTTTCATTTTTCATAAGAATGAGCTTTTACATTATAATAGATTCGTTTTTCATAAGAATGATTTGTGTGTCAATCACAGCAGAGAGGGCGGAGCCATTTATGTGATTGGCTGCTCTTTCATTCAGGCATAAGCAACAGGACAGTGAATCGTCAAATCGGGTCAAAAATAGTATCGCCTGATAAATTATCATTTTCGATATTGTCTGCTAACCTGGTCAAGGTTTCCCGTAGCTCAGTCCAAGCTGCCATAGCTACAATCGGACTAGGAGCGCACCTTGATGACGCCGCGGCCCGCTGCTAACGGGACCTCACGGCCTAAACTAGTCGATGTCAGAGCGTAGAATGGAGAAGGATCAGCCAATGAGCGTGCAGGTCAACCACTGGCCCCGCCCACTGGCAAAATGTCATTATTATGTAAAAGCTCATTCTTAGATAAAAAAAAAAAAGCTATTCTGGAATAAACTATTATGCATTAAACTAAGATTAAATAATAATAATAATAATATATCATAATAATGGGAAATATTTCATAATAATACACATATATTTCATAATAATGGGAAATATTTCACAATAATAAATGCCTGTATTTCATAATAATAGACTCATTTATTTATTGAATTATGACCCAAATGGGGCTCCATATCCAACAAAGTGATGGATTTGGTAGAGCCCTCAGAGACCCACATAGATGCTGCAGCTTTGGGTGACTTTTTCCTCACATGTCATACTAAAACAGTAAAAGTTGTAAGACCTCCATCTGCAGTGTGACGGCTTTCATCCACCACTTTTAGGATGTTCTTTGGTCCAAAATCCACTCACTTTCCTCCGGTCGCTCCACGAGGATCGTATCACCTACTCGAAGACGTCTGTCCAGTGACAGTTTTGTATTCTACTTCCTCCATCTGTTAAATCTACTGACTGATTGTTTTCCACCAGTGATTACTCGTTCATCGTCGCTGCCTTCCTTCCTGCTGTTCATCTGTTTAACATCTTGCTGCGTCGTCCTCAAGTCAAACTGTTTTTTTCGTGAAGCCAGCCGTCAGGCTCGCTGACACAGTTTCAGAGTTTCAGAGCCCTCAGCAGATGATATGAGGACCACACAAACCTGTGCTAAAGTGCTAAAAGAACGTCTGAGGAGCTACGAGACACTGGTGTCGTAAGATGGAAGCAGACTGTAGCTAATCGGGCCGAATCCTCCAACGATCCAGGAAATTCAGACCTCATGAACGCCAACAAGACCTTGTGCCGTGAAGAAATAATCTCCAGTTCTTTTAGATGGTGAATCTTTACTGTTTTCACACCGAGAAGCTGTTAGCTTAGCTTTTAGCCCAGTTAACCGCTACGCTAACAGCTAGCCTAACTTAGCTGTTAGCAACAAAAAAATATAAATCAATAAATAATTTATTTTTAAACATAAGTTACTGTAGAAAATTCAGAATGACATAAGGAAGAGAGCACATCCAGCATAAACATGAACACCTGACCACTAACTATTCATTTAAAGTTTAAATGTTTTGGTTAGCTTAGCTAGCGTTTTGACATAGTTAAAAAAAAGTTTGGTTTCCAAGATGAATTTTTTTCAAAGATCCGCCCTAAATTGCTTCTGATTGGCTTTAAATCAAAAACTCCCATGTCCTGATTGGCTACTTGTTCCTGTCATTTATATGAGCATTTAGCTCCGCCCTCATCCCCGTGTTTGACTGACAGCTGTCACCAGCAGACGTTCAGAATAGAAACACAATACAGCAGGAGGAAGACTGGAAAAGATGGTGAAGAAGAGTCATTTCTGGATCGCTGGGAATAATATCCATTGACACTATTTAACGTTACAAATAATTCATCAACGTATTTATGAAAGGGTAATTTTAAGACTTAGGTGTGCTGGGTCCAGACTGACGTGCCTCACGGTCCGGATGCGGACAGGAGTCTGAACTATGAGGAGTCTAGGTCTAGCTGTTAGCCTATCTGTTAGCTTAGCTGTTAGCCTAGCTCCCCATCAGACTTCCTCCCTGATTCAAAACAATTTAATTACATTATACACAAAATCTGATACTCATCAGATTTTTTTTGAAAAAAAAGCCACATTTTGCCGTTAGATCATGAATTGTGCAAACTCATGATTTTTTTTAAAGAACATTTCAACTTCTCGTGGGAAAAGATCGACCTTCACAAAATTTCCATTGTTTGACATCGAATTTTTTGTTTCTGTTTGCAAAATCTGTATAATTACACTTTTCTGTCCTAAAGTCAGAAATGTTTTAAATAAAATCTTGAATTTTTCAATACTGAAGCTTTTTGTCGTAACATGCAAAATTTTGTCAGAAAATCTCAAAATTATGATTATTTGACAGAAGATTACGACTGTTGTGCAACTGCCGTAAATTCGTAAATTTTGCCAAATTGCGACTTCTCAACTTCAAATTGGAAATTTTCATTATAAAATGTAAAACTTTCACAACATCACAGCGTTTTGACATAAAATTAGGACTTAATGTCCCAAAATTAGTTCAACAATATTAAAACTTTGTTGTAAAAAAGCACTTTTTTTTGTCACAAAAATCTCAAATTCGATGTCAAGTCACAACTCTTTTTTCGTGAAAGCACGAAGTCGACAACAGCGCAACTTTTTGATTAAACGTTTTGACGGTTGCTTTTCCTGGTGAAATAGCTGCAGGACAGTCGTCTTTCAGAAAGACGACCAAGGAGCAGATGCCTGAGCCAGGGTTATAGTAGTTTTGGATTTTCCATTAGTTTTAGTTTTTATTTAGTTTTTAGTTTAGTTTTTCAAATTCAGTTAGTTTTAATTCATTTTTAGAGCAGTTTTGCTAGTTTTTATTCATTTTTGTTTTGAAATACTTAGTTTTAGTTTAGTTTTTATTAGTTTCAGTGTTAGTTTTAGTTTTATTTTGTAAATTAGGGTTGTAATTTTGGTTGGAGTGAAGCACTGAACTTTTTGAAGGCTATCGAATTACATAGTCGTGTTTACATTCTGGTCTCAATAAACATATTTATCAATGCATCTTCCCTCTTGTGGTGTTCCTGCGTATTTACTGACCAGCAGCTATCTGGTTTCCGTGGAAACAGTCCAATATAGTTGCTGTTTTCTCCCGTTCCTTCCCAACGCTGACTGGCCTGCAGCTGTAGCTTCTCTTTCCAGGGGGCTAGCTTAGGCTAGCTTATCCAGCTAGTCTTGGTTAGCCTTCTTTCCAGGGGGCTAGCTTAGGCTAGCTTATCCAGCTAGTCTTGGTTAGCCTTCTTTCCAGGGGGCTAGCTTAGGCTAGCTTATCCAGCTAGTCTTGGTTAGCCTTCTTTCCAGGGGGCTAGCTTAGGCTAGCTTATCCAGGTAGTCTTGGTTAGCCTTCTTGTGTGAGCTTTTCAAATGGACTTTCAGATTTGTGGGTTTTTTTCTCCTTCAGAAGTGTTCCACACATTGTATCACCTGCTTCTACAACAAGTAACTTATTTTTATCGTTAACACAGTCATAGTCAAAGAAATCCCAAATAGGACTGAGACGCTTTCTCCCGCAGCCATCACTGCTGATCACTTTTTTTTTTTTTTTGCGGTTGTTATTGTACGGCAGAGCGACGTTAATAGATTTCAAATGTTTATGTGAAAAAAATTACAAACACGAAAACGAAGGACGTTCTTGATATTATTATAGTTAATTTTAGTTAGTTTTATAAACACATAATACAGTTTCAGTTAGTTATCATTTTTTAAAAAACTCTCATTTTTATTTTATTTAATTTAACGAAAATGTTTTTTCAATTCCAGTTTTTGTTTTTTCGTTCATTTTCGTAAACGATAATAACTTTGGCCTGAGCACCATCTGGAGTCTCCCTGTGCACGTACCTGTGCACGTGCACGTACCTGTGCACGTGCCTGAATAGACCCAAGAATGGCTCTAAAATCCTGATATTGTCCTTGATCCAACCCACAACAACCCTCATCTTCTCCCCCTGCGGGCGTTGGGGCTTTTTAATGTCACACTCCTTCCTCTGCTCTCCTTGTAATCCACACCACCTTTAAGGAGATTTTCCTCTTAAACGTAAACTTGTTATTTTTTGACATTTTTACTGGAAAAAGCGGATTATTTTTCCTTAGAAGATGATAAGGTGACCAAAACCGATGTTCTTTTAATGGTCGGGTTGTCTTTTTGCCCTGAAACAGTTCCAGGAAGGTGTTTCTGTATTAGTAGAAACATACAGGTAACACATACATCCATGCAGGTAAATGGTAAATAAACTGCACTTATATACCGTTTCTCCACACCAAGGTGCCCTCAAAGCAGTTTACATACACCAATGGATGGCTGCTGCCATGCCAGGTGCTGCCAGACAAGTTAGGGCAGGTTAGGGTTCAGTGTCTTGCCCAAGGACACTTTGGCATGTGGACAGTTGGAGCCGGGCTCGAAACACCAACCTTCCAGTGATTTGGACGACCCGCTCTACCAACTGAGCTACAGCCACCCCAATTTTCATGGAACACAATGCTAAATTAGCTTCCTATTAGGAGACTACAGAAAAAGACTATTTCCTCCCAAAGTCTGGACGGTTTCGGTAATTTCTCCATATATGTATTTTCTTTTTCCCCCGTCCTCCCTTCACCTGTTCAGTCTGTGTAGGTCCAAAGACAGATACTGGTACCTTTGTGCATGAGGCAGCTTTTCAATCAGAATCAGTTAACGGGAGTTTTGTCCGTCTGACCCGACCCAACCCAATCAATCCCAACAATGACCTTGAGTCCCACGGAAACGCCGTAGAAGCAGGGCGTGTGCAAGTGCCTTCTGCCCGGCCGGATCCGTGAGATTGCGAGTTTACCCGAAGGGTTTCAAGATCCCGTGGCAGTTTGCTGCAGTCTGCTCACTCATCTCTCTTCTAAACCCTCTATACCGTTAACGAAAGGATCTGAGGTTAGCGAAACGTTGACGTACAAGTCGGAGACCAGGGTGGTGCTTTCTCTACTCCGTTCTCGTGTTTAACCTGCCAGATCGAGCTGCTGCGTGGAAACTCCCCTGCGAACAGTTGGACCTCCTTTCCTTTGGCGTTTCCAGGGCGCGTGCGAGTGCCTTCTGCCCAGCCGGATCCGTGAGATTGCGAGTTTACCCGAAGGGTTTCGAGATCCCATGGCAGTAACGTAACGATGTATAAGTCTGAGACCACCATGGAGTTTTCTCTACGCCGTTCTCGCGGCCGACTTCCCACCAGATCAAGCTGCTGCGTGGAAACTGCCCTGCGAACAGTTGGACCTCTTTTCCTTTGGCGTTTCGTTGCGTTGCGGCTCAACTCTGACGAAGACTGAGGACGAAGAGCCGAGTGTCTCTCGCGCCGAGGCAGGATTGGCGCCTTTGCGACGTGACTAGAGGTTCAGAGTTTTCATGACAACTATTGCCGGAAACACCAGCCCCTCCAAAGTAGGGGTGAGTATTGGCAAGGACCTCGCAATACGATATGTATTGTGATACAGTGATCCCCAGCCAATTCACGGTTTAAGTTCACAGTTTTAGTTATTCGCGGATTTTTCAGAAATATATAATATAATTTTGAAACATTTTTTTAAATCGCAGAAACATCACAGGATGTTGTGCGCGTTCTCTCACAGCGAAGAAATGTTGTGAGCCAGCCTGGCCCCTTTAAGAAGGTAGCCTTACGGGTAATGGTGTGGCCTTATGGGTAATGTAGTGTAGTGAGCATCAACAGCAGCCCAGCGTGTATAGATTTACATTCTCTGTTAACCAACAGGAGCCCAACAATACAACCTGTGTGATGTTACAAGTTCCTGCAGTGCCAGAATAAAGTTCCCGTTCCATGCAGTGAAAACCGGACTTTTTCTTTTGTTGTTGTTAGCTTGTTAGCCGCTAATTACGAGCCAAAAATAGCACAATACCAGCTGTTTCTTTACTACGGTTCAGAGACTAGAGGCTGTGAAGGTAACAGAAAGACCACAGTTGAGCCTTTGTCTTGTTTTGCTGCAGTGCCTCGTTACTTTTTTGGGGTTTTCAAACATATTTTAAACACATTATCGAGGCTCGGGGGGCTCCGGCTCCAGTTCGAGGATTTTGATTTACGCAGTGGGGCGCCGGACCCCATTAACCGCGAAAAATAAGGGATCATGTGAATAGGGGTGAGTATTGGCAAGGACCTCGCAATACGATATGTATTGTGATACTTGGGTCACAATACGATATTATCGCAATTCGCGATATATTGCGATATTCTACCCAGTTAATATTAAAATTAAAAGTAGAGATGAAAAATCAAGTTGCTGTATATGTTCATCAGATGATATTGATCATTCAGAGGACAAATTGTATCAAAACTATTTGCTTCAAAACAACCTATTTAGTGTTTATTATTAATGTTTTTGAAAAAAAAAAAATCGATATTAGGAGCTAAAAAAATCGATATTATATTGGGCAGCCGAAAATTGCGATATATCGCCAAATCGATTTTTTTCAGACCCCTACTGTATATGTTCATCAGATGATATTGTTCATTCAGAGGACAAATTGAGTCAAAACTATTTGCTTCAAAACAACCTATTTATTGTTTATTATTAGTGTTTTTGAAAAAAAATCGATATTAGGAGCTGAAAAATCGATATTATATTGGGCGGCCGAAAATCGCGATATATTGCCAAATCGATTTTTTTCACACCCCTACTCCAAAGTGACCCGAGTACAAGAAAAGAGGACGACGCGTCAGTTCCGTCTATGCACAGCGCTAAGCTAACTCGTGCAAATGTTCAGTAACTTCCATCATAACAAACACGAACCTCCATGTCTGCATTTTTGTGTCTCCGTCTGAGTGTTTGTGATGATGCACGACACCCAAAATTAAACTACTGAGATCCGTTGAACTCGGTGTTAAAGGGATTTTTGATGACAGTGGGTCAGTAATTTGTTGTGGTTCCCCTCAGATACCCGTATGTGGCTCAAAAACATGTCCATCCCTGAGCCGGACAACCGCTGACAAATAACACCGCCGTGAAGGTGGACTGTCCTCAGAGCATTACACCCCCCACTTCTTTATCTCTAAATACATACGTCTCACCAGAAGGATAGAAATGTGTTTTCCTGGGGGTTTTTGAGTCTGTGTTTAATAAAAAAAAAACAAGAAGAAGAAGAAAAACATGTTAGTGATGAAGACAAAACAAGCGCGCGATGCATCATTTGCTCCAAAACAACTGGATTTGTGAGGGTTTAAACCCAGACGTGACACACACGGAGAGCGTGCACCGTCCCGGTACATTACTGCTGATTCACCGCCTGTTTTCCAGCGTGTGTGTGCGTGCGTGCGCGTTTACAGGGACGCACGCGCAGCTGAGTGACGCATGTGGTTAAGAAGCCTGTCGAGGTCGCATATATGCAGCGCGGTGCGCGCGCCGCTCCCGCGGGAGGATTAGACGGTTAAAGCCGTGAGTTCAGTCCGTGGCTGGCAGGATAATTCCCTCCGAGGACGGCTCTGCTCCGACACAATGTCCATGAGGAAGCTGCAGGTGAGAGCGCGGACGTCCAGGTGTTTCTGTCCCGTCTCCGTCTCCAGAGAGGAAGCGCTGGAGGCTCAAAGTAGAGGGAGGAAAAAGGTTAGAGGCGAGGCCCCGCCGGGGCAGAGAGGTTGGGCGAGCAGGGGCAAGATGTTTCTGGATATCAACGGTAAAATGGTAAGAGGTGCGATCACACACCTGTGGCAGGTGTTGCAGCCCGGAGGAGGACTGGGAGGTTCTCATGATGCTGTCGCTGTTTCTCCTGCAGGTTTCAGCTACAGAAGAATGTCTGGGACCCATGAGACTGACTCAGGAGCCCATCCAGGTAAGAGGAAGACACCTGGGAACACCAGGTTGCAGGTGTTCACACTCCCAGCCCAAATCCATCATTCACAATCTAAATTGATTTGTTTTTATTATCTGACAAGCCAAAGCCCACATGAAATGCATTTATATTATTATTTTTTACAACATTAAATACTTAATAGCATTACAGATAGGGCTGTAGTGATACACTAATCTCGCGATACGATATGATACACGATATTCAGCTCACGATACGATATATATCGATATTCATTTTACAATACATTTACATCATTTTCTGAAAGATTTTAAAGGGACAAAGTGATTTTGGTGACATCTTGTGAGTGTTCCAATGACTTTGTTTGAATTAATTGAACTGAAAGCATCAATTACACATTACAGTGATCCCTCGCCAGTTCGCGCTTTAAGTTCCGTGGTTTTAGTTATTTGCGGATTTTTTCATAAATATATAATATTTTTAAAAAAATCAAGAAAAAATCGTGGAAACATCACAGGATGTTGTGCGCGTTCTTTCACAGCAAAAAAATGTTGTGAGCCAGCCTGGCCCCTTTAAGAAGGTGGCCTTATGGGTAATGATGTGTGTTTGCAGCCCAGTGTGTATAGATTTACATTCTCTGTTAACTGACAGGAGCCCAACAATACAACCTGTGTGATGTTACAAGTTCCTGCAGTGCCAGAATAAAGTTCCCGTTCCATGCAGAGAAAACCAGACTTTTTCTTTTGTTGTTGTTAGCGTGTTAGCTGCTAATTACTAGCCAAAAATAGCACAATACCAGCGGTTTCTTTACTACTTTTTAGAGACCAGAGGCTGTGAAGGTAACAGAAAGACCACAGTTGAGACTTTGTCTTGTTTTTCTACTTTTTTGCGGTTTTTAAACATATTTTAAACACATTATTTAGGCTCGGGGGGGCTCCGGCTCCAGTTCGCGGATTTTGATTTTCACGGGGGGGCGCCGGTCCAAATTAACCACGAAAAATAAGGGATCACTGTATATGGCTGACAGGCAGCTTGCAAATGCTGGACAAAATGAATAAAAGATGTGTTTAGAAAAATATTTTCATTTATTTAAACAGTGCAAATTGTTGCTTGCAAGCATTTACATCTGACCACACAAAAATAACATGTGGCGTTCCTCAAGGTTCCATCCTGGAGCCTTTTCTGTTTAAAGGTGGGACACGGGGGTTTTGAAAGAAGCTTAGAATATCGATACCTGCGGCTGAAAAATTGATACTCTCTGGGGAAATAAAATATCGATATATATCGCAGAATCGATAAAATCGCTCAGCTCTAGTTACAGATGCGTCGCAAATCAGGGTTTCCAGATTTTTCCTTCTTTCTTTTTGCAAACAGCTGGTTGTGGGACTCCATGTCCTCGGTGGCGGCGAACGCCGCCGACGGTTCGTTTTCAGCTGCTGAAGGGACGACAGCTAATGCAGACCTTGTGGATGACCGACAAACTGGCGAATGAACCGCCTTTACTGTCTCGCATCATTTTTGGAGTCCCACTCATGGCTGCTACAAAGACCCCGAGTATGAATGCTGGCTGAGTTTGGAAGAAACGGAGAAAACAAAAGGAAAGAGGCGTACGTTTGTGTGACCCAACAGTCAATGAAGCCGCGAAACTAAAATCGACCAAACTCGAGCCGAATCCTTTCAAGATGGCGACGGCGGACGCAGGGAGTCAACCTCTCGTCCTCTCCGTCTCAGACGGTCTCTGGTGGCGTTTGCAGCGCGACACAGTCAGACTGTGAAGCGACACCTGATCTGCTGGACCGTCCTCCGTCTCCGGTGCCGTCCACCGCGGCCCCACGTGACCGTCCGCAACAGTTGCAAAGTCGTGTGGACTCGGGGAACTGCCATCGAGGACGCCGCGGTCGCTTGAAATATACGAGGTGAACGGGTCAGAAAGATGAGAGTCTGGCTGGATGAAAGATTTGGACTGGCAGCACGAACAGAGCCGCAGACGGTTTATGAATTCAGTTTATAAGCTCCACAAATACTTTCAGTTGTGCGCCTGCAGACGTCGCCAGGCTTTTTTTTTTTTTTTTTTTAGCTTCATGAACCTCTGTGTTTGTCCTTCAGTTCATTAGAGATGTAACTCTGAAAGCGTCACTGAGCGCTGAAACGATGTTCTCATCCTTTCATCCTCATTCGTTCAGAGGCATTAATTCACGTTCACAGCTCCGTTAAAACCGCCTGTTGTGCTTTAAGGCTTTTCATGGCGTGTTTTGTTACGTCAGTCTCGGTCTTTCTCTATGGAGCCCCGTTTGGGTTATAATTCAATGAATAAATGAGTCTATTATTATGAAATACAGGCGTTTATTATTATGAAATATTTCTCGTTATTATGATAATGGTTTCGTTTTTCATAAGAATGAGCTTTTATATAATAATGGCTTTGTTTTTCATAAGAATGATTTGTGTGTCAATCACAGCAGAGAGGGCGGAGCCATTTATGTGATTGGCTGCTCTTTCATTCAGGTATAAGCAACAGAACAGTGAATATCGATAGTGGGCGAGACGTGCAACGTATATACTCCAGGCCAGTAGGTGGCAGAATGCACCTCAGTTTACGGTTAAAAGTTGACATCCACTAAGAAACGTCAAGGTTTCCCGTAGCTCAGTCCAAGCAGCCATCGCTACAATCGGACTAGGAGCGCACCTTGATGACGCCACGGCCCGCTGCTAACGGGACCTCACGGCCAAAACTAGTCGATGTCAGAGCGTAGAATGGAGAAGGATCAGCCAATGAGCGTGCAGGTCAACCGCTGGTCCCGCCTACTGGCAAAATGTCATTATTATGTAAAAGCTCATTCTTATGAAGAAGGAAGCAATTATGTAAAAACGCAGATAAAAAAAAAATGAGCCATTCTGAAATAAACTATTATTCATTAAATTAAGATTAAATAATAATAAAATATATTTCATAATATTTACATTTTTTTCATAATAATGGGAAACATTTCATAATAATGGATACGTATTTCATAATAATAAACGCCTGTATTTCATAATAAAAGACTCATTTATTCATTGAATTATGACCCAAACGGGGCTCCATATGTCTCGTTCCTGTTGCTGCTGTAAAGCTGCGTTTCGTCACGTTATGCTTCGCCTCCTCTGCCTCCTTGTCGGCTCTCTTTGGTTTCACTTCCTGTCCGTGTCTCACACCTGGGTTTTTAGTGACTGACACCTGCATCGCCCCGCCCCATTCGGACGTAGCTTTAAAATGTGAAAACCAGGTCTGATCACGTTCCAGGAAGGATTCGTATCCGATCGGACGGATTCAGGGACCGTCTCATCGACCGGCGCATCGGCGATAACTCCTTAGATTTGCTCTTTGTTGCTGAGCTTCTCCTCGCATGAAGCCTGATTTCTGACAGTTGTACTTGGTTATTTCCAGACGCTGCCTCTGGCAGTTAAAAATAACAGCGTTACTTGTTGTTCGCGAGAACAAATGACACACATGTTTATTTGTAATTATAGTTGGAAGGTCAGAGGTGACTTTGAAGACACATTTCTGTCTGTTCTCTGCTTCTTCTTTAATTAAAAGTCTTTCTTACTCAGCAGCAATTCAAATCCTTTTTTTTTTTTTTTTAAATCAATTTACATGCATTTCTGTTAAAATTTGTGACGACAGTTTGACTTGAGGTGTTTAAACAGAACTGATGCCTGATAATAAACAGCCTATAAAGACTAGAGCTGAGCGATTTTATCGATTCTGCGATATATATCGATATTTTATCGAGTATCAATATTCTAAGCTTCTTCCAAAACCTCCGTGTCCCACCTTTAAAAGCTTGAAAGCAACAATTTGCACTGTTTAAATAAATGAAACTATTTTTCTCAACAAATCTTTTATTCATTTTGTCCAGCATTTGCAAGCTGCCTGTCAGCCATATAATGTGTAATTGATGCTTTCAGTTCAATTAATTCAAACAAAGTCATTGGAACACTCACAAGATGTCACCAAAATCACTTTGTCCCTTTAAAATCTTTCAGAAAATGATGTAAATGTATCGTAAGATGAATATCGATATATATCGCATTGTGAGACGAATATCGTGTATCGTATCGTATCGTATCGTGAGATTGGTGTATCGCTACAGCCCTAATGAAGACACTTAAAAAAAACGAAATTAAGTGCATTGTTTCTATTCTCGCAATGTGCAAAACAACACAACATTTCGATGCTAATTTCATGTAAAATTGCATCTAAATTGCCATCTCGAGCAGCAGGTTGCAAGTATTTCCACTTTTAGGACATTATTTATTTAAATTTAAGGTTTTTGTGTCACACTGGCCTGACACCGTCTCTGGCGTTTATACTCGTTAAACCTGTTTGGGTCGCTCTGTAATTACAGCCACCAACCACCGGAGGGCAGTGTCAGGTTTTTTTTCTCCTGCAGCGCTGTAGCTTGTGCTGCCGAGCTTCCCTAATGTTGCTCAGACTTAGAAATCAACATCTCGTACGTGAGTTAAAGCTGAGCATGAAAACAAAGAAGAAGAAAAAAGTAGCAGCGGGAAAGAAGACGAAGACGATTAAACCTACCAAACGGACCAGTCACGTTTCACGTCGTCTTTAGCTGCAACAATTCAATTCTAAATCAATTCAGTTTTATTTGTATAGCGTCTGTTACAATGTTAATTGTCTCTAGGTGCTTTACAGAGACCCAGAACATGACCCCTGAGCAAATATCATTAACTAAAATTATAATATTAAATCCTAAACAAGGATAATGGCAAGTAAAAAACTCCCACAGAGGGAGAAAAAAACCTTTTAGCCAAACAGTGGCAAGAAAAAACTCCACTTGGAGGACGAAACCTTGACCAGGACCTGGATCAGATGGGGGGACCTTCCTGATGAAGACCAGCTGGGTAAAGAAAGAAAAAGAGAGGAGAGACAGGACAGAGAGAGGATGGAGGACAGAGAGAGGATGGAGGACAGAGAGAGGAGAGACACAAATGACTGAAAGAAATGACTACATAAACAGATACAGGTAACAGCACTGAGGTGAGATGGTCAGAGGACTAGATCAGTAGCAGTGACCATGATGGAAAAAGTCTCCAATGTGACGTGTTTGGACATGTTTGGACGTGTTTGGACGTGTTTGGACATCCTCTTCTTTAGTTCTGGCATTAAGATGCTTTTATTCTGGAAATGCAGCGAAAAGCAAAACTGAGAGTCGCCAGAGCAGATTTACGTGACGTCACTGCCGACGGGGGGAGCGCCTGTTTTGAAGTAGCAGTTCCTGGAGCGGCCACTAGGAGGTGACTCCTGAAGTGAGCCAGTCTCCACTGACCTCCATGTTAAAACGACCAGATTTACAGCTGAAACTAACATATTTACAGCCTGGTTTTTACAGTGTAGGCTCGGTCTCACTGGAGCCACCGGGGGAGTTTTTTCTTCCGAACTTTAGCTTCCGTTTCGGCTGCTGGACTGATTCGATTAAATCAAAATGTAAGCTTATTTTAAAGACAGACGGGTCGCCTCCACTGGCTCTGGCTTACCGGGAAGAGCCTGGAGATGAAGGTGGCTCACCTTCGCAGCTGCTACCTGCCCTTCGATTCCAGCTCCTGGCGGCATTTTGTTTGTTTGTTTGTTTGTTTTTTTTACAGTCTGTTCTATAATGTTCAGAGGCGTGTGGAGAACAAAAAAAACAAAAACAGTCAAAATAGGGAAAAAAAAACAAATTCACACAAGGGGTGTGAAAAAAAATCGATTTGGCAATATATCGCGATTTTCGGCCGCCCAATATAATATCGATTTTTCAGCTCCTAATATCGATTTTTTTCCATTTTTTTCCAAAACACTAATAATAAACAATAAATAGGTTGTTTTGAAGCAAATAGTTTTGACTAAATTTGTCCTCTGAATGATCAATATCATCTGATGAACATATACAGCAACTTGATTTTTCATCTCTACTTTTAATTTTGATATTAACTGGGTAGAATATCGCAATATATTGTGAAATCACGATAATATCATATTGTGACCCAAGTACAGTGATCCCTTATTTTTCGCAGTTAATGGGGCGTCCCGCGTAAATCAAAATCCGCGAACTGGAGCCGGAGCCCCCCCAGCCTACATAGGGCCTGATTTACTAAAGGTTTGCGTGCGTAAAAAACGTGTGCAAACTTGACACCACCCGCAAACCAATGCGCAAGCTGATTTACTAACAGCGTGCAAAGAGAACTGCGCCTCTCAAATGAGCAAAATAGCACACGCTGTTCATTTAGTACTTTTGCGCTGATGAATAATCAATATGGGGCGTACCCGCCAGAAAGCGCTAAATACTGGGAGGGGAAAATGCAAATAGGTTCATTTACCACGCGCAATGAGATTTACCAACCCTGAAAGTAATTGCGGGGATTGTGATTGCGTCTGTATTTAGTACGTTCGAAAAGAAGGTGCTAATCTGTCCAGCATTACGCACCGATGGCTGCTGTTATTGTGGCAAAGAGGCGACATCGCCAAAATCAAAGAATACGCAGAGAGAGAGTCTTTCGGACTCGTGTAAATTTGTTTGGAATGAATGAAAACCAGATAGTTGAAACTTAAGGGCTGATTTGGAGCCGGTCACAAGCACATGCAAAAGGAGAAATATTTTATTTGAATGTTAAATCGAGTATTATTCAGCAAAAGGTTGCCACAGGAGGCACATTCATTTTTTTATTTGTGATAATAAATAAATCACGTGTTTTCATGGAGAAAAAAGTGTTTCTTATTGTGCGCCTACCTTGTTCTGCAGTTGGCTCTAGCGTGTCAGACCCCAGTATCCCAGTTATCTGCTCCTCCAGAAGGTGAGCTGCACCTGCTGCGCAATCCTGGTTAGAAGCATCTCTTCCGCAGGCATCTCTTCCGCAGGCCCTCCACCTGTCTGTCTTGTTTGCCGAAGTTTTATTAAAGGCCACTTTTTCTTTAGTTCTTCGCCTTATATCTTGCCACCTTCTTTTAACCTCATCTGCCGTTCTTTTTGTCTTACCAACTGCATTTATTCTATCGCAGATTTTCTCCCATATTCCGTTTCTTTTGGTGATGTTTAAATGTCTTTGCTGTAGTTCATGAATGTGTTTATTTGCCTCTTCCACTAATATCTCTAACTCCAACTCGTCAAATTCCATTTTGCGCTTGCGTCTATCCTGCTTTCCATCCAGACTCTCCATGGCGCAAACCTTAAGACACGCAACACCTCATTTAAATACTGCGGTTTGCACCCGTTATCAATTGCGCGAGCATTCTTAGTTGATCACCCGCAAAACACACAACAACAGCACGCGCAAACTTTTTCAGTGCACACGCAATTTAGTACTCTTTATTTAGGATCTTAGTAAATCAGGCCCATAATGTGTTAACTGGGTAGAATATCACAATATATCGTGATAATATCGCATCGAGACCCAAGTATCATGATACACATCGTATTGCGAGGTCCTTGCCAGTACTCACCCCTATTCACATGAGTATTATTCGGGACAGCTGTCAGTGTGATTACAGAGCGGCTGGGGAAGTAAAATAAAGGGTTTTTTTCAGCCAGATAAAGAGGATCTAATCCAAAGTTTACTACTGAACAAAGTTATTTGCATCTTTGACAACAAAAACCAAAACCTCCCAAGCTGGTTTCGTAACTATTATTAATAAAAACCTCTGTGTTGGATTTGGACGTCGCACTTGTCGTGACCCAAATCTGGAGTTTAATCCTCAGTGACCTCATTTCTGAACCGCTAAGTGATGAAACTTGAATTCACGAGGTTTGAGGGTTTGTGTTTCGGGGAGACGTTCCCTGCGTGTCGGGGGAGGTTTTATCTCGCTCACGGCGAAGAACCCGGGAATGTTGCAAGGTTAGGTGGGGCTGAGTCGCGCTCATCCTCTGGCTGGAGATTAGGACGTGTGCTGCTGAGACTTATCCTTATGTAACGGAGAAAGTAAGAGCTCCTGGAGGTTACCGGCTATTTTACTGTCACGAGGAGTGAATATTGTAGAAAAACATTCATATCTACACTAGTATTAATACAGGTTTGCATGGTCTCACAAAATGATACTATTTACAAAGAGGTGGCACTCGTTATTCTAATTAAGTGAAGGAATCAGAATGATAGTTATAGTTAAAATACAGAACCCTTTTATTTTTCAAATTTTGCAAACAACTGTAAAAAAAAAATATTTTGTTAAAAAATCAACATTAACTACACAATGTAAACATGGCGTTGCCTCCCGCGGCTACAACTTTAGCTCGGCAGCATTTGCAGATTATTGTAGTTTGTTGGACGTCGTCTTTCACGTCATAAAATCACAAAATCACAGATTTCCCAGTGTTGCAACATCGTCATTAGAAGCTAATTTTTCTAATTAAAATCTCTCAAAATCGTGACTCAATTTTTGCCGTAAAAATAAAAAATTGATTTTTTTTTTTTGTTTGTTTAAAAAATTTTTTTCCATAAAACTCGGACTTTTTTGAAATGGCTTTTTTTTTTTCCTTTTTTTTTTTTTTTTTTTTGGTTAAAATGATTTTTTGGCGTAAAACAACGGCCAAGAATAGCAACAATTTAATGAAATGCTGCAACTTTTGACTACGAAATATCCGTCAAAAACCTGCTTTTTTTTTTAGTTTAAAACTACGTTTTTTCCATAAAACTGACTTTTTTGATATTGCTTTTTTCTTTTTTTTTTTTTTTTTTTTTTCGTTAAAATGAATTTTTTGCTGTAAAACAACAACCAAAAATCGCAACATTTTAATGAAAAACTGCGACTTTTGACGGTGAAATATCGGCTCAACCATCTTCTGCAGAAAACGTGCTCGAGCGCCACCTGGAGTCTACCTGTGCACGGCTCCTCGTTCAGGAAGAAGTTCCTCAGTCTCATGTCGCCGTTCTGGAGCTTTCTCTGTTTGCAGCCATCACCGTTTAACCGTAAGCTAGTAGCATGTTGTGCATCCAGTGCAACTGCAAAACAGTCCCCTGTCAAACGATGTTCTGCGGTGCTTACGTTCCGCCGCGCGGCGTTCCCAACGTTGTGTACGCTACAGTACAGACTCACCGCACTGCAAAAAAATCAAAATTTTTCCAAGTATATTTTTCTAATTTCTAGTCAAAATATCTCATCACACTTAATGTAAGACACAATCACCTAAAGAGTAACATTTCAGTGAGATATAGGAGCTTGTTTTTAGACAGTGCATCTTGAAAATCTTGTTAAGTAAAACAGTCTTGAAAACATCTTGTTTTGAGTCATATCTCAGATGAAACAAGTTTTTTTTGACATGTCATAAGATTTTTAATCTAATTTCAAGATCTTAAATATATTGTCTTATTTCATGAAATCTTATTAAGCAAATTTTCACTTGTTCCATTGGCAGATTTTTTTTGCTTATTACAAGCAAAAAATATCTTGTATTAATTTTTTTTAACTTATTTTTTGAGTGGCCTTTTTTCCAGTGCGGTATTATGGTATATGAAAAACTCATATCATACACTGCAAAAAAAACAAGTTAAAAACACTACAACTAAGGAAAAAGGTTCTCAAAACAAGTGAAAAAAAAATCTGTCCATGCAGCAAGTTAATTTCACTTGGTTAGATTTCTCAAATTAGGATTGTAGGAACACTTGTTTCTAGATTTTAAGAAAGGTATAATTTGTTATTGAATCTTAAAACAAGATTCATTTTGATGAGGAGAGGAAGATGAGGAGGAGGAAAAACGTAATACATCTTATTTTAAGCGTTAATTGTCTCATTTTAGGATTCCCTGCCTGTTTAAGACCAAAAAGCAAAGTTTTACTTGATATAAGATTATACTGAGACTTAAAATAAGAAAGGAAATATTTAAACAAGAAAAAATATCTAACGTTTCTAAATGTAAGTTTTTTTTTTCTTGGTAAGAACCAAATAATTTGCAGTGTAAGAAAAATAAACAGCGGTATTCGGTATGAACCGGTATACCGCCCAGCACTATGCTCCGCTACAGTATCCCGCCCCATCCCTCCTCCTTCTCCTCCTCCTCCTCCTCCTCCTCCTCTCCTCCTCCTCTCCTCCTCCTCCTCCTCCTCCTCCTCCTCTCCTCCTCCTCTTCCTCCTCTCCTCCCTCCTCCTCCTCCTCCTCTCCTCCTCCTCCTCCTCCTCCTCTCTCTCCTCTCCTCCTCCTCCACCTCCTCTTTCCTCCTCCTCCTCCTTCTTCCTCCTCCCTCCTCCTCCCTCCCCTCCTCCTCCTCCTCCCCCTCCTCCTCCTCCTCCTCCTCCTCCTCCTCCTCCTCCTCCCCTCCTCCTCCTCCTCCTCCTCCTACTCCTCCTCCTCCTGAACGACGAAGCCAGAAACTGTTGCATCAAAGGTCTCCTGACAGTCTGCAGGCAGGTGGAGCACTTTATTAAAAAGCCCTGGAAGAATTCATCTATTGCCCCATAAAAACATAAAACTGCTCTCCCACACTCCCACAAACCGGCAAACCTCCACTTTATTGCGCTCTCTGCATTCTGTTGGCCCGACCCGACCCGACCCGACCTGCTCCCGTGCACCTCGGTAACGGAGACGTGAAAAGGGGAGATGCAATCCTCTCGTATGTTGCGTCTTTCCTTGACATTTACTGCTTCAGCGTCTCCGCGGACTCCTCGTCTGAAAGTTGATTCTGCAGACACGTTCAACAACGTGGAGGGCGAGGACGACCGGGTATCGAACCAGCAGCCTTTTGAAGAGGAGACTAGGGCTGTAGCGATACACTAATATCGCGATACGATACACGATATTCGGCTCACGATGCGATATATATATCAATATTCATCTTACAATACATTTACATCATTTTCTGAAAGATTTTAAAGGGACAAAGTGATTTTGGTGAAATTGATACTCGATACTCCATAAAATATCGATATATATCGCAGAATCGATAAAATCGTTCAGCTCAACTTCTGTTGCTGTGCTTTACCACATTCATCTTTAAAGAAAATCATCTTGCAGAGTAGCTGTGCATGATATTGCTCTTAAGTAGGGCTGTAGCGATACACTAATATCACGATACGATATACGATATTCGGCTCACGATGCGATATATATCGATATTCATCTTACAATACATTTACATCATTTTCTGAAAGATTTTAAAGGGACAAAGTGATTTTGGTGACATCTTGTGAGTGTTGCTTTTAAAGGTGGGACACGGGGGTTTTGAAAGAAGCTTAGAATATTGATACCCACGGCTGAAAAACTGATACTCGATAATCCATAAAATATCGGTATATATCGCAGAATCGATAAAATCGTTTAGCTCAACTTCTGTTGCTGTGCTTTACCACATTCATCTTTAAAGAAAATCATCTTGCAGAGTAGCTGTGCATGATATTGCTCTTAAGTAGGGCTGTAGCGATACACTAATATCACGATACGATATACGATATTCGGCTCACGATGCGATATATATCGATATTCGTCTTACAATACATTTACATCATTTTCTGAAAGATTTTAAAGGGACAAAGTGATTTTGGTGACATCTTGTGAGTGTTGCTTTTAAAGGTGGGACACGGGGGTTTTGAAAGAAGCTTAGAATATTGATACCCACGGCTGAAAAACTGATACTCGATAATCCATAAAATATCGGTATATATCGCAGAATCGATAAAATCGTTTAGCTCAACTTCTGTTGCTGTGCTTTACCACATTCATCTTTAAAGAAAATCATCTTGCAGAGTAGCTGTGCATGATATTGCTCTTAAGTAGGGCTGTAGCGATACACTGATATTACGATATGATACACGATATTCGGCTCATGATGCGATATATATCGATATTCGTCTTACAATACATTTACATCATTTTCTGAAAGATTTTAAAGGGACAAAGTGATTTTGGTGACATCTTGTGAGTGTTCCAATGACTTTGTTTGAATTAATTGAACTGAAAGCATCAATTACACATTATATGGCTGACAGGCAGCTTGCAAATGCTGGACAAAATGAATAAAAGATTTGTTGAGAAAAATAGTTTCATTTATTTAAACAGTGCAAATTGTTGCTTGCAAGCTTTCAAAGGTGGGACACGGGGGTTTTGAAAGAAGCTTAGAATATCGATACCCGCGGCTGAAAAATCGATACTCTCTGGGGAAATGAAATATCGATAAAATTGCTCAGGTCTAAGAGGAGATGCAGCTCAGCATCACCAACGTAATGATTTTGTGTCCACGTTGCCCACTTTTCAGACTTTTTCAGAGCGGCAGATTCAGGGCAAACATCCCCAGGGGAGGGTCACGTCAGGACGGGCGACTGATAGCAAATCAATGTATCGAACAGCCATGAGTCCACGGCGCTGCCTTTGGGGCCGCTGTTGCTGCGCACCTCTGAAGGAAAACCACTCAACGCCGAATTTCAGGCCGTGGGTGTTAATGGAGAGCTGTCATCACTTTAGAGCCGCTTAGCGCCTTTGGTGAACTGGAGCCGCGAATAAAGACCTGACAGGGCGTAATCATCGTTATACACGAGATAAGACGGCTTACCCGTCAGGATTTGGTGTTGGAGAGGACCCAACTGCAGGAGCTGCAGACGCAAGGCCTTTAGTTCATGAACAGGCTGCCGGGGGGGCGGGTGACCTGGAAGACCGGAAACGAGAAGGGGCGGGAACTAAAATCAGAGCAGGGAAGTATGCCGACGTTAGAGCTGAGAGATTTTATCCATTCTGCGATATCTACCGTATTTTCTGGACTATAAAGCGCACCTGAATATAAGCCGCACCCATTAAAATATAAACGAAATATATATTTTGTCACATATAAGCCGCCGGTATCCAGGCTGAGAAATAAGATATTTACATCTAAAGATTTTGTACCATAAGTGTTTATTCACAAACCTGAACTGATGGACCAGTTTGTCCAATAATAACAGGTATTGATGCTCACAAAATGAATGTAGAGTAGCATAGCCAACATAGGCTACTGAACAAAAACAGAATAGCTTTTAACTACTTGGTTTGTTTTTTGGTTTTTGCACTTCCTGCTAGAGCGCCCCCTGAGGGCTGAAGAAAAATTCATAGAAAAGCTGCATCTCTGTATAAACCTCATGGTTTAAAGCGTGGGACAAAAGTAGCGACTTATAGTCCGGAAAATACGCTACGTCTCAAGTCAACAGCTGGTGGGAGGTGATGACTCCGTCACTTCATGTTGGAGGAACAACATTGCTTTGGTTCATTCTGTTGAGCGTGACCCGGTTTCAGCCGGGCGTTAGCAGACAGTAGGGGTGTGGGGCAAAAAAGTCGATTTGACGATATATCGGGATTTTCAGCCGCCCAATATAATACGATTTTTCAGGAAAATTCTACAATGCTGTCAGTATGTTGTAATGCTTACTTAAATGTGCAAAAACACTAATAATTAGCAATAAATAGATTGTTTTGAAACAAATAGTTTTTCACACAGTTTGTCCTCTGAATGATCAATATCATCTGATGAACATATACAGCAACTTGATTTTTCATCTCTACTTTTAATTTTGATATTAACTGGGTAGAATATCGCAATATATCGTGACCCAATATCGTATTGTGACCCAAGTATCATTATACATATCGTATTGCGAGGTCCTTGCCAATACTCACCCCTATTGAGATGAGGGGTGTGAAAAAAAAAAATCGATATGGCAATATACTGCGATTTTCGACCACCCAATATAATATCGATTTTTCAGCTCCTAATATCAGTTTTTTTGATTTTTTCAAAAACACTAATAATAAATAGGTTGTTTTGAAGCAAATAGTTTTGCTTTTAATTTTGATATTACCTGGGTAGAATATCGCAATATATCGTGATATTGTGATAATATCGTATCATGGTCCAAGTATCATGATACAAATCGTATTGAGATGTCCTTGCCAATACTCACCCTTATAGTCCGGAAAATACGGTAATGTGTAATTGATGCTTTCAGTTCAATAAATTCAAACAGTCATTGGAACGCGCACAAGATGTCACCAAAATCACTTTGTCCCTTTAAAATCTTTCGGAAAATGATGTAAATGTAAGATGAATATCGATATATATCGTATCGTATCGCGAGATGAGTGTATCGCTACAACCCTAGCCGACGTGGTAGGCGGGGCCAGTGATGTATGAACGATCAGGGGAGATGAGACTTTCAGAAGTTAACATTGTTGTCCTGGTCCTGCTTTAACGCGTCGTTCAGCATAACGGGAAAAGAAAAAGGACCCGCCCCTCCGCCCGCTGGGCGCCACCGCGAAGCCACCAGGGTGCATGATGCAGCAAAACTTTTCCAAATTGATTTCAACAGGCCGGCAGAGCGTTTAAACGCTTTCAACGCTAACGCACGGCAGATTAACCTCTGAACTGTGACCACGTGTCGGCTGGCGGGAGTGACTGCACGCCGCTTTTAAAGCAGCGACTCTTGCGATTGACAGTCTGTAGTTTATGTTCGAGGATATAAAACGTGCTCTGAAGGCTTCTTGTGCGAACGCCGGCTCGGGTTAGCGCCGTGTCGACGGGACGGAGCGCGGCTTCTGGCGGGGCGCTGAGACCGACGGCGCCTCCTACCAGCCTCGCCGGTGACATATTTGGGTGGCAGGTTGGGTAGATGTGTGCGGTCCGTGTTGCCCCGGGGCCCGCCGGGCGCTCTGCGTGAGGAATTTCACATGCTAGCACCATGGTTACACAAAGCAGCGCCGCGGTTGCACAAGCCAGCAGAGGATCAAAGACTGGACCTTTCACAGTCGCTCAAAAATATGATTCCTTCTTCTCCCTCTGTCCTCTTCTTCGTTTTACATCTTTTTCTTCCATTTTCATTCCCCCCTCCCCCGCCTCTCTGTTTTTCATGCTATGAATCTCCCTCCTGATTGTTTAAACCGGAGCAGGAAGTGCGAGGAGAATTATGACTTGTGGTTTATTTTTTTTCCCCCCGTCTGTCTGCTGCCGCTCCGTCCCTCTGTCCTTTGTTGTCGTTCGAGCGAGTCAGGAGGTGACGCTGCCGCGAGGGCCGGGCCGGGCCGGGCCGGGCCGCCGGCCGGGCCGAGCCGGGCGCTGCTGCTTCTGGCCGCGGCCCAGCTGCGCGTGTGTGTTCCTGTAAGTGTGTCTTGCAGAGCTGCGTTCCTCCTCACAAAGGTGGCGTGGGATCAGAGACACGAGTCCCCGCTCCACAGACTTCCTGTCTGACGGCTTGAAATGAGGAGTTCACGTGCGATTCAGAGGAAGGGCGAGCGCGCAATTAAGTCCAATTGGTCTCGAAAAGAGACGGCAGTAACTCCATCATCTGGGACAGCAGACAAGAGAATTCAATTCAATTACCGTATTTTCCAGACTATAAGCCGCTACGCTTTAAACCATGAGGCTTATACAGAGATGCGGCTTTTTCTATGAATTTTCTTCAGCCCTCAGGGGGCGCTCAAGCAGGAAGTGCAAAAACCAAAAACAAACCAAGTAGTTAAAAGGCTATTCTGTTTTTGTTCAGTAGCCTATGTTGGCTATGCTACTCTACATTCATTTTGTGAGCATCAATACCTGTTATTATTGGACAAACTGATTAATCCAGGTGTGTCTGATCCATTGTAGCTACTCAGACACACCTGGATTAATTAGTTTGTCCAGTCAGTTTGTTGGTTCCTCAGCGGATTTCAGGGTTCTGAACGGACCCGCCGCGGAGCTTATAGTCCAGTGGCAGCTTATATATGACAAAATATATATTTCGTTTATATTTTAATGGGTGCGGCTTATATTCAGGCGCGCTTTATAGTCCAGAAAATACGGTAAATTCAGTTTTACAGCGATCCCTTGCCACTTCGCGGTTTCAGTACCGCGGAATTTTTTCAGAAATATATTATAATAAAAAAATCAAGAAATAATTGCTGAAATTCTGCGAAAATCCACTCCAATCCACTCCACAGCTGACGAGAGGCCGCAGCTGCCAGCGAAACATCAAACGATGACTGACAGCCTCCTGTAAGCAACACGAGAAACGCAGACGGCCCAGAACTCTAGAACCTGAGCTCTGATTGGCCGAGACGTATGTACTACAGTTCAGAGACCAGAAACTGTAAGAGAAACAGAAAGACCACAGTTGAGCCTTTGTCTTGTGTCACTGCAGTGTCTTGCTACTTTTTTGCGGTTTTTTAAACATATTTTAAACACATTATTTAGGCTCGGGGGGGCTCCGGCTCCAGTTGGCAGATTTTGATTGTCGCGGGGGGGGGCACTGGTCCCCATTAACCGCGAAAACTAAGGGATCACTGTATTTGTAAAGCGTCGGTTACAATGTCAATTGTCTCTAGGTGCTTTACAGAGACCCAGATCATGACCCCCGAGCAAATATCATTACAAGGATAATCAAACAGGGATTATGGCAGGTAAAAAACTCCAGCAGCGGGAGAAAAAAAACCTTTTTAGCCAAACAGTGGCAAGAAAAAACTCCCCTTTAAAAGGAAGAAACCTTGATCAGGACCTGGATCATATGGGGGGACCTTCCTGATGACGACCAGCTGGATAAAGAAAGAAAAAGAGAGGATGGAGGACAGAGAGAGGAGAGGACACAAATGACTGAATGAAATGACTATATAAACAGATGCAGGTAGCAACTAGGGGTGTAAAAAAAATCGATTTGGCAATATATCGCGATTTTTGGCCACACAATATAATATCAATTTTTCAGCTCCTAATATCGATTTTTTAGGAAAATTCATGTATCCATGTATTAGATGCATTGTGAATACTTAAATTTGCAGAAACACTAATAATAAACAATAAATAGGTTGTTTTGAAGCAAATAGTTTTGACTCAATTTGTCCTCTGAATGATCAATATCATCTGATGAACATATACAGCAACTTGATTTTTCATCTCTACTTTTAATTTTGATATTAACTGGGTAGAATATAGCAATATATCACGATATCGCGATATGGTGATAATATCGTATCGTGACCCAAGTATCATGATACATATCGTATTGCGAGGTCCTTGCCAATACTCACCCTTAGTATCAAAACTGAGGTGAGATGGTCAGGGGACTAGGTCACCGGTCACCACGCCAGTCGGCACCCTGAACACATCTACACCCACAGGTGGAGGTAAACACGGCTGAAAAATCGATACTCTCGATGTATCGATATATATCGCAGAATAGATAAAATCGTTCAGCTCTATTAGAGTTGATCCATCTGTGATGTAAACAGTATTTATTTCATCCTCCTCAGGTCCTGTTGGTGTTCGCGAAGGAGGACGGCCAGAGCGACGCCTTCTGGTGGGCCTGCGACCGCGCCGGCTTCAGGTGTAACATGGCGCGGACGCCCGAGTCCGCCGTCGAGTGCTTCCTGGACAAGCACCACGAGATCGTCGTCATTGACGGGCGTAACTCGCGCTACTTTGAGCCCGAGGTTGTCTGCCGGTGAGTCCTGGAACATGACAGGTTTCCCTAACTTTACACCGGGAGGAACACCTCACTGCCGACTAAGACCTTCGTCGTCAGGTTGTCGCTAGGTCGTCGCCAGGTCGTCGCCATGACTGAAGGTGAACGGAGATTCACCAGTCTGCAAAAACAACCTTTAAAAAAACGTCAGAACAACGTTCTTCGGCATAAAATTGTGAGGACTTTGAATACGTCATTATCTGCAGTACGTAGCATTATCAAGATAGATCCAGAGAATCTGGAGAAACCTCTGTGTGCCGGAACGGGATCCTCAGGTATCTGCCGCTTTAAAAATCGGTTAGGGGTTAGGATTCTGTCATGCAAAACGCTGCTCGAGCTCAGAAAAACACGTCGTTGGCCGTGCGAATGATGGCAAATGCAAAAAACTCAACGGTGGAGACCTGGTTCTGTTGAGCAGACAGGAAACGGACCGAAATCATGTCAGGTTCCAGATGTGCATGGACTCCATGAGAGGTGCTGCTGCCATCAAACTCTCAATCATCTTAACTATCTAAGCGTTTAATCTGTTGTCAAAGTCCTATTTTGAACTAAAATAGGGTTAGGGTAGGGTTAGGGTTAGGGTTAGGGTTAGTTAGGATTAGGGTTAGGGTTAGGTTAGGGTTAGGGTTATTAGGATTAGGATTAGGGGTTAGGGTTAGGGGTTAGGGTTAGGATTAGGATTAGGGTTAGGGTTAGGGTTAGGGTTAGGGTTAGGGGGGGGGTTAGGGTTAGGGGTTAGGGGTTAGGGGTTATTTAGGTTTAGGTTAGGTTAGGGGTTAGGGTTAGGATTAGGGTTAGGGTTAGGGTTGGGGTTAGGATTCGGGTTAGGGGTTCGGGTTTCGGGTTCGGGTAGGGTTGGTTCGGTTCGGCTTCGGTTCGGGTTAGGGGTTCGGGGTTCGGGTTGGGGTTCGGGTTAGGTTTTCGGGGGTTCGGGGGTTAGGGTTCGCTTTAGGGTTCGGGGTTCGGGTTCGGGTTCGGGGGTTAGGGTTAGGGTTTAGGGGTTAGGGTTAGGGTTCGGGTTCGGGGTTAGGGGTTAGGGTTAGGCTTCGGGTTCGGGTTCGGGGTTAGGGGTTAGGGTTAGGGTTAGGGTTGGGTTAGGGTTAGGGTTAGGGGTTAGGGTTAGGGGTTAGGGGTTAGGGTTTTAGGGTTCGGCTTAGGGGTTAGGGGTTAGGGGTTAGGGTTAGGGTTTTAGGGTTAGGGTTAGGGGTTAGGGGTTGGGTTTTAGGGGTTAGGGGTTAGGGTTAGGATTAGGGGTTAGGGGTTAGGGTTAGGATGCCCAGTTTTTCACAAAATCAGGCTTACAGTTTGTGGTCTTAAAATCAGCTTTTTTAAGATCAGCGTAGTGTTACAGTAACTGCTTCCTCCTGTTTTTTTGTGTCTTTGTGTTGAGCAAACAACAACAACAAGAAATGAAGCAGTTGCATCATGTCCAGCTTCTGAACAATGGCGGCGGCGGGTTTTCTGGCGCCATCTGGTGTCTCTTTGGAAGCATCTCCAGCTGCAGACTTGGTCTGAGAAGTTCCACATGTTTGTTAATTTAATTCGGAGAAGGTTTGAAACGAAGCCGCGGATGCTGGACGAACGTGGCGCGTTAGCGAGCGTCGAACTGCTAACCGTGAGTTTGTTTGTCGAGACGACGGTTGGACAGAAGGTCCGGGGGAAATGAGTGTACAGGCTCTGCTTTATTTTCATTTTATTTATTTTTATTTTATTTTTGGTCAGCTTTTCCACTGTAAAAGCCCCTGGCCCCTTTTCAGAGAAGTATTTTATAGCAGAATAACCCGCTTTGCTCCCTGTTTTTCTTTAGCAGCTGTTAAGTTCATACGGCTCCGTCCTCCATCGCTCCCCGGCCTGCACGAGTGACACGATTTATTTTAGGATGGTTGGTTTTTTTTGCACTTTTTCCGCTTCCTGCCGAGATCCTCGACTGTATTTTAAACGTGCTGGTTTTAGTGTCAGCTCCCTCTAATGCAGCGCTGCAGGCGCCGATTAACGCACAGAGCTAATAAAAGCTTAATGTTCTTCGTTGGAGATCGTGGAACAAGTGTCGTCTGCTTCGGTTATCGTCAGACCCGATCCAAACCTTCAAACCGAAACGCCACCGTTTTCTGTTTTTTCAGAGTTATTTATTGTTCTTTATAATTTCTGTCCCGTCGCCTGGTGGCCAGAGTTTGGCAGCCGCTCAGCGTCTACTCTTTTCCTCGGTATCGACTTTCCTTTCTCCCCCCTCCGCTCCCTCTTTCATCCTCCATCACCGTCCCCACCCGCCCTCCGGCCTCCAGACCGCTTTCCCGTGAGCGCTGCCAGCGGCGCGGCTTTGCGGCCGAACCTCTAATGCACATGTTGTGTTTGGTGTTTCTGTGTCAAGAACAGAAACGTTGTGCCCTTCTCCTGCGGCGGTGACATCACTCTAACGCTGCCCACATGTTTGTTCTGTACCTGCGTCCAAGCCGCTTCTCCGAAGCTCGGATGAATCGGACTCCTGTCGACGGCCCCGCCGACTTCAAACCTGCTCTTGTTTTGTTTCCAGAATGATCCGCGCCACCAAGCCGTCTGAAAACACAGTCATCCTCGCTGTCGTGTCACAGAAGTAAGTGTGGATCGTTACGTGTTTCATATTCTCTGATTTGCGTGATTGAGCTTTAAAGACCCTGAAAACTTTGCTTTGAGTCACTTTGAGTAGCAGTGACTAACTAAAGTAACTTTGATTTAATCTGATTTAACTGGAGTTTAATTGTGAAAATCAAAACATACGCCGTTTACACAACTGATGACGAGGCTGTTGTTTTAGTGAGTTATTCTTCTAAATAAAGGCTGAACGTCCCAGAAGTGACGTTACTTCTAATTTCCCTTTAGGTATCATGTAAGACTCACGTCAGATGTTCCACTTTGCCTTTTCCCCTGAATAGCGTTAAGCCAACATAAAGGGGCACAAAGGAGTTTTTTCATGTTAAAATATCAGTTTCGGTCTCATTTGCAGGAGTATTTTCAGCTCTTGCAGTCTCCGGTTCTTCCGATCATCAAAAACTGACCGAAGTAACTTCGGATGCCCGTCTGGGTCGTCTCACTTTATGGCACAAAATCACACAAAGACATCATGGCGAACTGATTTGATGCTCTGCGTGGAGTTGGTGGCCGTCCTCGCATCCTTGTGAACGCCAGTTAACGCAGCACTGGTTTGGGCCCCCATCAGGCATCAGTTACTACCTCCCCAAGGTGTAACAGTGGGATCACACAGCAGCAGAGAGACATCATGGTGGACTGATTTGATGCTCTGCGTGGAGTTGGTGGCCGTCCTCGCGTCTCTGTGAACCCCAGTTCAAGCAGCGCTGGACTCGCCCCGTCAGGCCACTGTTACTACCTCCCCAAGGTGTAACAGTGGGATCACACAGCAGCAGAGAGACATCATGACGGACTGATATGATGCTCAGTGTGGAGTTGGTGGCTGTCCTCACGTCCCTGTGAATGCCAGTTAACACAGCGCTGGTTTCTCCCCTGTCAGGCCACTGTTACTACCTCCCCAAGGTGTAACAGTGCGTTCACACAGCAGCATCACACGACAACGGGCTTCCAAACAGCAACCAATCAAGTTTCTTCTTGCCTGCTACGCAAATAAGACACACACCTTGAAACAGTCCCGTCCCTGGGTGCGATTTCACTTGCTGTGTAGCCGCAATTTAACTGGCTGGTGCTCGCGTTCGAGTGTGGAAAAGTTAAAAACAGGATGATGCTTGACGTCGCTCCCCAGTCGTAGTCTACCAAGAGCAACGCTGAAGACGCTTCCGGCGAGCACCGTGACAGTATGTCGCACCAGTCCACCCCTTTGCCATCCACACAGCACTGTGGGTCAGAGCAAAGGTGCGACAGAGCCAGAATGAACTAGAATGAACCTCCATTCCCTCCTGTAGGACTCCAGCTGAGCAATGTTCTTGAGTTCTCTGCTTTAAATTAAACAACTTCCTGCAAAATATTGACATCAAAATCCAGGGAGGGTAACGTGACCCGCTGTAGCACTGCTGAAACTCGTGCTTTTATATTTCCTTTTTAACTCTGGTGTGGATCTACAGAAGTGTGTTTTTACGGAAAATGATTGCACTTGCGGATGATAATAATACTTTCCTGTCTTTGTACAGACCGCCCGACCAGGAGGAGCCGTCTGTTCTTCCTCTCCTCTGCGCTGGATTTAGCAGAGTGCGTCCAACCACTTGTTTACTCTTGTGACCCTGTTTGTAGCGGACGTAGGCCTCGCCACGTTCTACTTGTTGCTCAGACCAGTTTTATTGGGAACATAAAGAGATTTTATTACCAAAATAGCCGCAGTTTTCAAAGAGGCGCTTATTGCCAGCGGGGTTTTAACGGTGTGAAAATAGCGTAGGAAGTTTTCAAAACAAGTTACTGTTGAGTGAATCCTGCGTCATGCAGTTTCCCGCTCCTCTCTCCGTCTCTCCTCCGAAAACACCGCCTCACCCCGTCCGGCCTCCAGAGGTTTGTGGAGAACGGCAGCGTGTCGGCGTGCTACAACGAGCTCGTCCAGATCGAACACGGGGAGGTGCGCTGCCAGTTCAAACTCAGGTACGGCCGCGCAACCGTGCGCACATCGAGCGGCTGTAAAGTTACAACCAGAAATTTACATACAGTTTAGAAACTTTTTATTCCTCCATGTATGATGATAAAGTTGAGGAAAGCGTCTGTGTTTTCGATCTGTTTTTATTTGTGAAATACCAGAACAGTAAGAGAGAAAATACTTGTTAAAGTTTACATCAGGTATCCTTAACAAATATTTGATCTAACTTGGCTCAACGGTTGTTGGGTAGCCCTTCACAACCTTCTTACAATATCTTATCTTGCTGGACTCGGTCCGTTCCTCCGGACACGGCTGAGTCTTTTGGGGGTCATCTTGCCTTTTCAACACCACCCACACAGATTCTGAAACGGGGCTGAAGTCGGAGCTTTGTGGCGTTTGGGGTCGTCGTCAATCTCGAAGACCCGTCCTCGTCCAAGCTTTAACTTGTTGAGCTACCGCTTCGAGATGTCCATGAGATGTCGTCTGTTTTGTGAAGCGCGCCGGTCCCTGCTGAAGCCAGGCAGTCCCGCAGCATGATGCTGCCACCGCCGTGCTTCACGGTTGGGATGGTGCTCTGAGGACGGCGAGGTTGAACCTCGCAGTTCAACTTCGGCGTCATCATGCCACCGTACAGACCTCTGACAGCTGAGCTTCCTTTTCCTCCATGTGCGGCTGGAAACTGTAATCTGGCTTCTTTATGGATGAAGTTGCTCGACGCTTGTCTCTGGGACGAAGAAGCTCCCATCCTGTTCGTATTTGCTTAGGCAAGTACCAACTTGCCAATTAAGGCTAGTTCTTAATAGAACTAGCCTTAATAGGCAAGTTCGTACTTGCATAGGCAAGTACCAACTTGCCTAGTAAGGCTAGTTCTTAATAGAACTAGCCTTAATAGGCTAGTTCTATTGCCTATTAAGGCTAGTTCTATTAAGAACTAGCCTTAATAGGCAAGTACGGCAAGTATAGGCAAATGGACGAGTACGAACTTGCCTATTAAGGCTAGTTCTTAATAGAACTAGCCTTAATAGGCAAGTTCGTACTTGCATAGGCAAGTACAAACTTGCCTATTAAGGCTAGATCTATAAAGAACTAGCCTTTAAGAGGCTAGTTCTTAAGAGGCTAGGAGAAGCTTAGCGTCCCCAAAGTTGTCACACACAAAAAATTTTTTTTTTTATTATTATCGTTATTATCATTATTATTATTGTCATTTTAAAATATGTGAGAAAGGCATTAAAATAAATATTATTTATTAAGCATAATATTTTTTTTTTTATATTAATATTTTGATGGGGAGCCTACTGCGACTGCGTCATTAGGCACTTGTCGCCATAGCAACAAAGCAGCGTGAGAGCTAACGCTTTGCCTCACCACTAGCTTACCCTTGTCACAACAATGAAACGAAAACAGCCCAGTACAACGGACATAAGAAATGTTTTCAATGTCAAAATGAAGGAGTCAGAGAGTCCCATCCAGGAGGACTAAAGTGCTTGAATTGGCACCGTCGCTTCCAGTTGGGACAGCGACTTGTTAGCGCTCATTTTCTGCGATGCGCCGGGTCTGCAACTGCATGAGGACAACTATGGCCCAGCAGAGAGTGTCATCTCGGTCCCTTCTAAAAATTAATTCGAAATTAATTAACAGGAAAATTAGTATGATATCATTATGGTGTAACAATAATAATAATAATAACACTGTAGCCTATCCGCCTATGGGTAAAGACTTTTTTCCCTCTTTTGTCCTGTAGCTTCCCCATACCTCTTGCCCCTAGCGCCACCTATGCGTACTTGCGTATTGTTGAACAACGTTCATGAATCTGGACATCGTGCTGAAAAATGTACCAGACTTGTGAAAGTCCAAGATTCACTTCTTGGCTGGTTTGTCGCAATGAGGCCCTCGTGTCTGAAGGTCACGGTGTTCTTGCGTTTAACCCAGATAACATCCTTTAACCCTCAGCTGACGCTTCTAACACCAAAACATCATCATCACGTGGAACCTGTCGGGACGGTTTTCTCTGTTCTAGACTCTTTGTAAACTTCTGGTTGCAACCGTACAGCCGTGCACGCACACATGCCGCATGCAACATGTCCTTGGTAGTGAAGTTACCGGTTCTGACTCTTTGGTTTTATTCATCCTCAGGGCTTGTAACTCCGTCTTCACTGCTTTGGATCACTGTCAAGAGGCTGTGGAGATCACCAGCGAGGACCACGTAATACAGGTGGGGTTGCCGCGCACGTAAGTGCACGCACGTGAATCCAAACTGTACAGACCTGACCAGTTTAGAGATGATTGACATGTGGTACAACACCCCCTCAGTCAGCGTTCGAAGTTATGAAGATTGTTACTGATTTATCTCCGCTCTAAGCGGTATTAAAAGGCCTGCCGGACCTTTTCTGGTTGCGTTCCAGTATGTGAACCCCGCCTTCGAACGGATGATGGGTTACCACAGGGGGGAGCTGGTCGGGAAGGAACTGACTGAACTCCCCAAGAGCGACAAGAACCGAGCCGATCTGCTGGACACGATCAACACCTGCATCAAGAAAGGAAAAGTGAGTCCTCCGTCTGTCCGTCCGTCCGTCCATCCGTCCATACTGATCTGCGTCTTGACCGCTCTGTTGTGTCTGAAAGGAGTGGCAGGGCATCTACTACGCCAGGAAGAAGTCCGGTGACAGCATCCAGCAGCACGTGAAGATACTGCCCGTCTTCGGCCAAGGAGGGTGAGCTGCGTTTCAACGATCCGCTGTGGTTGTCGCACATTTCCGGAAAAGTCAGAAATCCCCCTGACGGGTTTCTCTTTCCTTTTTCCCCGTTAGGAAAATTCGACATTTTGTAGCCATCAAACGACCTCATATTGACAACAATAATCAGGTGAGTTTTCCGAAACTGGATATACGCATATCCATATACGCTTATCCATATTTAATCGCATCTGCGATTAAATCCTTACCTCCGCGGCGGGTCCGCTCAGAACCCTGAAATCCACTGGGGAACCAACAAACTGATAAATCCAGGTGTGTCCGAGTAGCTACAATGGTCAGACACACCTGGATTAATCAGTTTGTCCAATAATAACAGGTATTGATGCTCACAAAATGAATGTAGAGTAGCATAGCCAACATAGGCTACTGAACAAAAACAGAATAGCTTTTAACTACTTGGTTTGTTTTTTGGTTTTTGCACTTCCTGCTAGAGCGCCCCCTGAGGGCTGAAGAAAAATTCACAGAAAAGCCGCATCTCTGTATAAACCTCATGGTTTAAAGCGTGGGACAAAAGTAGCGGCTTATAGTCCGGAAAATACGGTAGTTTTAGGATAGAGGGTCCGGTAATCTTCACAATAAAGCGCCGTGACTGGCTGACGTCAACCCATGGAGGCTCAACAAGTCAGAAGGTCTCAGAAGACATTTCAGTCTCGTATGACGAGACGTTCATGGAAAAAATACATGGTGAGCAGTACGTCTTTAAACGAGCAGATTAGCTTGTGATTAGATCATGCAGTCTTGATACCGTTGAGCCCACGAGCAGGCAGTGCTTGCTTGGAAGCGCCTCTGAAGCGCTCTCATTGGTCAGCCTGAGCTAATTTCAGGTTCAGATAAATGTATAACTTAAAATACCTATTATGAGTTTTTGATGGGGGAAGAACGTTAACAACAAAATGCCATTTTCAAGAGATGTAGATGTTAATATTGAATTAATTTACCTGTTGAGTTTGGATAAATCATCCATCAGCAGCGCTGATGCCACAGCCCCACTTAAAGACCAAGCTGGACTTTTTTTTTAATTAAAAAAACCTGTTGGACAAATATGTTTAAATCTTTCCAAAAAGGGTTTTTAGAGGCTGCCAAACATCGTTGGAGAGACGCCATCATCACCTGATCTGGTGTCATGGCCTCTGCATTGTTACTGCTCATAGCTAACCTCCAGCAGGTGTGTTGCTGCAGTCGGCTGAGCTCCAGGCCAATAACGTCACGCTACGCTAAGCTACAGCTAAGAGCCAGGATCGCCCACTGAGGCCTAGGAAGGCTAGCAGCCAGGCGCCAGGGCTATTTATACCTCAGGGGGAGCAGCGCTGGGGCCAGATTTAGCTTATTGCTCCCTTTCATCTTGTGTACATAAGGTGAGTCGGTTGTTGGCATCTGCCCGCCAAAGCCAGACGGCGTTCATCTCCGCCCGTTGGGATGGAGGATCCTGAGACACGGCAGCGACTGATCCCATCCTCCACATCATGGAAGTCTGATATGTGCTTTGTCCAGATGAACGGTGCCGGTGGACTTTTGTAGCTCATTTGCGCCACAAAATACAAAAGTGGACTACAAGTGAAAATTAGTCTTTTAAAACTCAGTCGCTGTGCATTAAGGCATCATTCCGTGCGTTTACATGGGAAGTTTAATTCCTCTTTAATTCAGAATTAAAGTTAAATCTGAATAAAAGTTACCATGTAAACACCTAATTCCAAATGAATTCTGAATTAAACTTAATTCCGAAGTAAGTGGCTGGTTCATTCTGATTTTAATTCCAAATAAAATAATTCTGCGGTCATGTATACACTCATTCCTGTTTAAATTAATTCCGGTCTTTCTGCGCATGCTAGTTCTCTTGCCCGTCTGTCGTGATGACGCTTATATTCCGCACTGGCCTTGTTTTCAAAACAAAGTTTCAAGATGGCAGCACGCAGTAAACAGTGGTCAAGAGCAGAGACGATTTATTTAATAAATAGCTTGGAGGAACTGGAAATAATTAAAAGAACAGATGGCAGGAAACATAAAAATTGTGAGCTTTTCAAAGTTGTAGCGGCCAGGTTAAATGAAGGAGGTTTCACAGATAGAGACGCCACCCAGGTCAAAAATAAGTGTAATGTTGTTGCTAATTGAGTTGTTGCTAAGTTTGTTTTCTTCCGGTAGATGTAAAGACGTCCGCCCCCCCCTATCCAATCAGAACCCTTCCCAACCCCCAGACCTTAAGCGGAATTGGATAAAGCCGATCAAACGTGTTTTCCATCTAAACCTCAATTCGGAATTACTATTTCCATGTAAACTCGAAGGAAAATAGTTTAATTCGGAATTATTTAATTCGGAATAATTAATTCGGCGTTATTAATTCCGAAATAAAAAACATGGCCATTGGCCATGGTTACATGTCTCAAAACCATACGGCTCCTTTTCGAAAACCATTGAACCTTTGCTTGGGAAATTCCTTCAACCCACATACCGTGTTTGCCGCTTGTTTTTTTTCCACCTTTTCCCAAAGGCGCTCTATAAATAAATGCTGCAGCGCCGGTCAAAACCGGTGCATTTGGGGCTTTTGCGTGACTCGTAGGCTTCCGGTTGTGCAGCAACTATGCAAACTCCCACTGATTGAAGAAAGACGCCAATTTATCGCGAGGGTGAGGACAAAACAGGGAAGAATATCGACAGGCCAAACCTCACGAGGAACTCCAGGCTAACGTTAGCATCAGAAACTGACTTACACTCAGGGTTATTATTGTTAACGAAAACGAACGAAATAACGAAAACTAGAATTGAAAAAACATTTTCGTTAACTGAAATAAAATAAAAATTTGAGTTTTTTTTTTAAAAATGCTAACTAACTGAAACTGTATTATGTGTTTATAAAACGAACTAAAATTAACTATAATAATGTCAAGAACGTCCTTCGTTTTCATGTTCGTAATTTTTTTTCCTCATAAACGTTTAAAATCTATTAACTTCGCTCCGCTGTACAACAACAACTGCAAAAAAGAAAGAGATCAGCAGTGATGGCTGCGGCAAAAGTTGGGAGAAAGCGTCTCAGTCCTATTTGGGATTTCTTTGACTATGACTGTGTTAACGATAAAAATAAGTGTCTTGTTGTAGAAGCAGGTGATACAATGTGTGGAATACTTCTGAAGTATAAAAAAAACCCACGAATCTGAAAGTCCATTTGAAAAGCTCGCATAAGAAAGCTAACCAAGACTAGCTGGATAAGCTAGCCTAAGCTAGCCCCCTGGAAAGAAGGCTAACCAAGACTACCTGGATAAGCTAGCCCCCTGGAAAGAAGGCTAACCAAGACTGGCTGGATAAGCTAGCCTAAGCTAGCCCCCTGGAAAGAGAAGCTACAGCTGCAGGCCAGTCAGCGTTGGGAAGGAACGGGAGAAAACAGCAACTATAATGGACTGTTTCCATGGAGACCAGATAGCTACTGGTCAGTAAATACGCAGGAACACCACAAGCGGGAAGACGCATTGATAAATATGTTTATTGAGACCAGAATGTAAACACGACTATGTGGTTCGATAGCCTTCAAAAAGTTCAGTGCTTCACTCCAACCAAAATTACAACTCTAATTTACAAAATAAAACTAAAACTAACACTGAAACTAATCAAAACTAAACTAAAACTAAGTATTTCAAAACAAAAACGAATAAAAACTAGCAAAACTGCTCTAAAAACAAATTAAAACTAACTGAATTTGGAAAAACTAAGCTAAAAACTAAAACTAATGGAAAATCCAAAACTATTATAACCCTGCTCACACTCATCCGGGACTTGACAGATCTGCGTCTTTCCAGTCTTTCCCACGATGGCGGATTATTCCGGTTATTACAGGCACAGAGAGATCTTTCAGCCACTTTACCGACGTCACATCAGCCATGAAGGGATGGATGTGTAGCTTCTTTGCTTTGGATCTATGTGATATAAGCTCCGCGGCGTCGCAGCAGCCCACCGTGGCTGCAGATTAATGATCTGCATCGCTTGTTTTGGTTAATTGCTTTCATTAACGGAAGCGGCAACAAAAAGCCCCAAATGCAACCTTGCAGATAAAAATAGCGACATTTCATGGTGCGCAGGTTAACTATTGACTCTATTGAAATGGAGTCATGCACATGATTTCAGAATAAAACTGCATGACTCAAAGTTCCTTTACGGCTTTATTATACCCATCATGAAATCACACAATAGTCAAAATAGACGTTTTAATTCATCAATCATCCAGTTTATTGATAACCCCAACTCCGGGGTCTCGGTCTCTGCTGTGGCAGGGAAACAAACACCTGAGACAAGCAGGATTGAATAAATGTGCACATCGCACCGTCGGCAGCATGTGGAGACGCAGGCTGAGGAAAATCTTGTGTAACCAGATTAGAGGCTCATCGCGTCCGTCGCTGCAGAACCTCGGCGTGACTAACAGGATGTTCTGCGCAAACAGCCTCCTGCATGTCCGAAGGCATGTGCTGCGAGGTTTGAGACGCAAACGGTAATCTTTTATTACGTCTGAGAAACATCAGAGTCAAATAGATTCACGGTGAAATATTTAACAGCGGGGAAAAGAGCTTTAGTGTATTTTTACTAGGGGTGTGGAAAAAAAATCGATTTGGCGATATATCGCGATATTCGGCCGCCCGATAAAATATCGATTTTTTTTTTTTTGCTCCTAATATAGATTTTTTTTAAGGAAAATTCATTCATTCACTTAAATCTGATTCTGATTCTAAATGTGCAAAAACACTAATAATAAACAATAAATAGGTTGTTTTGAAGCAAATAGTTTTGACTCAATCTGTCCTCTGAATGATCAATATCATCTGATGAACATATACAGCAACTTGATTTTTCATCTCTTCTTTTAATTTTGATATTAACTGGGTAGAATATCGCAATATGTCGCGATATTGTGATAATATCGTATCATGATACATATCGTATTGCCAGGTCCTTGCCAATACTCACCCCTAATCATTATATTTCGACACACTAGGGATTGAACGGTTACCGGTATTACAGTAAGGCGCGCTAAAATTGTACGCGATAACGATTACCGTTTATGTTTGACTTCATCTCATTATCGCGATCGATTACCAGGATATGTAATATCAGCCTCATTCAAGTCTGCGAACGACTCGCGACTGTGTCTTATGCGAATATTGCAATATATCGTGATATCGCGATATTTGTGATAATATCGTATCGTGACCCGAGTATCACAATACATATCGTATTGTGAGGTCCTTATCAATACTCACCCCTAATTGTTACACCATCATCACAGAAATCGATACAACTGACTAAACATGTTACTTCACTGTATGTTTTCCCCTTTTTAACACTTCAGTTTGTTAAAAAAAAAAAAACAGACTTTATCGGTTAAAGGTTTAAATTATAGAAACAAATGCTGTGAGAAATAATTCACAGGAGTCACATTGAAACGTTGAAGCACAGTTTCACCGTAAACCTTTGGCAGTTTTCATACAAACAGCTGGAGAGCAGACGTTCGATTCAGTGATGCAGCAAACCACCGAGGTGGGATGAAAAAGATGTGATCCAGAGGTGATCCAGATGTGATCCAGAGGTGATCCAGATGTGATCCAGAGGTGATCCAGATGTGATCCAGATGTGATCCAGAGGTGATCCAGATGTGATCCAGGTGTGATCCAGATGTGATCCAGAGGTGATCCAGATGTGATCCAGAGGTGATCCAGATGTGATCCAGAGGTGATCCAGAGGTGATCCAGATGTGATCCAGAGGTGATCCAGAGGTGATCCAGATGTGATCCAGAGGTGATCCAGAGGTGATCCAGAGGTGATCCAGGTGTGATCCAGAGGTGATCCAGAGGTGATCCCGCCGGTGTGCTGGAGGCTGATGGCGTCTCTGACGGTAAAGGTCACCGGCCTCGACTTTAATCATCTCCTGCTCTCTCTCTCTCCGTCAGGTGCACAGGTTGAACAAGGAGGACAGGTGCAGCGGGGAACACTCCCAGTCAGGTACCGTAACTGACCACAGACATGATTCCTGTCTTTGTGTAAAAAAAAATAATAAAAAAAAAAATAAGAAGGCTAGATCTGTCAAAATATAATCGGATTTTAGTTGTCGATATTAGTAGCAGCTGTTAAAGGTAGGGTAAGCAATTTCTGAATGACATCATGTCTGTTGATAGTTAAAACAAAAACATCAACAGCATGCGGCCGACGTCCTCCTGAATGTGGGATCTGTCTGATCCAGTCGGCTGAAAAATGGGGCTCCATACTAGATCGTCCGTCTGGGCCCCGAGTTTAAAATGCTAGCAACGGTTATAATCAATTGGATAGGCGATGAATGCGCCCAAAACGGGCGTTTTATCACGGTCCCACTTGCACCAACCACATAACCCAAAAGCGCCACAAGCCCCGCCTCCTCCCCCGTCAGTGACGGGGGAGGAGGCATTATTTATTCATTTATTCATCATCTGCTCGTTTCTTTTTTGTCTGGTTTTGTTTTGTGTTGTTACAGTGCACTCATGTATGGAGCCCCATTTGGGTCATAATTCAATGAATTACTGAGTCTATTATTATGAAATACAGGCGTTTATTATTATGAAATACGTATCCATTATTATGAAATGTTTCCCATTATTATGAAATATATGTGTATTATTATGGAATATTTCCCATAATTATGAGAGAATGTAATTATTATTAAATATATTTTTATTATTATTTAATCTTAGTTTAATGCATAATAGTTTATTTCAGAATGGCTTTTTTATCTAAGAATTAGTTTTTACATAATGGCTTCCTTTTTCATAAGAATGAGCTTTTACATAATAATGACATTTTGCCAGTGGGCGGGGCCAGTGGTTGACCTGCACGCTCATTGGCTGATCCTTCTCCATTCTACGCTCTGACATCGACTAGTTGGTGGTGGACTAGCATCGAGCCTATTGGCTACCTCTCGGAGTAAGTCAGAAAAGGATCTTTCTCCTGTCGCCATGCCGTCAAAATCAAGTTTTCCCTTCATTTCGCGCTACGTTTCTTAGTCGATGTCAACTTTTAACAGTAAACTGAGGTGCATTCTGCCACCTACTGGCCTGGAGTATCTACATCGCACCTCTCGCCCGCTATCGATATTCACTGTTCTGTTGCTTATGCCTGAATGAAAGAGCAGCCAATCACATAAATGGCTCCGCCCTCTCTGCTGTGATTGACACACAAATCATTCTTATGAAAAACAAAGCCATTATTATGTAAAAGCTCATTCTTATGAAAAACTAAACCATTATCATAATAATGGGAGATATTTCATAATATTAAACACCTGTATTTCATAATAATAGACTCATTTATTCATTGAATTATGACCCAAACGGGGCTACATACAAAACTGCTTACCCTGCCTTTAAAAGAAGAACTGGGTCATATAAGAAATCGCAAAATTAATATCTCTGTTTTGTTTGTTTGTTTCTTTCTTTTTACAAATCTCTATTTGTTATTTTCAAGTGCTCTTATTAGATTAAATGGCAGCATGGAAATACAAAAGAATAAGAGCTCAAAATGGAAGAGAGAAAGTGGGTCTTCATTCACCTTCAGAAGCTAATTTTTAATGGCTTTTCGTGAATGAAACAAAGCTGTAAATCATCTCTAAAGCTGTCAGAAATAAAAAATAAAAACTCAGCTGGTCAGAGTAACATGTCGTATGTCCTCCGTCTCCTGTAGAGTACCACTCTATACGCCACAGGGACAGAAGGAAAGATTCGATTGACGCCAGATCGCTTGGCTCCCGCAGTAGCGACGGTAAGGTCACTCAGCTAGCTTTTTTTTTTTTTATTTAATTTCAATCATGTTTGAATGAATAAATCCCTTCTTTGTGCCGGTGTGTAAAGAGGAGAGGCAGAAAACAATGGTGATGGTGAATGAGAGGCAGGAAATGTGATGGTGTTGTGAGCGGAAAAAGAAACAGGCAGAAACACAGAGGAAGGATGGGGGGATGATGGGAGGTGGGATGAGTCAGACTGTGTGGTGGGGGGGGCTCGAGATAAAGAGCTCAAACACAGCTGCTGCTATTTTCAGGTGTCATCAACACAAAAACTGGTCTTTTTTTTTTTTTTTTTAATTAAACCTCCCTGATTTCCTACATTTGCCACTTGTTCTTCTGCATCACCTGTTAGCAGAGCTGATTTTGTGAATTCAAATTAAAAAAAAAAAAAAAAAAGAAACATCTATGACTGATAACACAGTTTTTCTCGATTGCAGCTCCAAGTTTACAGAACCGGAGATATTCGTCTGTCGCCAGAATTCACTCAATGACCATCGAGGCTCCCATCACAAAGGTACGCTTGGCATCAGGAGCTTTTTAAAATGACTTTTTGAGGAATTTCAGTCTCTTGAATCATTCATTCACTCAGATAAATCTGAACGAGGAAGTAAATTCTGGCTTTTTTCCCGCTGAAACTGACTGTTGGGTCTGTTGAGTTCAGAAAGACGTGAAATAATTAGCAGGAAAACAACCATATAAGTGGTTCTCTGCATTCCAGTGTCATGAATTAGGAAACTTTGAGTCTCGCTGTACTTTCCCGCTGCAAATGCAGATCATCGATGAATAAAAGGATCTGTTGGTGATCAGATGTCTTCGTTATAAGAGCGGTTGTCGGATGAAATTAAACTGTTTCAGCTTGGAGGAGACTAGGGGTTTGAAAAAAAATCAATTTGGCAATATATCGTGATTTTCAGCCGCCCAATATAATATCGATTTTTCAGCTCCTAATATCGGTATCGTCAGTATGTTGTAATGGTTTCTTAAATGTAAAAAAACACTAATAATAAACATTAAAATAGGTTGTTTTAAAGCAAATAGTTTTAACTCAATTTGTCCTCTGAATGATCAATATCATCTGATGAACATATACAGCAACTTGATTTTTCATCTCTTCTTTTAATTTTAATATTAACTGGATAGAATATCGCAATATATCGCGATATTGCAATAATATCATATCATGGCCCACGTATCATGATACATATCGTATTGCGAGGTCCTTGCCAATACTCACCCCTAGTAACGACCAGTTTCACCCGGCGCTGCCACTAGAACTGAGCGATTTTATCGATTCTGCGATATATATCGTATTGTTAGCTGAATATCGTGTATCGTATCGCGTGATTAGTGTATCGCTACAGCCCTATCTGCCACCCACTGAACACCATTTCTGCTGTATTTGGGTTTCCCCTCTTGCACCATTTTCTCGTTTTAAAAGCCAAACGTGTTTGAAGTCACGTCTTGTGCCGCAGATCAATCCGGTGGATACGGATATTTTGATATTAACTGGATAGAATATCGCAATATATCGCGATATTGCAATAATATTGTATCATGGCCCACGTATCATGATGCATATCGTATTGCGAGGTCCTTGCCAATACTCACCCCTAGTAACGACCAGTTTCACCGGCGCTGCCACTAGAACTGAGCGATTTTATCGATTCTGCGATATATATCATATTGTGAGCTGAATATCGTGTATCGTATCGCGTGATTAGTGTATTGCTACAGCCCTATCTGCCACCCACTGAACACCATTTCTGCTGTACTCGGGTTTCCCCTCTTGCACCATTTTCTCGTTTTAAAAGCCAAACGTGTTTGAAGTCACGTCTTGTGCCGCAGATCAATCCGGTGGATACGGATATTTTGATATTAACTGGATAGAGTATCGCAATATATCGCGATATTGCAATAATATCGTATCATGGCCCAAAACGTGCTTCTGTCGGGTTTTTAAAGGATCCAAACGCATGAGACCAGGAGGTAGGACTTCACATTTAAGAGTCGTTTTAAGATGAGAAAGAGACGCTTAAGCAGGTAACCTAGAACAGAAACTTAACGAACAAACAAAACTGAGAGGAGCCTGGAGCTCTCCGGCAGGTCTTAGATGTTTCCCTCCTTCAGCACACCTGATTCAAATAAAAGGGTGTCATCCAGGTCTGGACAAGACTGTTAATGACCCGTTCATCTGAATCAGGAGTGCTGAAGGAGGGAAACATCTAAGACCTGCAGGACAGCGTCCCTCCAGGACTGGAGTTAAACCAGGGAAGAGGGGACGAACCCAGAAACCCAGTCAGGAATGAAACGAGGAACAAGAGACGGAAAAAAAACCCTCTGGAGGCAACGAAAACCAGAAGACGAACGTGGAGGAAACTAGAAGAAGAAGATGGACCAGAAACCAGGAGAGAAGAAGGAAGACAATCAAGACAACAGGAAGTAAAACAGAACTCAACAAGACAGTAGGGGGGTGAAAAAAAATCGATTTGGCAATATATCGCGATTTTCGGCCGCCCAATATAATATCAGTTTTTCAGCTCCTAATATCGATTTTTTAGGAAAATTTTATTCTATTCATTTTATTTTATTTATTTATTAAATGTGCAAAAACACTATTAATAAACAATAAATAGGTTGTTTTGAAGCAAATAGTTTTGACTCAATTTGTCCTCTGAATGATCAATATCATCTGATGAACATATACAGCAACTTGATTTTTCATCTCTACTTTTAATTTTGATATTTACTGGGTAGAATTCTGCAATATATCGTGATATTGCGATGTTGTGATATTGTGATAATATCGTATTGTGACCCAAGTATCATGATACGATATATCACAATATCGTGATAATATCATGATACGATATTATCACGATATTGTGATAATATCATACCATGGTATTATCAATATTATCACGATAATATCGTGATATATAATGATACGATATCATCATGATATTGCAATATCACAATATGATATCGTATTGTGACCCAAGTATCATGATACATATCGTATTCCGAGGTCCTTGCTAATACTCACCCCTACAAGACAAAGAGAAACTTTTAAAGTAAAACAGGAAGTTGAAGTAGACGGTGACGGAAAAGGACACAAGGAACACAAGGAAAGCAGACAAAACTCAAGACAAAAAAAAAAAAAAACGCACACAAAAACCAAACCAGTTAAGTTAATCTGTTAATCAGTTAAGTCGCCTCGCTTTGGTCGAACTGCTTCTGCGTCTTTTACCCTGAAGGTGGCTCTCATTTCAGGCCCAACTGACTTCCTGAAGTCTAAATCCTGGATGTTATCATTCGCTGATATTTGATGTTATCCACCATCAGCTATCGTGTCTTTTGATCGTGACCTTTACGAACTGGAGCTGAACGTGTTATAACCTGAGCTCCAGTCATGGCCTCCTGACAGGAAGCTCTGGAGGGGAGCAGATGCGGCGACGGTTTCGGGCCGAGCGGCGCTGTGGGCTGGAGGTCCTGTGATGCTCTTTATTTAGCTGTTTTCGCTCCAGACAGGATCACATGCTAACCTTCATGACGCGTCCACAAAGAGCCGCTCTGTTGTGGCGTGTAATCTGCAGAGCTCTTTGTGGATTTGTTCCTTATCAAGAGTGTGTTTACGAATGTTTTTTTTTTATTTTCTCCTCCGTCTCTCCCTGCCAGGTGATCAACATCATCAACGCGGCGCAGGAGAGCAGCCCGGTGACGGTGGCCGAGGCTCTGGATCGCGTCCTGGAGATCCTGAGGACCACGGAGCTTTACTCCCCTCAGCTCGCCTCCAAGGAAGACGACCCCCACACCAACGACCTGGTCGGGGGTCTCATGAGCGTAAGAGTTATACATCCACGTAGCGTTGAGCTCGTGAGCGGCAGACGGATGCTCCGTGCAGACAGGAACTCTTGTAAAACAAATTTATTTCGTCTCCCCAAGTCCAATCAAATATGACCTTTTTGGCGCACCAACAATCGCGTCTTTAATCTCGATTTTCCCGGTCGTGCAGCGAGTCACTGCTCCTCTGTTTAATTCGGCCAACGTTCTCACGCAGCAGCTCTGACGCTCGACGAGCCTCGTTGGTCCGGTTCCTCCAGACTTTAGGGACCGGGAGCGACGGACACGTGATGGAACCGGCTCTGGACAACCGGACTGGTATCATCAAAAGAATAAACCGCAGGATGTGGAAACTACCGTATTTTCTGGACTATAAAGCGCACCTGAATATAAGCCGCACCCATTAAAATATAAACAGAATATATATTTAGTTTCCACGCTGCGTCCGGTCCGCTTCTGCGATTAAAACCTTACCTCTGCGGCGGGAATCCACCGGGGAACCAACAAACTGACTGGACAAACTGATAAATCCAGGTGTGTCTGAGTAGCTACAATGGTCAGACACACCTGGATTAATCAGTTTGTCCAATAATAACAGGTATTGATGCTCACAAAATGAATGTAGAGTAGCATAGCCACATAGGCTACTTAACAAAAACAGAATAGCCTTTAACTACTTGGTTTATTTTTTGGTTTTTGCGCTTCCTGCTAGAGCGCCCCCTGAGGGCTGAAGAAAAATTCATAGAAAAGCTGCATCTCTGTATAAACCTCATGGTTTAAAGCGTGGGACAAAAGTAGCGGCTTATAGTCCGAAAAATACGCTACGTCTCAAGTCAACAGCTGGTGGGAGGTGATGACTCCGTCACTTCATGTTGGAGGAACAACATTGCTTCGGTTCATTCTGTTGAACGTGACCCGGTTTCAGCCGGGCGTTAGCAGACAGTAGGGGTGTGGGAAAAAAAATCGATTTGGCAATATATCGTGATTTTCAGCCACCCAATATAATATTGATTTTTCAGGAAAATTCTACAATGCTGTCAGTATGTTGTAATGGTTACTTAAATGTGCAAAAACACTAATAATAAACAATAAATAGGTTGTTTTGAAGCAAATAGTTTTGACTCAATTTGTCCTCTGAATGATCAATATCATCTGATGAACATATACAGCAACTTGATTTTTCATCTCTACTTTTAATTTTGATATTAACTGGGTAGAATATCGCAACATATCGTGATATCGTGATAATATCGTGTCATGGCCCAAGTATCATGATACAAATTGTATTGCGAGGTCCTTGCCAATACTCACCCCTAGTGGACAGATGGTCTCACATTTGACCTGCGGAAACTCAGTGGCCGATTCAGCAAAGCATCACGCCTCCACCGCCGTGCCTGACAGTCTGTGTGAGGCGTTCAGCTGCAGGACTGGTCTGCCAGTCACGACCCAGTTCGTTTTACTCGTGCAGCAGTTAAATACAGAGGCAGTAATGTGATAAGATAAGTAGATACATTTAGATTAGGCTTGGCTCCGCCTCAAAACCGCATTTCGTCAGTCAGATTCGCCACCGTGAGCACGAACGTCTCGCTCCTCGGCTTGAAAATCAGACTCCTCGCGAGCCCTCAAGGAACATCTAGTCCCAGATTTTATTTATTTTTTATTTTTTTGAGGCGATCTTGAATCGACTTCTCCCAGCCAGAAGACTTGACGGGGGTCCGATGCTGACCGTGCACAGATGAACGATTAAAATGTTTAATCGCGATTTATCGCATGATTTCCCTGATTAATCATGATTAATCGCATTGTATACGCAAAATCAAATAATTAATTCAAAAGTAGAGTAAAGGTCACTTTTATTTAAATGTTCTGCTGCCATATGAACTCAAGTGTCATAACATTTGTTGTTCAAACACTTTTAACATCAGCACTTGTCAGTAACAAATATTTAGTGTAAATCTCATCTTAAAAATGTAAAATAAAATAAAGATTATTACCACTGCCAGGGCATTAATGTCAAATTTCTGTTGAATCCTCCGTCTGGGAGAACTTTAAAATGAAAATGTCCATGTTAAAGTTCAGTAACTTTATCAATCCGTGTATCAATCATTCTTTCCATTTTTCAATTGTCAGTCAAAAATGTAGTAAAAATTAAAAAGTGACATTTTATTACATTTTTTTGTTTTTTAATCTAACACAAAAAGATGAAAAAATGCCTGTTTTTTTTATATTTCAATTTTAGACTTGGATCAAAAATACGAAATTAAAAAAAAGGACCACAGAACTGAATTTGTTTTATAATGGAGGACTGGACTTTCTGTTGTCATTACACATCTGTGCCACTAGATGGAGCCGCACTGCAGTAACCAGCTAGAGAACAGCAGGACAGTGAACACATGGAGCAGATCTGATGGAACATGGAGGAATGACCACAAAGTTTTGTTGCAGTCCAGAAAGTTTTTTTTTTTTAGACAGAATTGTTAATATTGCTACCTGAGTTGCTACCTGAACTGTAAAGTTAACGGATTTTTACCGTTCTCCATGTCTGTTTTAGCTTTTTCGCATGTTTACCTGCCAATTGTTTTCCAGTCCCGCAGCAGCCAGTAACAGACTTTTCAAAACACACGTGATAAAATAAATGTCTGCATTAATAAATTAATGAGTTAACATGATAAAAATGCGTTAACTTAAAGATGTTTAGCTACTTGTAGATCGACCAGTCATCTGGACCGCAGATCCACATCATGACCCAAGTTCAGAGCTTAAACTCCCGGAGTCAATGAAACCTTCTCAGCGCTTGTTTCGGTGTCTTCATGAGATATTCTTAGTCGCACCAAAAATGTAGAATAGCACATGCATAGCATTGACAATTAAGACTGCAAAAGTAAGTTGTTGTTCTCTTTTTTCCTCCTTCCCTTCCTCCTCCAGGACGGGCTGCGGAGACTCTCTGGGAACGAATATGTTTTCTGCAAAAGTACGTTCTGAAGCCGCAGCGTGTCAAATGCAAAACAGAGAAGTATTTTAGGACGCAACTCTGTTGCACGAAAAAAAGAAATGGTGATTTATGACCGATGTGCTTATGAAAGCATCATAATGTTTTTTTTTTTGTGTGTATGTGTGTAGTTTTCCATCTGAGTTTATTATGTAACTGCTTCGTGATGACTGTCACAAGAACGCTTTGGTCAAAGGAGATAAAGATCCAGTCTGTTTTCTAAGAATTTGTCTCTGAGGGACAGTTTCAGGGACAGTCTTCATGTTACAGAGCAGTGGCTGTTTGCCTCTAATCTGGTCAAATCACCTCAGATTGTGTGTTTATATCTGGTAGATATGAGCCAGAGCCAGCTGGCCATCCCCGTCACTTTGAACGATGTCCCTCCGTCCATCGCTGAGATGCTGAACGACGAGGAGCGCTGGGAGTTCAACATCCTGGAGCTGGAGGCGGCTACGCACAAAAGGTACGGAGGCGGATTCGCCGAGGCGTCTGAGGTTATCGTGGCGACCGTGGACTGAACTCTGACCACCAGGAAGCAGCGACATCACGAGTGTAAAAGACTGAGCCGAACCTGGACGCCACCGAGTGATCATAGAGTTAAAGCAACGAGGGGAACGAAGCACGTGATGCAGGCAGAGCAGCAGCCAGAGAAGTTAATAAAAAAACATCTAAAATGGTTCGCAGTGGCGCAGGAACGACCTCGATGTTGATCCTAGGTGTTAGAAGCAATTCTGTTCAATTTAAATTCTGTTAAATTGTGGCCAGTTTGTGAGTGATGGCATCGGTACGTTCTGTACCGGTGGAAATGCCACGAACTGGAGGGAAACCAGATCCATCTCACAGAAGAGGATTTTTATGAATGAGTATGACCGACCAGGCGAAGGCTGTGGTTGGGTTGGAAAAAAAAAAAAAAAAAAAAATTATATATATATATATATATATATATATATATATATATATATATATATATATATATCACAGTCATGGAAAAAAATGATTCGACCACCCTTGTTTTCTTCAGTTTCTTGTTCATTTTAATGCCTGGTACAACTAAAGGTACATTTGTTTGGACAAACATAACGATAACCACAAAGATTGCTCATAAGAGTTTTATTTAAGAGCTGATATCTTACCATTTTCCATGGTTTTCTTGATTATAACCTAAATCACTTAAGTTTTTACATCAATAGCTATGGTGTTGTACTCCCAAAAACACTGCTTTTATGCATTCAGTGTTTTCTTTCTGTCTGTTTTAGTCACATGATGACGTTTAGTGGTACCAGGTATTAAAATGAACAAGAAAGTGAAGAAAAAAAATGGTGGTCTAACAATTTTTTCCATGACTGTATATTATGTATGTGTGTATGTTATATATATATATATATATATATATATATATATATTATATATGTATATATATATATATATATATATATATATATATATATATATATATATATATATATATATAGATTAGTATAGATATAGATATATATCTATATATATATATGTGTATTGTTAGTCGACTAAACTGTCAATTATTTTTAGCCGTCAGTCATCTATGCCAGTAGTCCCCAAACCCCAGGCCTGGGACCGGTACCGGGCCATGGATCAACTGGTACCGGGCCCTGGAGATTAAATCCACTTGCATTCTCTGTCCGATTGTCCAGTCAAGTGTTTGTTAAGTGTTTTATTATTGCCTCACCTGAACTCACTAATAATTGATAAGCTATACCTTAATAGTGAAAATTTAAACAACAGTTTTATTTATTATATGAATCTAAACAAGCTTTTATTTTTGAAAAATCTTTTTTTTTGGAAAATGACCAGATTCTCTGGGTTACATCTTGGTCACTTGTGCGCCAAAATTTAACCCAGCTAGCAAAATGAACAAGAAACGGACGTCTTTGGAAAGTTTCCTTGTGAAAGGGAAAATGCACAGTGAAGAGAAAGAAGAACAGCCTACGATTTCCAAGAATAAGAAAGCTTTTAACAGACAAAATTTATTTTTCTTCCAACCCAACCACAGCCTTCGCCTGGTCGGTCATACTCATTCATGAAAATCCTCTTCTGGGAAATGGATCTGGTTTCCCTCCAGTTCGCGGCATTTCCACCGGTACAGAACGTACCCATGCCATCACTCATGAACTGGCCACAAATTAAACAACAGAATTGCTTTTAACACCCAGGATCAACATGTTTTCGCTGCAAAACTAATCAGACATCCACATACTATGTTACTGGCGTAATGAGGAAGCCCCCCGGTCCGCGGTAAAATTGTCAAGCGTTGACCGGTCTGCAGTTTCAAAAAGGTCGGGGACCACTGATCTATGCCGTGCCCAGTGTTTCGCAACTCACGACTACTGCTGTCAAGCAACGCTTCTCGTTTACTCCCTCGTCCTTGATATTTACGTTAAAAGTTCTACATTGACAGATTTTCGTAACTCAATTTACGTAGCATTCCGTTTGCAGTCAAAAAAAAAAAAAAAACCTTGCCACTCGGATGCCGTAAACCTTTTCCAGACGTCCGATGAGCCCAGTGCTCGTTAGCATTACTACTTCCTATGCTGTATTTAGCACATACAAACAACGTGGACCTGTCACAAACAGTAACATTAACTGACTGTTTACTTTATTAATGCGAGTAGCGGTCATGTCGGATTATGAATCTGGGGTAACTAGGGATGCACATGGTTAACCGTTTAACCGTTAACCGATAACAGTAACTCTAACCGATTAATACTAACAGTCAATTTTGTTTTTAAGCTATGTAATTCAATCAACTCATGGGGGCGTGTCAACAGGTGCAACAGGCCTCTGATTGGTCAATTCTACATCTGCGTAGAAAAGAGCGTGTCATCGAAAAAATGAGGAAGTACCCACATCTGTACGATTCTGGTTCTCCACGCTACAAAGACAGCACATATTCTAGTAATTCATGGAGGGAGATAGCGATGAATGTGGGTCTGGATACGGCCGAGACGGTGAGGAAGTGGAAAAACGCAAGAGATAAGTTTAGTAAGTTTAGCTAGTTCGTGATTGACGCTCTTGCGTTGTGGCGTGGACTAACATAGCGGAGACCGCGCTAGTATAAATCAAAAGTGACGGCGGCATCTCTGCGACAAGCTGACGGTGACACATTGCCGCGAGAGTATACACGGGGAAGTGTCCGCATGCGTCCACGACAACGAGCTCAACATTGCAGCAGCTAACCCTCCCGGACTTATCGGTTAATGGTTATTAGTCGTTAAAGGGCGTCGGTTAACGGTCATAAAAAAAATCCAAAATGTGCATCCCTAGGGGTAACATGAGGTTCCTCCAACTTTCTGGGAAGGAATTCCGAATTCTGGGGGTCGTTCCATTTGAAGCTTCCAACTAGGAACTGGGAAAGTCCGACTTCCGAGTACAAATAGAGCACAATTTCAACACATTGCACTAACTAGGTTCAAGTGCTTCCTTGGGGTCCAACGGACCATAAAAACCACAACTTGTTTTTAAAGGTTTATTGAACTGGTCTTCTACATGGGGGGGAAACAAACGTAAAGAATGGACGAATGTGCTCCAAACTGGGCTCTACTTTTTGGTACCTGCGCCGCGCACTGAGCCGGCTCTTCCTGTGCTTCCCTGCAGACCGCTGACTTACCTCGGGCTGAAGATCTTCACCAGTTTCGGAGTGTGCGACTTCCTCAGCTGCTCGGAGGCCACGCTGCGCTCCTGGCTGCAGCTCATCGAGGCCAGCTACCACTCTTCCAACTCCTACCACAACTCCACGCACGCCGCAGACGTGCTGCACGCCACGGCCTACTTCCTGCGCAAGGAGAGAGTCAAGGTCAGAGGTCACTAAAACGAAATCAAAAAGGCACTAAACGTGTACGTCATTTAACGTAACATTTATGCGATGACGAACTTAGCCAAGCTGGAGATGATGGAGCCTGCAGATGCACCGTTACCTTCTGCAGCTTTGGTCACTGGCTCGGTGGCTGATTGTCTGCTGACCTCTGTGACGTCCAGCATGTCGTTTTACCCCTTTACCCCTCTTCCTTTAACCCGGGTTAGTCACTTGTAGTCTCGTCAACGCGTCCTCCCAGAATCCAGTAAAGAGGGTCTTCTTGGAGGCCTCCCAGATCAACGCCACGTCTGAACTTTGTGGCAATGGTCTGTGGGAACCGGTGGGAACTGGAGTTGCTTCCCAGGGTAGAACTTTCAGCTCCCTGCTTGTGCAGTTGCGAGATGACCAGAGGAAGTAGGTCTGGTTCCGCTCTGCTGAAGGACACGATGAGAGAAATGCGTTGTGTAGATGCTGCGCCAAGCGACACACCGAGGCGGGTTTTACTTGACAAAATAGAGAGATTCAAGACATTAAAGGCCAAAGAAAAAAATCAAAAAATAAGCTGAAAAAGGCAAACAGAGTAGTAATGTGAAAAGGAAAAGCCAAGAATCTTTCATAGGATGGTACCCCCCTATGATCCAGGTGATGATCAAGGTTTCTTCCCTCTTAAAGGGGAGTTTTTTTCTTCCCACTGTTTGGCTTCGGGGTTTTTCGCCCACTAGGGGAGTTATTTCTTACCACTGTTTGGATTCGAGGTTTTTCTCCCTCTAGGGGAGTTTTTTTTCTTGCCACTGTTTGGCTTCAAGGTTTTTCGCCCACTAGGGGAGTTTTTTTCTTGCCACTGTTTGGCTTCAAGGTTTTTCGCCCACTAGGGGAGTTTTTTTCTTGCCACTGTTTGGCTTCAAGGTTTTTCGCCCACTAGGGGAGTTTTTTTCTTGCCACTGTTTGGCTTCGAGGTTTTTCGCCCACTAGGGGAGTTTTTTTTTTTTGTCATTGTTTCTTTGGTGAATATGATAGTTGAGTGGCATCATCAGTCTCTCGCGCTGCTGTGGAGCGATTTTTTAATACGTCTCGGTTCTTCGCAGCTCGGTGAGTCACCGTGTCCGTCATTCGCGCAAACACACTCAAACTGCACTTTATTTGCAGTGTGAAGGGCTTCACTATGTGTGCAGTGGTTTCTGATATCGGCGGGGAAATGTGAGGCTCAATGTCCTGCCCAGGGACACCTCAAAACAAGGGATCGAGTTGGGGGATCGATCGACCTGCGACCTTTACACCGATCCGAGCCGCTCCCACGGCCTTTAGGCCTGAGGTCTGGATGTTGCGTTGCAAAACTTTTCTTTTTCAGTGACTCTGAGACTCAGTGGTTTGTCTGGGATCACTGTCCTGCTCCTTGACCCAGTTTCAGATGAGCATTAACTGTCAGATGGTCTCACATTTGACAGCCTGTACGAGGTACTGCTGAAATGCTGCGTTTAGTTTTGCTAGCTAAATAACGAAAAGTGGCACCATGCGTTACCCACTTTCTCTTGACAACCCTTCCGAACTTAATGAAAAAAAGCTTATTGACAGCTTAGAGACAGGAAATGGGCAGAGGGGGAAGAGGAAAGGGACTTGAACCCGGGCCGGCCGTCTGAGGACTGTAGCCTCCATTTATGGGGCGCCCATCAAACCATTCTCTGAGCTTTGCAGAGTTTGACCTTGGAGTGAACTTGCTCGAACATCCACTCCCAGGAAGAAAGATGGCTGGCCTCGATGTTTTCCCTCTTGAGAATCAGCTTCCACACTTCAGAATGAAGGACTGCAGTCATTTGGAAATGACTTCCTGGATTGACAGGCAGCAGCAGCAACTGCTTTTCTGACTGATGTCTTTCCTCCTTGGTATTGTATTAATACACAGCTGAATGTTCTGGGCCTTTGCAGTCCTTCGTTGCAGACAACTTGATTGAAGTTGTCCTCCACAGTTGTTCATGTCAGAGCCGTTTCAGCAGCTCATAAAGGGTTTTCCAGTTTTGACGTCTTGTTTTTTTCTTTTTCCTCTACTGTTATCTACAGAGCAGCCTAGACCAGCTAGATGAGGTGGCGGCGTTGATCGCGGCTACAGTCCACGACGTGGACCACCCGGGCAGGACCAACTCCTTCTTGTGCAATGCGGGTAGCGAGCTGGCCGTCCTCTACAACGACACGGCCGTGCTGGAGAGCCACCACGCCGCCCTCGCCTTCCAGCTCACCAACCGCGACAGCAAGAGCAACATCTTCAAGAACATCGACAGGTCAGTTGTGGAGGTCATCCCGCGAAGACGGGACCGTTGGTAAAACGTGAAATCAAACTCAAAAGTTGAGTGCACAGACGGATCAGACTGACATCAAGAATCACCAACTAGACCCAGATGTGTTGCTTCTATTTTTGGGGCTTAGCTTATTGCAAGATGAAGCAACCGCTGGATCCCACCGCCACCATACCTGTCAAGTCTACTTTGGTGCTGAGCTGCGAAGTCAGACAGGAGCGTGGCAAAGAGAATCCACCGAATTTTCTAGATAAAACACCACATACAGGCTACAACTCAAGTCAAAAGGCACTTTTTATGCAACATCTTTGATAGATTTTAAATGTTTAACTCCAGGAAGGACAAGACATGGTGAGAAACAGATCTTCGAACAAGCAGATTACTGCATGATTATTACTAGGGCTGTAGCGATACACTAATCTCGTGATACGATACACGATATTTAGCTCACGATACAATATATATATATATATATCGATATTCATCAAAGATTTTAAAGGGACAAAGTGATTTTGGTGACATCTTGTGAGTGTTCCAATGACTTTGTTTGAGTTAATTGAACTGAAAGCATCAATTACACATTATATGGCTGACAGTAGGGGTGTGAAAAAAAAATCGATTTGGCAATATATCGCGATTTTCGGCCACCCAATATAATATCGATTTTTCAGCTCCTAATATCGATTTTTTTTAGGAAAATATTTAAATGTGCAAAAACACTAATAATAAACAATAAATAGGTTAGAAGCAAATAGTTTTGACTCAATTTGTCCTCTGAATGATCAATATCACCTGATGAACATATACAGCAACTTAATTTTTCATCTCTACTTTTAATTTTGATATTAACTGGGTAAAATATCTCAATATATCATGATATCGTGATATCGCGATATTATCGCATCGTGACCCAAGTATCATGATACATATCGTATTGCGAGGTCGTTGCCAATACTCACCCCTAGCTGACAGGCAGCTTGTAAATGCTGGACAAAATAAATAAAAGATTTAGTTTATATTTATTTTAATTATTTATTATTTCATAATTATTTATTTATTATTATTTATTCATTTAGTTTATTATTCAGTTTAGTAGTTTCATTTATTTAAACAGTGAAAATTGTTGCTTTCAACCTTTTAAAGGTCTGACACAGGAGTTTTGAAAGAAGTTTAGAATATCGATACCCGCGGCCGAAAAATCGATACTCGATAAAATATCGATATATATCACAGAATTGATAAAATCGCTCAGCTCTAATTCCCACGTGTTCAACCTTCAGGACTGCTTGCATTTTGAGCGTCACCAATCCAGCTGAACAGGCGGCAATCTGAAATGCTCCTAGTGGGACTTGAACCAGACTGTGGCACTTCCACTCCTGGTGGGACCCGAGGGGTTGACCTCCATTTTGCCTGCTCTGGGTCGCCACAGCAGAGCAGTCTGCATGCTTGGTTGCCCTTCCTGATGCAACCGGGATTTGAACCAAGAATCTTGTACGTGGTTGGCGATAAGCACCACCACTGGAGGACGGGCTGAAACTCAGTCATACCCACGTGCTTTAAGAATAATCTCTCTTGTTAAATGGCTTTGGGGCGGCCTTTACGCGATGACCCACACCGAAGCGTCCAAGAGCCGCTATTCAAAAGTACCAAGGTAGCTGCAGAATAACTCTGATATGCTTCGCTACATTTCATTGGCTTTTCTCTCAGTTAATGTATTTCTAAAGGTGCTGCTGACATGAAACTTTCATCTGATGTTGGTGACAAGCTGTGCGATCTGCACATGCAAAGAAATCAAATTACATGTCTAAGTTAAGGGCTGCTGGAGAGCTCAATGGTTAGAGCGGGCAGCACATGTACAGTGGCGACAGTTGCAGGTTTGATTCCCGGCCTGCAACTCATCGCTGCGTCTCTTCCTCGGTTTCCTGCCTCTCTACACTGTTAATTAGAGCCACAAATACCTTGACAAGAAAAAAAAAAATGTAATAATTTGAAATAACATGGGGAAAAAGTATTGAACACATGAAGAAAGGAAGATGCAAAAAGGCATGGAAAGCCAAGACACCAGCTGGAATCAATCAGAGTGAGTTGATACTTGCATCTGGTGAAAGTTTCACGTCAGTAACACCATTAAAAATATATTTACTGGAAAAAAAAAAGGTTAAATACTTCCCTTAGCCGCTGCATGAGTGATCCAGATGTGATTTTGTCCTTCCCCCCGTGTCCTCACTGCTGACAGGAACCAGTTCCGGACACTGCGGCAGGCCATCATCGACATGGTGCTGGCCACGGAGATGACCAGACACTTCGAGCACGTCAGCAAGTTCGTCAACAGCATCAACAAGCCGATGGCTGCCATCGAAGAAACCAGCACAAGCGTGAGTGGCGATGTGCTCCGTTTGTTTCGTTATAAGACGTTTTAAGCGTCAGAAGTAACAGATGCATGTAAATTAGAGCACTCAGGCTGCATGTGTAAAAGGCCACGAGCAGTTTCCTCTTTCTTTTTCTTTCTGACGCCGCGAACAGATGCTCACGTCTGCTCTTTTGTTTCCCACAGAGCATGAACAGTGACTCTGAGGGTCAGGCCAACATCCGGAACTCTCCGGAGAACCGGCTGCTGATAAAGAGGATGCTGATCAAGTGTGCAGATGTGGCAAACCCCTGCAGGCCACTGGAGCTCTGCATCGAGTGGGCTGGACGGATCTCTGAAGAGTACTTTGCACAGGTGTGTGTGTGTGTGTGTGTTTGCAGTTTGAAAGCTTAAAGCAGCTTTGCACAAAGCAGTAACCGTCCTTGTCGTCGTCCGAATGCTCCCCCTGCAGACAGATGAGGAGAAGCGACAGGGGCTGCCCGTGGTGATGCCCGTGTTCGACAGGAACACCTGCAGCGTGCCCAAGTCTCAGATCTCCTTCATAGACTACTTCATCACTGATATGTTCGACGCCTGGGACGGTAAGGGAACATTTTCTTTGCTCCGCCTTCGGAATTTTAGTCCTCCGGTGTTTAATTTAAAGTCCCGGTAGGCTGCTGCGTTTCTAAAACGTATTTACTGTGGCGGTAAAAGTTCAGGCTCGTCAACTGGGATCAATCAGGAGAGTGACTTATGTTCAAGGGAGGTTTGCCACATGCTTCTGCTCTCGTTTCCAAATTATATTTGATGTTGCTTCTTAATTCTGCTTAAAATCAACAGCCTTCAGTGTGTCGGTGGTAGGGATGGGCATTCAGTGAAGATTTATTCGTCGATCATCAGGAGAAATAATGATTAATAATCGTTAATAATTAACATTTTTATATTGAAAACTATCACAGTTATTCTCGATATCGGCGTGACGTTTGTTTTCCCCTTTAGCCTGGTTGCTATGGCCTGGTTGCTATGGCCCGCGTATGCCCGGATGTGTTCAGTGGCCCGGATGTTCGTGGTTGAGAATAACGTGACATTTCCTTTTTCTTTTCTTTAAAAAAACAACGATAATAAAAGAAGAGATATCGAGGAGACGACTTAACAAGGACAATTTATATCAAGGCGCCAGTATTACAGGCTTTTTGTTTCTTAAAAAGATGCGCTTGTTGTGTGCTCGATGTGCACTGCAGCTCCTTCTGGTCGGTGCTAACACCGAGTTGAGGCTAGGCTAGGCTAGGCTAGGCTAGGCTGATGATGAACCGCCTCCACCGTCCTTTACAAGGCTTGGATGCGCGTTGTTCAAGTGATACATCATTGTCGTTGTCGATTAATTGTATTTGTAATTAGCATTGCAGTGATTGCAGTACACTTGGTCATTTTCTAAACTAAAATGGTCCCACGCCACACTTCACCGCGACCGCTTCATGATTAGGAGATGACCTACAGAAGCTCGCATGTAACAACTGAGTCCAGCCAGGGTAGGGTGATGGTGAAATATTGACCCCTGCTGACAAATTTCTATCGGTGGCACAGTGAAATGCATCGCATTGTTTGAGGACGTGCACTGAGAACCTACATTCGGATTGTTAAAAAAAAAAAAAACATTCGGTTCATCGACGAAAATGAATGTCTTCGACCAAATTCTCAATGATTAATCATCGATTAATCGATTAATTATGCCCATCCCTAGTCGGTAGCCTGACAGACTGCAGAGACTGTGCAGGAGAAAGCAGATTCTGGTGATGTCCTGGCTGTTCAATACGAGTATAAAGACAAACTGTGACATGAAGAAGGAAATCGCCAACAAGTTTAGTCTTAACTGAGCCCAAAGTCTTCAACCGATCTGGGTTTATGGATCAATTTTATTACAAACACATCCCACACTGAGGCAGCCCGTGACTTTAATATCTGAACCTGTCCTTGGCAAGGACCTCTCAATACGATATGTATCATGATACTTGGGTCGCGATACGATATTACCATATCGAAATATCGCGGTATATTGCGATATTCTACCCAGTTAATATCAAAATTAAAAGTAGAGATGAAAAATCAAGTTGCTGTATATGTTCATCAGATGATATTGATCATTCACAGGACAAATTGAGTCAAAACTATTTGCTTCAAAACAACCTATTTATTGTTTATTATTAGTGTTTTTGAAAAAAATCGAAAAAAAATTTGATATTAGGAGCTGAAAAATTGATATTATATTGAGTGGTCGAAAATTGCGGTATATTGCCAAATTGATTTTTTTTCACACCCCTGCCTTATGGTTTCTGAATTCTCCAAAATCTGGTATTTTTCCACCTCAGTTTGGCTGGTCAACATGCCACAGGATGTAAATTGGCTTAAATAACAGACCTGAAGCAAACAGCACTGGGCAGGTTGGCAGCGGCGATCTCAGAGATGACCACCGAAGCGACGACCGCTTCTGAAAAGGACCAGTGACACCCCTGGTCCTCCATCCTGAACATTTATAAAAACTGGTGTCTATCAGTGGTTCTCAACTGGTCTGGGACCCACCATCACCCCTTAATAACAGGCCGTAAAAAAGATAGCGCAGTTTGAACTTGACAGAGAACAGAATATCACAGTATGGCAACACGAAAAACAAGACGATAATGATAAAGCAAACAGATGGTGATGCTGCAGGGGGAACTATTCCCTTTTAGTCTCTTAAAAAATTCTTTTTTTTGTTGAGAGTAAGTCCTGTGACACACTGAAAACAGATCTTCGACCCACTTTTTGGTCGTGACCCACCAGTTGAGAATCACTGTTTTAGAGCACCTTAATTCTCGTGTCATCGGCGGGAAAAAAGCTGACAAACTCGCCACAGAAAAGTCAAATTCACAAATAATGCATTTTAATTGTATTTTTTACTCATCACTGGGTTTTATATCATTTTTCTGCTGTCAATAACCGTATTCGTGTTAATCGGCTTTGCCACTAGCGTGGCGGCGCTCACAGAGTCGTAAGACCTCATGAACGCCTTTTTAAGTAAACAACAGTTTAGAAGTTGTTCTGATTTTCTGGACCGAAGGCTGGCTAATCATCCGGTCGCACGGCAGCGTCTCACTGCATTTGTTCAGTCAGGACGACTTGCTGAAGGTCAAACTGAGCATGAACGGGGAGGAAGGGGGATTTAGGGACTCTGAACGCGTCGTGGATTTTAGTCCGAGTGTGTCAGAAACTGCTGATCTACTGGGATTTTCAGGCACAACCGGTTTACAGAGAACGGTCCCAAACGGTCCAGTAACTGACAGGTGTGTGGAGGAAAAGGCCTTGTTGAGGTCCGTTAGAGTGGGCAGACTGGTTCAAGGTGACAGAAAGGCAACAGTGACTCAGATAACCACTGGTTACAACCAGGGAATGCAGCTACGAACAGGAAACTCACCTTGCTGTTCACACGGACTCACCAAAGCTGGACAATAGAAGACTGAAAAAAAGAGTCTGGATTTCAGCTGCTACATTCAGATGGTCAGAAATTGGAGTGAACGACATGAAAGCATGGATCCATCCTCTTCCTAGAGTCCTTTGCAGTCTTAGATGTCGTTCTGCCAGTGTCTGGCGCAGGACACAGCTGATGGAGTCGGTTCATCCAGGACCTGATGGGCTGTACTGGGGGGCGTGGTCACATTCCAACAGGTGGGACGTTGTCTGTATGCTCCACAGCCACATGTGTCCTCTGTGTGGTAGGTCCATGTCTTCAACAGTGCTTTGCAGCTCCCATCAACACCTGCGGTCTGTTGAGGGTCTTCCAGGTCGGCCATGGGAAGGCATTCAGTTGGTGTTATATCCTCCCTCCATTGATTCTTGGGCTCGAGTGTTTAGTTGGTGGCCTCCAGATGTTGGTACGTATCGTTTCTCTGGTGGACTGGAGAGGGGGGACTGTGCAGGAAACTAGCTTCTGGATTTCAGTCTGCTGATTCCACTGCTCTTGGCTCATCTTGGGCGACGATGGAACGTCTGATGTGGGGAGGGGGCAATGCCACCTAGTGCATAAAGGCACTGGCGTTGTCTTTATGCTGCCATGATGATGCGGCAGGTATCGTTGAGGGTCGTGTCTACCAGTTCGGTGTGGTGGGAGCGGCTCCACTTTGAGCAGTTATACTCAGCTGTGGAGAACCACAGGGCTAGGGCCGTTGCATGGATGGTTGGTGGATCGGGGCCCCGCTTTGAGTTGACCAGTTTGCACAGGATGTTATTGGAGTTGTTGACGTTGGCTTTGGTCTTCTGAAGGTGGGTTTTGGAAGAGAGTGTCCTGTTCAATGTGACTCCAAGGTACACAGGATGGGTTCAGTTCCTTTCCTGTGTCTCGGATTTTCAAATGGAAACTGCATAGATGGGTTTTTGATGGGTTGGGTGTCAAGTGGTTGATATTGTCGTAGGTGGACAACTCTTGCAGGGCACTTTCCAGGACGGGTTCGATTTTATGGAAGCTCTCTTGTGATGCAGAGGTCGTCAGCGTAGATGAAGATCCATTCTGCCTTGTATCAACCGTTCAGGCTGCTGCTGCTGTACAACAAGCTCAAAATCAAAGAATCCAGCTGCCTAAGATAAACGGCACCGCGGATGCCTGGAAGAGTTCACGACATTCAATCCGCTAGCTGCTATTTCAGTTCGAACTGGAGGGCTGGAAATCAAACGTAGACCGAAGGAATTCATTTTACCAAGACGAAGCTCCTCACGGCGACTTGTGTGTTTACATTCAGAGAGAAACACATTAGACTGGATTCCAGCCACTGAATCACTCTCCATCCTTCCAGCTTTCTTTTTTTTTAAACAGTTAAAAGAGAGAGAGTGAAACAAAACCTTCTGAAGTCATGTCTGCACTCTCGCCGTCTGTTCGGCTCTAAATTCTTCATGACAGATTGCAGGGTGGTAAACTGCAGAAGAGGGATGACGGAGGAAGAGTGGAGGAAGAGGAGAAGGGATGGTATGGCCCTTATGTTAGCTCCTTTCCCACTGACTCCCCTCCCAGTATAGACTCCCCCAGAGGGAACTTGTTTACCGTCAGCGCCGCTCTGATGTCACGGAAAGATTCCAAATGCCAGCGGGACAGAGAGGAGCTGCGAGCGCGTCAGGGGAGGGGAAGTTGGGAAAAATACTGGCGGGGGGGGGGGGGTGGATGACAAGATTTTGGGCGGGACGATCAGTGGAGCAGAACTTCACTCATCCATAAGCACAGAAACGGCGGCACATTCACAGGCGCTTCGGATTCACCAGGGTCAGCTCCAGGTCACGGCGGGGGTCAGCGATGCAGCGTCGACGGGCCGGAAACGGGGACGTAAACAACTCGGCCCGAGCGGGTCGCGCGCTGGGAACACAGGGAGAGCCCCCCCCCCCCCCCCCCCCGGCAGGCCTTTAATGTGGCGGAGTGTAGATTTACATTTCACTGAAGGGGTTTGTGTTGATTCCTGGATATCTGCGGAGAGTCTGAGTTTATTCGGGGGCCTGTGGGGGGATCAAAGACAGAGACTTTCACCTCCGCAACAAAATGTTTGTTTAAAGTTCAGGTCAAGACGAGAGCCAGCATCTGGTTGCCGACGCTGTCGCGAGTGCGGGAAGTATGAAAAATTGCAGTTCGTTGTTGAGTGACCACTAGGGGCCGTCTCCTCAGTCGACGTTAAGATATCCAGATTTACAGCAGAAATAAACATATCTCCAACCTGGCATAAAAAAAAAAACTTGTTTTGGTCTCAACGGCTGGAGTTCACAGCCGAGACAACTGAATGGGGGTCAATTTTCATGAACTTCCAACGAAAATAACTGAAAAATTGTATGAAGCTTCTAATTTATGCGTGATTAGGGGGAGTGCCTTTTTCGAAATTAGGGTGAGTAACTTTTTGACATTAGGAGGAGTAACTTTTTGACATTAGGGGAGTGACTTTTTGACATTAGGGGGAGTGGCTTTTTGACATTAGGGGGAGTGACTTTTTGACATTGGGGGAGTGACTTTTTGACATTAGGGGGAGTGGGGGGAGTGGCTTTTTGACATTAGGGGGAGTGGCTTTTTTTGACATTGGGGGAGTGACTTTTTGACATTAGGGGAGTGGGCTTTTTGACATTAGGGGGAGTGGCTTTTTGACATTAGGGGGAGTGACTTTTTGACATTAGGGGGAGTGGCTTTTTGACATTAGGGGGAGTGGCTTTTTGACATTGGGGTAGTGGCTTTTTGACATTAGGGGAGTGACTTTTTGACATTAGGGGAGTGGCTTTTTGACATTGGGGGAGTTTTTGACATTAGGGGAGTGGCTTTTTGACATTAGGGGGAGTGGACTTTTTGACATTAGGGGGAGTGACTTTTTGACTTTTTGACATTTTTGGGGGGAGTGACTTTTTGACATTAGGGGGAGTGGCTTTTTGACATTGGGGGAGTGACTTTTTGACATTAGGGGGAGTGGCTTTTGACATTAGGGGAGTGACTTTTTGACATTAGGGGGAGTGGCTTTTTGACATTGGGGGTTTTGACATTGGGGAGTGGCTTTTGACATTAGGGGAGTGACTTTTTGACATTAGGGGGAGTGACCTTTTGACATTAGGGGGAGTGACTTTTTGACATTAGGGGGAGTGGCTTTTGACATTAGGGGGAGTGGCTTTTTGACATTAGGGGGAGTGACTTTTTGACATTGGGGGAGTGACTTTTTGACATTAGGGGGAGTGACTTTTTGACATTAGGGGAGTGACTTTTTGACATTAGGGGGAGAGGCTTTTGACATTAGGGGGAGTGGCTTTTTGACATTAGGGGGAGTGACTTTTTGACACATGGCAGTCTGTGGTGCCGACCAGCAAGCTGTCACTTCTCGAGCCTAATAATTGTTGCCCGTTCACCCCTGACTGGAGGCGAACCAGAGTACATCCACCTGGACGACCACTTTGCCGCAGGAATCTAGCTACCTTCAACCCGGACTAGCGGAGCATCGGCTCGTTGAGTCCCAGTGGGGCTCGGAGTCCTCGACTGTGTTCTGGTAGCGCTCCTTTCAAACGGGAGCTAAGCTAAAAGAGCTGGTGACTGAGGGTAGGTGGACGTGTTTCAACCAGTCGTCAGGCTTGTTCGTTCCTCACATTTGATCATTTTTGGGTTAAACAGGGTTGGGCAGGGTGATGTCACAGAGGGGTTTTGTCCAGTTCGTTTTATGGAGTCTAAAGGTCAAACTTTTCTTTAAAATTTAAAATGTTCAGAGCCACCCCGGCCTCAATGTCATCAAGACTGCACGAATACTTTAGTAATCCTCAAAGGCAAAATATAACATCACAGAATAAATTGTTCAAAAACTTTAAATCAGTAAACAAAAGCAACCTCTTTTGGGTTTTGTTGCGGCATCGTCTGGAGACCCGTCATGTGCCAAAGTGTCCTTGAGCAGGACGTCAACAGGGCACAACACCTTCTGAGTGGGAAAATAAAACTATGCCAAATCAATATGGGGAAGATTCAGATCCATTATGGTGAGCTCTAACAGGAGAAAGCCAAAAGAAGTTGCTTTTTCTTTTTGCAAAGCAGTAAGTCTCACATTTGTCAGCGTTTAACTGGAGTCTCTGTTTCAGCACCGACTCTGGATCCTCCTCAAGGTTTTTCTGTCTCTGAAATCAACCAAAACCGCATGTTCTTCTACCTCCACTGTTCTGTGTTTCCGCAGCCTTCGCCAGCCTGCCGGGCCTGATGGAGCACCTGTCCGAGAACTACAAGTACTGGAAGACCTTGGACGAGATAAAGTGCAAGAGCCTGCGTCCTCCCCCTCCGTCCTGACCTCCCCCTCCTCTCACCCAGCGCTCCCAGCAGGGGTCCGACGGCGGACGCAGCCCCGCGGAGGAACAGTTAGCCGTGATTTCCCGGCCGTCCTTGGACGCCGCCGGAGGCCTGGACGGTTTTTGGACTCTGAAGGCAGACGTGGCAGACTGATGAATGTGAGCCTGCGTCTCCATCTCAAATCTCTTATCGTGCTGGACGTGGTGTCCTGCCAGCGGACGGCAGGTTTTCATCCGAGGGCGCTGTCGACCATCTGCACCCCCCCCTCCCCCCATTCCCCAAGACGTATTCCTTGTAGCACCTCTACAGACCTGCGTGGACCTCACCTGACAATCTGTACAATACAGCGCAACACACCGGAAACCTGCACTTTACCTAATCGAGACATTTTGAGTTTGAGCTCCCTTTTGTTTGCGTTTGCTTCTCACGCTTAATGATTTCCCTGTTTCATTTTGTACCTTTTAATGTTGTTGCGAAACGAAATGTCGTAAAACAAGAAATGGTACTGAGGAAAAATGGAGCATGCGAGTACACATCTTAAAACTTCTCAGCTGGGATTGTTCTTTATTAGCTGTAAGACAGATGTGCGGGACCAAGTTTTTAAGCAGCTCTTGTACCCGTCTGGCCCGGCCAGTCGCATCCATCCGTTCTCTCTCATGACATGGGCCTGGTACCCCTCATAGCCAGAGGCAGTTTCTTCCGTGGCCATCAGAGTCGAATCCAGTGGAAGAAAACTAACTCTTTGTATTGAAGGGTTTGGGGTTAGCGTTAGGTAAGTAATTAGGATAGCTGGCCAGGCTAGTGTCTGTTCGCCCTAAAGAAGGAGCGTGTTGGAAATAGTTCAAGAGCAGACCTCCAAGTGCCAGGGGGCATCCAAGTGGCATCCGGTTGAAAAAGAAAAAAAAAAAAATACTGCGTGATGAGTATCTCACCCCATCAACTACAGTTGCGTCTTTGATACCAGCGTCTTTTGTGCACTGTGAAAGCAGCTAGCGAGGACGGTTTCTAAAACCCGTGTTGTCCGGGCAAATGGAGATGCACTATATCAGAGCCGTCTAGAGATCAAACGTTTCATTCATAGCTTTTTGACACAAACTGTAGACGCAGTAAACAGACTGGGAGAGTGTGCGGAGTGCCACTGACCGTGGAAATAAACCTCAGAGTGGCGGATCCGGATCCAGAGCCAGCATCTGCTCCTCATGTAAATCAGCTCCGGCTCTCGCGGGGCTTTTCTCCGGTCAAATTTCAAATCCTGTAAACACATTTCAGCTGGTAATCATCTGGCACACGATTTAAAGAAGTGAGGCCATCAGATCATAGAATTAGTAGGATGATCCTGCCCCCTGGTGGCGGTCAGGAAGTATTGCCTGGTTAGAAGATAAATAAATGAAGTCAAATGAGACGGCATGAGAGGAAAATACCCAGTGGCTCAATATGAGCGGGAATGTAGTCGCGACCTGTTTCTCCCCCTTATTCAACAAAACACTAAAGACTTTTGCATCCCAGCATTTCTCAGGTCACTTTTCAGCTGAAAAAAAAATAAATAAATGTTGGAAACCACTAAAGCCAGCAGGAGGATCTTTGGTGGTCGTGTTGTTTAGTGGCTAGATCTTAAAATGTACTCATAAACTAGTGTTGCTGTGAGATTATATAATGTCACGTGTATTTACCAGTTCTCATCCCATCTCGGTTGAGTTTCCATCTCAGTGTTGAAACTCGTGCTGATCCAGAAGGCGCACATTACCGTACAAACCAAAGGCACAGACAGCTCCTTACACGTGCCTTAATCTCTGGTCACCGTTACAGACACACAAACTTTAATTTATTCTTCTTTTTAAAAAAAAAAAAAAAAAACTGGTTCCTCCTCTTTTTTTTTTTTCTTGTAAGTAGCAAGACGAGCCGTAATTAGCCTGGCCAGCCATACCCGTTAACGAGCTGAGCAGAGCGTATTGATCCGATGTGACGACTCCTGCAGGAGCCACGATTCAAAGCAACCAAAACGCCCGTTATTGACACTCACGGACTGTACAGAAGAGGTGGACAAACCCCCGTGTGATGTCATCCGGAGGTTTTCCTGTCTTGCCACCCAACCCAACGTCCAGGGGCGGGACCGCACCGGCCCCTGGAAACAGGGGTCAAATCCGGAGGAACCAGACTAAGGGTGAATTCCAATTCCTCCCTTAACCCTCAATCTCAAAAATGCGCACTCCCGCTAAGTGCTAGTGTTGTCCAGATTCTAAGAACGTCAAATTGAGGGACCAGTTTGAGGGCCGTATCGCCCTCAAAATTGAGATTCTCCGGCACCACCCTTGGAAGTCAGGGCTACCCAGAAGGCATTGGGTAATTTAGCCAAGACATCTTCGAAAAGGATGGCGACAAAAAAAGCTAGCTATAAATGTAAGTATCTTCGTAGTTTTTAAAGATATAAATGTTACGAAACCATCTTATTGTCTTTGTTTGAGACTTTTTTCATGGATTAACATCGTTGTTGTGTGTTGGAGGGTTAAGATTGAGGGGCCAAAAATTGAGGGTTAAGGGCGAGGGTTGAGATTGAGGATTAAGGGAGGAATTGGAATTCACCCTAATTCTTTGAATCGAAGAGGAAAATAATTGGGATGGCTGGCCAGGCTAAGCTGGAAGGGAAGGAAAAACAGCAGTAGTAGCAGTTTCTGAGTTAGCCAGTCGATGCTTCTGGCACTTTCTGCTGTGTTTTGTAGAACCGACACTTTTAAAAGACAAGAAACTGAATCAGGGGTCTCAGACGGTCCCGCTTACGGTTTCAGCTCGGCTTAAACTGGTTAAACTGGTCGCACCCGCTCTCAATGTATTCACACTTCCTGTCGTCGCTTCATGGACGATAAAGGTCTGAAGAAACGCCTTAATCCCGTCACGTCTCACTGTTGGGTCAGCTGTCGTTGCAATACACTGTAAACTACCTGCTGTTCCGTGTAAATACGCAGCCAGTGTAATCTTTGCTTTGCTTTTTATATATATTTTGCTGATGTAACTTTTATTTTGGATATTTAAATGTTGCTGTTGATTTCCAGAATCTTAAAAGAAAAAAAAAAAAAAAAAATGCAGCTCCAGCTCTGAATGTTTCACAGCTGCAGGTCACCTGATCATCAGAGGATATTTTTGCTAGCGTCTAACTAAGATTTCTATTCATAAAGAGAATTTAAATATTTCAGATCTACTTGTCCGACGACCGCGCCTTTCCTGTGAACGGCGGCGACCGGAACGAGACGACGGCCGAGGCGGCGTCGGTCTCGTGACAAACCGCCATCACCCGGCGGCTCCTCCTCCAGCTCTGACACCGGTGGCCGTGACCGCGAGAAACGTGCCGACTCTGCGTTTTGTAACATTTATAAGCAGAGCAGCAATCAGACAGAAATATACACTGAAAAAGGTATTTTTTAAAAGAAAAATAATCATCATTACCGGCCATGAGAGTGTTTTTAAAGATTTTCATCCTCACACGTAACGGTTTTAAAAAGCTTTTTATGCTTCAGCCAACAACAAAAAGCTTCCCATTATTTGTTTGAAGAAGTTTTATGTATTTTGCTCCCTCTGCATTATGTCTACTTTTGATGTCTTTTTTGTCAGACACAAAAAATGTATTGTGAGAGACAATTAAAGTATTATTTAAACATGAAGCTGCTACATCACTGGAAATCTTCTGCTTATTTTATAGCCTCTCTGCAAGAGTCAGGCGGATTACTCACTTTTTTATTTATTTATTTTTTTTTTTTTTACAGTGCTAAGTTCATAGGGTTGAATGACACCTGTGGAGGAGGAGAGTGTTGGGTGGGTGAGGGTCACAGGTGAAGGAACAGGTCCTTTACCTTGTTTCCACTTGCTTCTGTGCACTCAAGCATACATCAGGAGGTCCATCAATTGTTTAGTTGATGATTGATTTAACCACCGTTTAGTAAAAGTAATAATATGATTTAGCGGCAGGGAGGGTGATGAGTTCTCTGTTAGCATTAGCATTAGCTCTGGTCCATAGTGTCGATGACTTCTCCACTATGGACCAGAGCTAGCTAGCCACCTATTAGCCTACCTCGTTGTCTACAAATATATATGACCCTGGATATTTATTTTGTTAGGTATAAGGTGAGGCTAGTGATGTTAATGTCACTTTATTAATTATATTAATACAATGCTGCGACTGTCTGATGTTAACATAGCTCTGGTGTGGGACAGACCTATGGACCAGAGCTAATGCTAATGCTAACAGAGAACTCATCACCCTCCCTGCTGCTAAATCATATCATTACTTTTACTAAACGGTGGTTAAATCATCAACTAAACAAAGTAAATTTACCTTGTAGTAAATGTAGGTGTGTTTTGTAAGTTTCCCCACGTTCAGTCGCTTGTGTGGACGAACACATAACTGAACCTACAGCTGCATTTTTACACTGTTTGTTTTATCTTGTTAAAGGGAATAAAAATGTCCCTCCAAACGTTCTGGACACTTCGAGTCACTGTTGCAGGTCCCCAGCAGCAATATTCCACCATGGAGTTATTCTAGTATAATATAAATACTGATGATAGGCATTGGAAATATAGCGAATTAACACAGTCCTTAACGCAGGAGCAGCAAGTTTGTCCGACCTAGCAACAGTAACTAGGGAGGGGGCGGTGCTTACTGAAAGGTCAATTCCTCTGGAAAGATACAGAGCTCCTTTTCCAACGTTTTTTTTTTTTTTGGAGCATGTACATGCACTTGTACTTGTTGAAAGCCTCAGACGGATTACTCTAACTGCTCTGAATGGGGCGGTGAGACACGGTGAAAAATGCATCATGGCAGAAGTATGGGGTGCCGAATGTAAAAACTTGATTACAGTTTTCAAACTGATATATTTTCAATATTTAGATCATTTTCTTCATATTTAGCTCATTTTACACACATTTGAGACATAAATCATTTAAAAATTTGGTTATATGTGAACGAAAATGAAATCTAAATCTAAATGTTTAATCTAAATCTAAATCTTAAATTTAAATCTAAATGTTAAATGTTAAATCTAAAAGTCAAATGTTAAATCTAAATATTAAATCTAAATATTAAATCTAAATCTAAATGTCAAATGTTAAATGTAAATATAGAATGTTAAATCTAAATGTTAAATCTAAATGTAAATATTAAAACTTAATCTAAAATATTAAATCTAAATATAAATCTAAATGTTTAAATCTAAATCTTAAATGTAAATCTAAATGTTAATGTTAAATAAATATTAATTTAAATCTAAATCTAAATGTTAAATCTAAATCTAAATGCTAAATGTTAAATCCAAATTCAAATGCTAAATCTAAATGTTAAATCTATATCTAAATGTTAAATGTAAATATTAAAAATCTTAATGTTAAATCTAAATCTAAATGTTAAATTAAATATTAAATAAATTAAATCTAAATGTTAAATCTAAATCTAAATCTAAATTAAATATTAAATCTAAATGTTAATTCTAAATCTAAATCAAATAAATGTTAAATGTTAAATCTAAATATTAAATCTAAATCTAAATCTAAATCTAAATGTTAAATCTAAATGCTAAATCTAAATGTTACATCTAAATTCAAATGCTAAATTTAATGTTAAATCTATATCTAAATGTTAAATGTTAAATCTAAATATCTAAATCTAAAAATCTAAATCTAAATGTTAAATATTAAATCTAAATATTAAATCTAAATATAAATGTTAAATGTTAAATCTAAATATTAAATCTAATGTTTAAATCTAAATCTAAATCTAAATGTTAAATGTTAAATATAAATATTTAATCTAAATCTAAATGTTAAATGTTAAATGTGTAAATTAAATCTAAATGCTAAATGTTAAATGTTAAATGTAAAAATCTAAATGTTAATGTTAAATGTAAATCTAAATCTAAATCTAAATGTTCTAAATGTTAAATGTAAATATTAAATCTAAATCTAAATGTTAAATGTTAAATCTAAATATTAAATCTAAATCTAAATGTTAAATGTCTAAATATTAAATCTAAATCTAAATGTTAAAAAAATGCTAAAATTAATGTTTAAATCTATATCTAAATGTTAAATGTTAAATAATTTAAATCAAATTAAAATCTAAATCTAAATGTTAAATTAAATCTGTTTAAATCTAATCTAAATATGTTAAATGTTAAATCTAATATTATCTAAATGGTAAAATTTACATTAAATATTAAATCTAACTTAAATCTGAATCTAATGTGTCGCCGAGTGTAAAGCTAATATTTAGAGATTGCCCATGTCCATGCCCTAAAGTCTCACAGCCGCACAGCCACGCCCACACCACTGATCAGGACCAATGGGAAGAGGGCTTCAGAGAGAGTCGGGACTCTCAGACATGGCCGCCTCCCTGCCTGTGGAAGACATCGAACGTCCCCATCATGTCATGAACGGTACCGTTAACGGTACCGGCTGAACTACCCCTTAAACAACACCGCCCGTTCGATGTCTTCCACAGGCAGGGAGGCGGCCATGTCTGAGTCCCGACTCTCCTTCAGGGAGAAAACGGACAGAAGCTTCCGTCTGTCTCTGTCTCAAACGTAGAGTATAAATGGGCGTTAAAGTAACTTTTACAAAACTCTCTAAGACTTACTTTTGCTTGGTTATCCTCTCTTTTTTGTTTTTCGGTAATTACTTTCTCGAGTCGGTTGATTTGAAGGTGGCTGTAGCTTGACAGCACTTGGTAAAAGTAAGCAAATATTCCTTCAAATGAAACTGAAACTTACCATATAATGTGAACAAAAGTCCTTTGTTCTGCTTTAAACCACGTGTTCTCTCTTTCCCGAGTTGCACTCTTCTTCCGCACAGGTATGTTGACGCACTGTTACGAAGCAGATGTAGATAACTTCACTGTTCCAAACTGTACGATACCAATCAAAACTTAACTGACTACGGATTAGAAACCTAGTTTCAGGAGGTTTATTCATCCACTTTGAGCCTGAATAGTCCTCCCTCCATCCCTAAATATGAAAAGCTTTTATTAAGCATTTATTGTCGAAGGAAAACGTGACGATGCGATGGACACTTGCACACTCGTTAGGATTGTTTTTAATATCAGCCACAAGAGCAGGACAACAGCGCCCTCATGTGGATGAAGAATGGGCTACAGGTTATAGCACTCATCATCCTGGCAGCAAAGTCAAGAAAGACAGTCACAAATATGACAAAACGACCGGGTTCTAATGCTATCAGTCCACTCAAAGGGAGTTTGTCACGTGTAATCAGAGCTTTGAATGGTGCTAGTAGCTGCATACTGTCTACCGGTAGGTGTTCATCATTATTCTGTTGATAATGGCTTTTCTATATGTATATCCCTACTGCTATTGAAAACGAAACTTAAGATCAGTTTTTCCAGGCCAATTTACATCATTTGGCACAGTAATGAGGCAAAAATAAAGCCTATATGGTACTATTGAATAATTCCACAATAAAGTATTTGCCACGTCAACTATTAAGGCATACCTCGCTTTAGCAAGTTTTTACTTTCATTCAATAAGCCACAAAATTATTAAAAGTGCATTTCCCAATTTCCCAGGCATGTTCAACTGTCATTTTCCCATGCTTTTCCAGGACCCCTTGATCAATTTCCAACCTTTTGGTGGTGGTGGGGGTGAGGGGGGGACAAAATGGATGAAAAACAAAAGAAAAAAAATGAAAACGAACCAAAAATGGACAAAAAGGGATGAAAAATTGAAAAAAAAAATCGAAAACGAACCAAAAATGGACAAAAAGGGATGAAAAACCCAAAAAAAAAAAAAAACGAACCAAAAATGGACAAAAAGGAATGAAAAACCGAAAAAAAAAAAAAAAAAACGAACCAAATGGACAAAAAGGGATGAAAAACCAAAAAAAAAAAAACAAAAACAAACCAAAAACAGACAGACAGGGAGCAACGCTAATCTGCGTGTGCATCAATAACAATAAATAATAATATGATATAATGCAGACAATTTTGTATATTATTTTATTTTTGCTGTTGGAACAAAAAGGCAATGGTCACGTGACTGGTATGATCGAATCAATGGGGCCTACCGCATTTGTTTTACATGCATTTGCCACAGAATGGTGACAAAACACCTACCGATCTTAAGTTTCGTTTTCAATTGCAGTAGCTGGGATAAACACATAGAAAAGCCATTATCAACCCACAGAATAATGATAAACACCTACTGGGTAGACAGTATGCCAGCTACTCGCACCATTCAAGGCTCTGATTACACGTGACAAATTCCCTTTGAATAGACTGATAGCATTAGAACCCGGTTCGTGTAACAAAGACGCATGGATCACAACATTGAATTTAGGAGGAAATAAAATACTTTTCAACACCATATCAACATTAAAACAGCCCAACGTAGAAACAAGATATTACAATTTTTCTCTTTCTGAAATGAAACAAATACTTTCCTTTTTCATTGTGGTTAACTACTTGTTGAAGTACAGCGGTACCTCTACTTACGAAATTGATTGGTTCTGGAAGTAGTATCGTAACCTGAAAATTTTTATTTGTAAGTAGAGACGCATTTTCCATGTAAATGCCCTAATCCGTTCCAAGCCCCTCAAAAGTCGGACATACATTTTTTATAAATTATAAATAATACATGAAATGACATAAAAACCTGTCAGAAATACATGTTAGAACTAGAAAAGCACTCAGAGAGCGCAGACCTCCACTAAACGCAACAATTATCGAAAAATTTGAAAGTGATCCAGAATCCAGGATTTCTTCCGGATCACAGCCAAAATGAAATCAGTTCTTCCTTTTCACATTTCTGACAACTCCTGAAAATTTCATCAAAATCCATCCATAACTTTTTGAGTTATCTTGAACACAGACAGACAGATAAACAAAAACATAACCTCATTGGCGGAGGTAAAAATTGTTTGTTTACCTGGGTTGCTGGGTTACGCTCATACAGACAAGGGGCCCTCCTAGCCAATGGGATGCCAGGTAGATGCTAAGCGATAGCCAATGGCAGAGCAGCTCGGACGCACCGCTTTCAAACCAACTCTGGGAGCTGCGAGTAGCAGCGCTACTGGATTTTTGCCTTTAGTTTCCTGAAATTTCTTTCGTAACAAGAGGTCATATTTCCCCGTTGATGCGTTTCGTAACCTGAAAATTTCGGATGTAGAGACATTCGTAAGTAGAGGTACGGCTGTATTACTATTTTTCTCTTTCTGAAATGAAAACAAATACATTTCTTTTTTTCATTCTGGTTAACTGCCTGTTTAAGTAACTACCTGTTGAAGAACTTTATTAGCGAGTGTAAACAACAACCAACAGGCACAAATTCAGATGATTTGAAGACAACGTCCTGGTTTAAGGCGGCGACTGAAGAGCTACGGGTCAAAGTCCTCCATCCTCCTCCAGTTTCTGGAAGAGCGCCAGGCTGCGCAGACGGGACTGTCTCTCTCCGTTCTTCCACAGAATCAGCAGGTGGTCTGTCGAGCAGGTGACCAAACCGTTCTCCTTGAAGCTGACAAACATCTGTGAGAAGAAAAGAAAGGACAACTGATGCACCGATTAAGGCGTCGTTTTTCGAGTCTGAACGTCTCTGACGAGGTACCTGCACGGCGCCAGAGTGTCCAATCAGATCTCCCGTCAGCTCCAACGTCCTTAAGTTAGGGATGTCCATGACCTTCTTCGACTGAGGGCCGGACTGTTTGCTTGAGCGGCCAAAATTCCACATCCCAAAGAACCCTGTTGTCAGATCACGAAATAAGTGTCAAAGACGCTAAAAGAGACAAACGGCAAATCCCTTGTTATGTGCTGGGTTTTCGTATGATGGTGTCTTCAGGTGCAGCTTTGTGAGCCTCATGTTCTCTTCAGACGGGATGCTTTCTCCTGACAACTAGGGTTGGGAAATCGAGAACTGGTTCCTGTAGGGAACCGGTTCCGTGTGTTTCAATTCCATGGAATCGTTTGGCAGTTTATCTAGTGATTCTCTTATCGATTCCAACCAGCAAGAATGTCACGTAATTTACGCAAGTTACGCACAGTCAATTCCGGAAAGCACTTGATTAAGTGATTAAGTTACGTCGGTTTATCACGCGCATTGGAGTTGTAAGCAACAATGGCGCCTACCAGGTTCAAACGCTCCAAAGTTTGGCTTCACTTCACAAAGAAAGATGGCAACAAGGCAACTTGCAGTCATTGCAAGATTTGACATTGCAGTCAAAAGCTTTTATTGAGAATTACCACATAATTCATGCAATAAGTCAATATTTGCAGTGCTGACCCTTCTTTTTCAAGACCTCTGTAATTCTCTCTGGCATGCTGTAAATTAACTCCTGGACCAAATCCTGACTGATGCCAGTCCATTCTTGCATAATCAATGCTTGAAGTTTGTCAGAATTTGTGGGTTTTTGATTGTCCACCCGCCTCTTGACGATTGACCACAAGTTCTCAGTGAGATTAAGATCCGGGGAGTTTCCTGGCCAAGGGCCCAAAATCTTAATGTTTTGTTCCCCGAGCCATTTCATTATGACTTTTGCTTCATGGCAAGGTGCTCCATCATGCTGGAAAAGGCCTTCTTCATCACCAAACTGCCCTTCGATGGTTCGGAGAAGTTGCTCTCGGAGGACGTTCTGGTACCATCCTTTATTCATGGCTGTGCTTTTAGGCAAGATTGTGAGAGATCCCACTCCCTTGACCGAAAACCAACCCCCCACATGAATGGTCTCTGGATGCTTCACTGTTGGCATGAGACAGGACTGATCGTAGCGCTCACCTCGTCTCCTCCCAACAAGCCTTCTTCCAGATGCCCCAAACAATCTGAAAGGGGATTCACCAGAGAAAATGACTTTACCCCAGTCCTCAGCAGTCCAGTCCCTGTACCTTCTGCAGAATACCAGTCTGCCCCTGATGTTTTAACTGGAGAGAAGTGGCTTCTTTGCTGCCCTCCTCAACTTCCTCCAAAAGTCTTCGCCATTATAGAAACTGCAAGAGCAGACTTGTGAAAATGTAATATTTGCGTCATTCTCAAAACTTTTGGCCATGACTAGATCCATGGGGTAAACCGGCCAGAAGGTCCATTCCTGGGAAGATCGGCAGCTGTTTTGATTCTCTCTCTGCCTGTGAATACTTTCTCGCTGTAGAGAAGTAAACTCCGGACTGTTTGCAAATTGCCGTATAACCCTTTCATCATGTACGTGTGCTCACCTGCGGATGCTGGTTCAGCAGGCAAAGGCAAGTCTTGGATCTCCCACATCCTCACGCTGCCGTCTTCAGAGCAGGACATCAGCTCACTAAAACACACACAGTTTACTCTGACATTAGCTTGAATACCACCACTACTACTACTAATAATAATAATAATGATCACTCGGGAGAAGTGTGGACTGAACACACAAGAGCAGGAGGAATTTTCAGAACGATTCGTTCCTGTGGTTTCGATTAAGAACTGACAACCCACCGAACACCGCGCTTCATCAAAATATCTTAAACAGAAATTAGCAGCTAATCTGCTAAACACCATACGCATCTAAAGCAAGCTCTCATCCTGTTTGGGTCACATGACCAGTGGCAGCTGATGTCAGATGTGTACGGGTTTCCTCTTGAGCATCCTTCGTGTGTTTTGCGTGACCTGGTTGAGACTAGATTCATTTCATTTTGTGTTTCACAGCCTCATCATCCCCCACAGTGACCCGAGTCTGGATATTCAGAAAACTCACATCTTCTGTTATGAAAGATCTAGAATAAAAAGAAAAAGGAATAATACTGCATCTTGCATGAAAGCAAACAGCTAAACAACTCATGGATGTATTGATGGATGGATGGATAGATGAGGAGATTATGGGCTCCATCTTCTACCAGATCTCCTAAAGCCGCTATTAAGGGATAGCGGGTAGAGGGAGGGGCGTTTCCCCGCAAAGAACGCAATCTTCCACCTTCCTAAACCCGCTATCCCACCTGCGCTACCCGCTACATTATCCATGGGAGTGGTTAGGGCGTTCCACCTGTTAAACCAATCAGTGCGTCAGCAGCCATTGCCTTTAAGAGCAGGTTGCGCTACCCGCTAACCACTATGGAGCATCTTTTCACCCAGATCAGAGCAGCTCTTGTGAGCAGCTTGTCTGGGACTCTGCTGTAGAGCTTCCTCTTCTTCCTTCCTCCTCCTCCTCTGCACTGATATATACATATAAATATTTTTACACAGACAATTCCTATCAGCTACCTGAAAGTCCCAGATAGTCGGTGTCCTCCCAGTAAACACGCTCTGGTCGTCTATGGTTTAACTGGCGATCAAGCCGTTTAAGACGATCTCTGCTATTTTCTCAGGGGTTCAACTGAGGCCAAATCATGCTTTTTATACAAGAGTTAATTCCAGAGGTAGAGACGTTTGTGCACGTCCACATGTGACCAGGTGGACGCACATTGATGCCATTTGGACGCGCTTTTCTACGCGCCGGCATGCGGGCTGCAACCCGCCATCGCAAGATAGCAAGTTTGCGGAAAGGGCAAAAGACACGCCCACTGCCACACCGACAATGTGAGTAAGGGAGTCGGCACAACAGGTAGCGGCTTTAGGGAGCGGAAGATTGCATTAGCGGTTAGCGGAGGTTCCTAAACCCACAATTTGCGGGTAGCAGGTAGCGGCTAGCGGGAAGTGTACGATCGGGGCCTATGTTTCTGGTTGTTCCTTTAAGATGTTTTGTTAACATAAACACGCCTACAACCTTACAACTCAAATCACAAACAGCAATCTTCTGTATTGGATTAAAAAATAAAACAACTACACCTCATCATGCTCTTATAAAATGTCGCACAAAAGAAAATGCAATGGGGAGGGGGTAGGCTTTGATTTGGAAAGAAGGTAAAATTGATGTGACTGTTCTTCCGGATCAGACCCAAAATGAAATCAGTTCTTTTCACATTTCTGACAGCTCCTGAAAATTTCATCAAAATCCATCCATAACTTTTTGTGTTAAACACTGGCAAATCATAACCTCCTTGGCGGAGGAAAAAAAAAAAAAATTAAATTAGATTTAAAAAAAATATGAATCAAAAATTTTGAATAATTAGAAAAAAAAATACATTATAAATCAGTATATCGGTTTTACTAAAAAAATGCAATCTAGAGACGAGGCGTTGCGATACTTGAAGATCATTTATAAACAAGGAAAGCTGGAGGGGGAAAATAAAGTGAAAGGAAAAAAAGAGAAGGGTTATTTTTGCAGACTTTCCTCCAACCTTTGCTTTCATTTCCCATTTCTGCTCCAAGTAATTTTAATTTCTGGGAAATGTTCTGCAAAAAAAAAAAAACCCAGCACTGACCGGTCGAAGCTGCTGGACGCTAGCAGCCAGCGCCAAGTGGTCTCGAGAGCCAAGGGTGGCCACAAGTTTTGCACCGCAGCCGCAGAGAAACGAGCCTGGCCGGTTTCCGGTTCCTTTGGATTCGACTTTGATCCGCCAGGAAACTGGCTGTGGACGCCGCTGGACAGCCGTGTAACCGACGTGACGCAGGCAGAGCAACGACCGGACTGGTGACATCTATGGTGGCGCGTCTGGTGGATGACTGTTGTCGGCTTTGCAGTAACAACTTGTTGACCCAACGTGTTATTAGGAAATCGTTTAAACTAGGGATGCACATTTTGGATTTTTTTTTATGACCGTTAACCGACGCTCTTTCACGATTAATAACCGTTAACCGATAAGTCCGGGAGGGTTGGCTGCCGCAATGCTGTGTGCGTTGTTGTGGACGCATGCGGACACTTCCCCTTGTATACTCTTGCGGCACTGTGTCGGCATCAGCTTGTCGCAGAGATGCTGCTGTCACTTTTGATTTATACTAGCGCGGTCTCCGCTATGTTATTCGACGCCACAACGCAAGAGCGACAATCACGAACTAGCTAAACTTACTAAACTTATCTCTTGTGTTTTTCTACTTCCTCACCGTCTCGGCCGTATCCAGACCCACATTCATCGCTATCTCCCTCCATGAATTACTAGAATATGTGCTGTCTTTGTAGCATGGAAAACCAGAATCGTACAGATGTGGGTACTTCCTCATTTTTTCGATGACGCGGATGTAGAATTGACCAATCAGAGGCCTGTTGCATCTGTCGACACGCCCCCATGAGTTGATTGAATTACGTAGCTTAAAAACAAAATTGACCGTTAGTATTCATCGGTTAGAGTTACTGTTATCGGTTAACGGTTAAACAGTTAACCATGTGAATCCCTAGTTTAAACGTTCACGTGCAGGGAAATACCTCGCTGTACTTCAGCACGCGTACAGCAGTCATTAAGAGAGCTGTCATCTTGTTTTCCTGTCACACTGCAAGGAAACAGAAACAGGAAGTGTGAGGAAGTGTCCTACCTGTCGGAGAGCAGCAAGGTGTGCAGCACATTAGAGTCGTGGGCAGCCTTCCTGTAGGCCACCACTGCTTTGGTCGCAACGTCGTACACATACAGGCCACTCCCCACGGCGGCCAGGATGAGCTACCAAACACACAATATTAGCTGTAGTTTATCGACCACAATTTTTAAAAAATTATTATTCCTAATGATGCACAACATCCACCTGTGTGGCTCTGCGCTCACCTTCCCGTCGGTGGTCAGGTGTTGAATGGACATCTCACTGGGCTTGGGCGCGCCCAGTCGTATTTCAGACTGGCTGCCCGTTTGTGACTCCTCCCACAGGATGTGCTCGTAGGCCAGAACGTTCCAGTCGACGGTGTCCCACAAGATCAGCTCTCCTGCGTGGGAGCCGCTGGCGAAGAGCCTGTCTGAGCGAACCAGAAACCCGACTCAGCTACCAAGTAGCTCGATCCTCGTCTGCCGGGACGGTGGTCTCCCACCCTGGTCCTCGAGAGCCGCGGCCCTGCACGTCTCAGAAGCTTCCTGAAGGACCCGTTCATGGGATTCAGGTGCGCTAAAGCTGGGAAACATCTGAGACATCCAGGATTGCGGCTCTCGAGGACCAGGGTTGGAGACCCCGGTGCTAAGATCTGAATCTGCCCCAGAAGCACCAGTCGTCCACACAAACACAAGACATCATTAAGCAGAAGTCTGGACCCCATGTCCAACTTTAAGTGGACATTAAAATTATAATTATTTAAACTTCAAATGTCCCAACATTTCTTAACCTTCTCTCAAGGTAGACCGGCCTTCACTTACCTGTTTGGGTTTAGATCAGCTTTACTGTTGGAGAATACTCCATTTCTTTGTCTTCTAAAGCTTCTTGAGCTGCTTTCATTGTACGTCGAGGGTCATTGCCCATCTGCATTTTGAAGAACCGTCCTAACAGTTTTGAAAAATTTGATCTGCCATGACCCAAACATGCCCCTACACAAATGATGTGGCACCTGAGGGTTTTCGCTACGTCCCTTACAGATGTACGACTTCCTCTTTTCTCAATCTCCTTTGACCTCATCTCGGTCGCTCCAGTAAAACAGCTCAAATCAATAGTTGCCTTCAGACTTTCAGCTGTCAGCTATCAGAAAATTCAGCTGCCTTAAAGCAGCGAAGGAATAAAGCACACCTGGCCAGTTTATTCACCTTCAGTCAACTGTCCAAATAATTTTGGGCCTTTGAAAATGGAGGAACTTGGCTTAAAATGACTGTGATTTGTAGATGGTAAATGCCATTTTTGTGAAATCTCTTTAATTAAAACTGAAAGGGTGAGTTCCAATTCCTCCCTCAACCCTCAATCTCAAAAATTCGCGCTCCCGTGAAGTTTAAGTGCTGACCTGATTCTTAGAAAGTCAAGTTGAGGGACAAGTTTGAGGGCTGTATCGTCCTCAATATTGAGATTCTCCGGCACCACCCTTGGAAGTAAGGGCTACCCAGAAGGCATTGCATATTTTTCGCCAAGACATCTTCGAAAAGGATGGCGACGAAAAAGCAAGCTACAAATGTACGTATTTTCGTAGTTAATAAAGATATAAATGTTACAAAACCATCTTACTGTCTTCGTTATATATATTTATATTATCTTATTCTTCTTCTACGTCATTGTCGTCGTTTTCTTGACAGACTGGACTTGGCTTTGGCGTAAGGCCGCCCCCCACAGTCTGAAGACGTAACTGCACTCAAGGAGGGTCCCATTTCTAAGTCAAAAGATAGTCCTTACACTTACTTTGGAGGGCCAAGATTGAGGGTTAAGGGAGGATTTGGAATTGGCCCAAAGCCTCCACTGTGATCACATATATCTATTGTGGCAGTGTAAAAGGAGAAATTCATAAAACCTCTACTTTACTTTAAGTGGACCAAAGCCTGCAGCTGTGAAAGCACCCCAAGAGTGACAACTACAACAATCCCAAGGGTTAAAATGCTGACGTATCTCCTTCTGGAGCAGCTGTCGTCCCATCAGGAGTGGCTTTAAGGTACCTAAAAAGTCCATGAAGACCCATCCAACATGTACTTTGGCGTGTAAAGAGGGATTCCAATGCTTTGTAACAGAGTTGGAAACAGCATCCTCAACACCCGAAAGGAAGCAGAAAATCTCAGTCTTTAATGAAAAAACTGACCATTGATGTTGATAAGAGCTCGAATCTGGTCCTGGTGGTTGGACAGAGAGCAGATCAGAGCCACCGACACAGAGGAATCAGTCGAGACCGTCAGCCTGTAGATCACTGCAGAGAGGAAATTAATGTCACTCCGAGTCACTCCCAGTGTCCTCCGATGTCATCCACACATTCCTCCTACCTATCTCTTTATCCATAGCGGCTGCGAGGCAGTTCTTGGGCAGCTCTATCAGAGCAGTTATTCCTGCAGCGCGACAAAAACACAAAAGCATTCATCAGTTTACGTGCAAGCAGCAGTGTGAGGGGTTAGGGTTAGGGTCAGTGTCCCCTTCGTTTCATTACCGGTGTCGCTCTGGTTCTGCCTGTGGCACTGCAGCTGGAAGTCTTTGCTCCAGACGCACAGCTCCTCCCCGCCGGATACCCACAAACACAGCCGCTCCAGCACCAGCAGACACTGAGAAAGACACACCTGGATCAGTGCACGAAACACCAGCGCACACGGACGCTCATGTGGACATCAGTGAAGGAGAGAGATCAAACACGATTAGCCCCGAGATTCTGCAAGTAACCTTCGTCTGCAATCAAAAAGAGGCGATTCACGGTTTACGCCAGACGGTGGTAGTGCACGAGAAAGTCTGGGGAGGAGGACGGCTGAGTGTCTTCTTGGTCCTGGAGGGCCAGTGTCCTGCACGTCTTAGATGTTTGCCTCCTTCTACACGTGTCAAAGGTCTGTTAAAGCAGGGAAACATGCAAAACCTGCAGGACACTGCAGACTGGAGACTGGAGACCCCTGGTCTCGCATATTAATGTTAGCACTACGGGCAAATCGACAGACATCAGAACTAAACGATATTTTCAACCTCCGTGAGGACTCAAGAATAGGGCTGTAGCGATATACTAATCTCGCGATACGATGCGATACACGATACTCTGTTCACGATACGATATATATCGATATTCGTCTTAATTGACATCATTTTCTGAAAGATTTTAACGGGACAAAGTGATTTTGGTCACATCTTGTGAGTGTTCCAATTACTTTGTAGTAGGTAGGTGACCGCAGACAGTGTCACAGAGAGGAGAGAAAGGAGGCCTCTGATTGGTCAATTCTACATCCGCGTAGAAAAGAGCGCATCATCGAAGAAATGAGGAAGTACCCACATCTGCACGATTCTGGTTCTCCACACTACAAAGACAGCACATATTCTAGTAATTCATGGAGGGAGATAGCGATGAATGTGGGTCTGGATACGGCCGAGACGGTGAGGAAGTGGAAAAACGCAAGTTTAGTAAGTTTAGCTAGTTCGTGATTGTCCCTGTTGCATTGTGGCGTGGAATAACATAGCGCAGACCGCGCTTCAAAATTGAGCATAAATCAAAAATAACTGCAGCATACCGGTGACAAGATAACTGTGACACATCGCAGCGAGAGTAAACACAGCCCTTAAAGCCGGCGTTTTCCACCACTGAATACGGTCTCAAATCCTGACAAATAAAGTAGGCAATGGACTCCGTAATTTTCTGCGACCTAGGTGAAGTAGATGGAAACTTGTAGCAAAAACCGCCGTCACTGTCCAGCGTGGTTTGTTTTTCGGATAGCGCCGCAACTTCTTGGGCTAGCTCTCAGTTAGCATTAGCTTGTCCGGGTGGTGACGTTTCAGGTGGGCTCGCAGGTTGGTGGTATTTCCAGAGTACTTCACGTTTATGTGACACAGCTTGCAAACCGATGTACAGTCATGGAAAAAATTATTAGACCACCATTTTTTCTTCACTTTCTTGTTCATTTTAATACCTGGTACCACTAAACGTCATCATGTGACTAAAACAGACAGAAAAGAAAACACTGAATGCATAAAAGCAGTGTTTTTGGCAGTACAACGCCATAGCTATTGATGTAAAAACTTAAGTGATTTAGGTTATAATCAAGAAAACCATGGAAAATGGTAAGATATTAGCTCTTAAATAAAACTCTTATGAGCAATCTTTGTGGTTATCGTTATGTTTGTCCAAACAAATGTACCTTTAGTTGTACCAGGCATTAAAATGAACAAGAAACTGAAGAAAACAAGGGTGGTCTAATCATTTTTTCCATGACTGTACTTTTGTCTAAATCTTCGCTTTCCTTGTTCTTTTTAAACCCGAACTGCTCCCACACATCTGTTTTTAAGTACGCAGGCGCTGCGTTTATACTCTCCGCCATCCTCCTGACTGGCTCAGCTCTAGCTGGAAGAGAAAGAAGCTTCTGGATAACCTGTTAGAAATGCTCTACAGCGACACTAGCGGCTGGAGGACTAAATGGCTCTTCCTGCACTTTGCAGGAAGAGAAGCCGTGCGAGACACGGGGGTTTTGAAGGGAGCTTAGAATATCGATACCCGTGGCTGAAATATCGATACTATCTGGGGAAATAAAATATCGATATATATCGCAGAATCGATAAAAATCGCTCAGCCCTACTCAAGAATGTCATTGAGCTCATACAACAGTGTAGGTAGGGTCTCCACGCCCAAACCAAAGTAATTCCTAACTTTGCATGCGCACATGCTTAATAATGACGCCATTTTTTCATGCATCCATTGCAGTTCTGAAACGTTATAGAGATGTTAAGATGTTGCAAAGGGGCGACGTATAAGAACACCGATGTCTGCAGCGTTTGCTGCAGGCTTTTTGTGGAGATCTTCCACCCACGTCTCAAAAAAGATGTGCAGAAGACCAGCAGGTGAGACAGTGTCTTCCAACAGCTCTGGTGTACGTGGCTGACAATATGAACCTTCTTGTGATATGACCCCCCCATGTGGTCAGACCTGATACCGCTACAGAGAGTGGCTTTAATTCATCTTCGTGTGCATATTAGTGAAATCGAGACTCGGTTACATTCGTCTCACTCGTCCTAACGGAGCAGAGGTTTCGTTCCAACTGCAGTTTCGTGTCTTTAGCGCCTCTTCGAGGGGCTTCGGTTACCTTTACAGGAGACTGAAGATCTGAAACGGTCTGAACCCTGTTGCCCGTATCAGGATCCCACAGCTGACGATTAAGATTAAGGACAACGGAGCTCGAGTTACAGACATTCACCATCGGGTTTTCCACGCAGCAGAAGGATACGCTGACACTCCGGTCTGAGGAGGCGGTGATGAGCCAGGTGTGCAGGGTGACCTCGCTGCTGCAGGTGAAGGTGGTTATGGCTGTAACCTGCTGGGAGTGGCCTCGTAGCTCCTGCAGCCTCTCTCCAGTCTGACAGTTTGACAAAAATAGAAATAAAATAATCAGTTGTAATTAGGGCTGGGCAACGATTAAAATGTTTAATCGCGATTAATCGCATTTCCCTGATTAATCACGATTAATCGCATTGTATACGCAAAATCAAATAATGAATTCAAAAGTAGTGTAAAGGTCACTTTTATTGAAATGTTCTGCTGCCATATGAACTAAAGTGTCATAACATTTGTTGTTCAAACACTTTTAACATCAGCACTTGTCAGTAACACATATTTAGTGTAAATCTCATCTTAAAAAATGTCAAATAAAATAAAGCTTATTGCCACTGCCAGGGCATTAATGTCATAATGTTTTTATGAAAAATAAAACAAGTCTACAAACAAAATTCAACAAATGATTGTGTCTCAGCACAATCAGAACATTAAAACAGGTAATTTCTGAGGTAACAGCAGAATCTTTTAACGGGGAGTTCAACTTGTCAGTTGTTACAAATAACCTTGTTTCTGTTGAATCCTCCGTCTGGGAGAACTTTAAAATGAAAATGTCCATGTTATAGTTCAGTAACTTTACCAATCCCTGTATCATTCATTCTTTCCATTTTCAATTGTCAATCAAAAATGTAAAAAATAAAATAAAAAATGACATTTTATTATGTTTTTTGTTTTTTAATCTAACACCAAAAAAACAAAAAAAAAGCAGTTTTTTTAATATTTTAATTTTAGACTTGGATCAAAAATATGAAATGAAAAAAAAAAAAAAACGGGCTACAGATCTGAATTAGTTTTATAATGGAGGACTGGACTTTCTGTTGTCATTACACATCTGTGCCACTAGATGGAGCCGCACTGCAGTAACCAGCTAGAGAACAGCAGGACAGTGAACACATGGAGCAGATCTGATGGAACATGGAGGAATGACGCCAAAGTTTTGTTGCAGTCCAGAATTTTTGTTTCCAAACAGAATTGTTAATATTTCTACCTGAGTTGCTACCCGAACTGTAAAGTTCACGGATTTTTACCGTTCTGTCTGTTTTAGTTTTTCCTTATGTTTACCTGGTAATTGTCTTCCAGTTCTGCAGTAGCCAGTAACAGACTTTTCAAAATAAAAGCATGTGAGTAACATGCGTTAACGCGCGATAAAATAAATGTCGGCGTTAATAAATTAATGAGTTAACGCGATAATAACGTGTTAATTTGCCCAGCCCTAGTAGTTATGTGTTTTTGAGGTTTTTCACAATGCACAGTGGGGAAAAAAAAAAATAGTATCAGCTTGCAACAGTTTACCTCGATATTCCACACCAAAACAAGGCCATCGTCTCCAGCTGACGCACATCTGGAACACATAAGAGAACACCAATAAGTTCAACGCACGGTCTGCAAGAGGAGACGCTACAAACACAAACCTCTAAGCTGCTGGTCTCAGTGGCGACGGCGCTTTTGAGCAGGTGAATAAAAACGTTTCTAGATAAAAGCATGTTACTCAAAGGCTTTAAACTGGCACCAACCTGGCAACACAGCAAACTTGTGTGAATGAAATCTGAATTTTTACCAGGTAGCCCCTGGCTACACGGTTTTTGAAGTTGGTAGCCAGCTAGCAATTTTGGTCGCCAGTGTTTTTCGTCGCCCCATACGCTCCCATTGACTGCTTACATTATCATCATCTTTTGTTTCCTGTGTGCCATTATTGGACAAACTGATCAATCTGATCAGATTAACTGATTAACAGATAAACTGATTAATCAGGTTGTTAATTAATGGCACAAAGGAAACACAGCAGCTGGCTGAAGTTCAGGAAGTAGTACAGCTGTGCATTAATCCACGTTGACATAATGTGAACATTCATTATAGCCTAAATGAAAACACTAAAGGGGGTATATATGAAGAGTAATTATTTGAAGGGATTTGCATATGTTTTGTTCATTTAACGTTGCTTGTATTTACATTTTCATTCCACACATTGTTTTCATTTCATATTGCTCTTCTTTTACAGTTTTTCATCTCATTTCACGTGACTTTTCTTTACTCTTTTAATGACTTGTTGTACTAATTTGTTGCAGACTTTGTATTCTTTATGACTGTTTTTGGAGGAGTGTATTTGTGGACTGGTCCAGAGTAGATTTATTTCACATGAGAGAAGAGCACAAACAGTTCTGTTGTCTGATGACATCATAAGAGTAAAATATGGGACTTTCCCGGCCAAAACGGGATACTTGACAGGTAGGGGTGTGAAAAAAAAAAAAAAACGATTTGGCAATATATCGCGGCCGCCCAATATAATATCGATTTTTTTCAAAAACACTAATAATAAACAATAAATAGGTTGTTTTGAAGCAAATAGTTTTGACTCAATTTGTCCTCTGAATGATCAATATCATCTGATGAACATATACAGCAACTTGATTTTTCATCTCTACTTTTAATTTTGATATTAACTGGGTACAATATCGCTATATATCGTGATATCACGATATCGTGACCCAATATCGTATTGTGACCCAAGTATCATGATACATATCATATTGCGAGGTCCTTGCCAATACTCACCCCTATTGAGATTAGAGGTGTGAAAAAAAATCGATTTGGCAATATACCGCAATTTTCGGCCACCCAATATAATATCGATTTTTCAGCTCCTAATATAAATTTTTTCAAAAACACTAATGATAAACAATAAATAGGTTGTTTTGAAGCAAATAGTTTTGACTCAATTTGTCCTCTGACTGATCAATATCATCTGATGAACATATACAGCAACTTGATTTTTCATCTCTATTTTCAATTTTGATATTAACTGGGTACAATATCGCAATATATCGTGATATTGTAACCCAAGTATTATGATACATATCGTATTGCAATACTCACCCCTATATGATTTACAAGCATGAAAGCGCATTTTATTCTGTTTCCATGATGCTTACTATGAAAACTAATTTCATTTCTTACTTGTTAACTATTCCGTTGTGTATTTTTATGAGATTATTGACCAAAACGATCCATTTTGCTGTGGAGTAGATTCAGTGACAGGTTTTTGCATTCGTCCGTCTTCAGTTTTGTCCATGTGTCAATCGCTGCGTTAAGACGCATGTGTAGCAATGACTTCCGGCAAAGGACATGCACCCTAAACATGGCCACTTTTCACCAAATAAACTTTGTTTCTAAATTATTTAGATATGTTTGCCTTGGTGACACATGACAAATGTGCAGAAATCATAGAAAAAAAAAGTTTTTTTTTTTCTAAGTTGATGGTGGATTTTGTGGCAGAAAATGGTCGCCATTTTATGCCCTGTGCACTTAGGCAGACGCAGTGTATTCGGACGTCCTGAGATCAGTTTCGGGCCTCGTTCACGTGTAGAAACAAGCCAGACGTGAGCTGGATCTATTCATTTGAGTCAGACAGATGCGGAGCAGACATCCTTGTTCCCGTTGTTTAAAGTCTACAAAGAGTTTCACATTCATGTCATTCATTTCCAGTCCCACATGCAATGAGAGTCACGAGTAAGACGATAAGATCAATGGTGATAAAAATGGCTCTCCTGATGTCTTTATCTGGAAAAACAAAGAGAAAAAAAAAAGGTGAGGCTCCCAGAGCTATCTTCTCCTCATCTTGACTAGTCAAACTCCCTCCGTCCATGTGAGGAATCGTTTCCCACAGCTCCATCTTCACCTGAGGGATCCTGCCAAACATGTGTCGCGGGGCTCATCACCTTAACTTGCCCTCTGACCCTGAACCGTCCGACCCTGTCTGCTCTCAGAAAGCAACACGGTGGATGAGCAGACGAGACTGAGATAAAAAAAAAAAAAAAAGAAAGAAAAGGGAGGAACTGCTGAGGATACGTTTTCGGTCTGGAGAAGCAATCTGGAGGGAATTTTCTGGCCTTTGCCCCCGACTGTGGACCCGTGTGTGGAGAGGACGGGACCTGGAGGATGGGGTTATTATTGGAGGAGACCAGGCGTAAAGCGCCCCCCCACCTCCTGACACACACACTAACACACACACTTAAGTCTGTTATAAATCCCAATCTGAACACTTATGCAGACCCAGTCTAGCGTGCAGCATGGCGCCTTCACAGAGGAGAGCAGGTGCAGCAGCTCCGGTTCTACTGTACTGCGTCCTGGTGATTGTGCTCTTGTCATGCTCTGTAGGTCCGCCGTGGACGAGCATCTCCTGTCAATCACTGAGGGATAGAGGCCAGCCAACGGAAGACAGCGGAGAGGTTAGAGAGAAAAGGAGGTGGGGGGGGGGGGGGGCTTACCTGAAGTCATCAATCTGCACCAGAAATCGAACAATGTCAAAATGTCCTTTCAGCACCTGCAGCTCGGTGAAGCAGTTTCTGGGCTGTTCCTCTCCGATGCACAACGCAGAGCTTTTCTGCAGATACCAGAGGGAGAGAGAGGTGAGACAAACGGGCCGTAGAGGAGGGAAACGCTGCACCGACAGACCGGACCGGACCGGACCAGAACTCCACTGTTAACTACTGCGGTACTTTTAAGAAAGAGCCCGACTTCACGCCGATGCAACACACAGAGATGAAACCTGAGCTCCCCAAACATCATGGCCACAACTTCGGTACAAGTTCAGAGACGTCTTAGGTTACAATTAATTTCTTTTTACCCCAAAAAAGCTCCTGTAAGGATGTAGTACAACCACAAAACCCAAAGATTGGGCCACTGAGGAAAATGTGCATCTATCTATCTATCTATCTATATACACAGTCATGGAAAAAATTATTAGACCACCCTTGTTTTCTTCAGTTTCTTGTTCATTTTAATGCCTGGTACAACTAAAGGTACATTTGTTTGGACAAACATAACGATAACCACAAAGATTGCTCATAAGAGTTTTATTTAAGAGCTGATATCTTACCATTTTCCATGGTTTTCTTGATTATAACCTAAATCACTTAAGTTTTTACATCAATAGCTATGGCGTTGTACTGCCAAAAACACTGCTTTTATGCATTCAGTGTTTTCTTTTCTGTCTGTTTTAGTCACATGATGACGTTTAGTGGTACCAGGTATTAAAATGAACAAGAAAGTGAAGAAAAAATGGTGGTCAAATAATTTTTTCCATGACTGTATATATATATATATATATATATACACACACATTAGGGCTGGGCAAGTTAACGCGTTACTAAGTCATTAGTTTATTAACATTTTATTAACATTTATTTTATCGCACGTTAACGCACGTTGCTCACATGCTTTTGTTTTGAAAAGTCTGTTACTGGCTGCTGCAGAACCGGGAGACAATTGGCGGAAAAACATGCGAAAAAGTTAAACAGACATGGAGAACGGTAAAAATCTGTGAACTTTACAGTTCAGGTAGCAACTCAGGTAGCAATATTAACAATTCTGTTCAAAAATTCTGGACTGCAACAAAACTTTGTTGTCATTCCTCCATGTTCCATCAGATCTGCTCCATGTGTTCACTGTCCTGCTGTTCTCTAGCTGGTTACTGCAGTGCGGCTCCATCTAGTGGCTCAGATGTGTAATGACAACAGAAAGTCCAGTCCTTGATTATAAAAAAGTTCAGTTCTGTGGCCCGTTTTTTAATTTCGTATTTTTGATTCAAGTCTAAAATTGAAATATAAAAAAACAGGCTTTTTTTTTCATTTTTTTGTGGTAGATTAAAAAACGGAAAACGTAATAAAATGTCACTTTTTAATTTTTTGTATTTTTGATTGACAATTGAAAATGGAAAGAATGAATGACACACAGATTGGTAAAGGTACTGAACTTTAACATGGACATTTTCATTTTAAAGTTCTCCCAGACGGAGGATTCAACAGAAACAAGGTTATTTGTAACAACTGACAAGTTGAACTCCCCGTTAAAAGTTTCTGCTGTTACCTCAGAAATTACCTGTTTTTAATGTTCTGATTGTGCTGAGACACAATCATTTTGTTGGATTTTGTTTGTAGACTTTTTTTTTTTATTTTTTATAAAAACAGGATGACATTAATGTCCTGGCAGTGGCAACAAGATTTATTTTATTTCACATTTTTTAAGATGAGATTTACACTAAATATGTGTTACTGACAAGTGCTGATGTTAAAAGTGTTTGAACAACAAATGTTATGACACTTTAGTTCATATGGCAGCAGAACATTTAAATAAAAGAGACCTTTACACTACTTTTGAATTCATTATTTGATTTTGCGTATACAATGTGATTAATCGTGATTAATCAGGGAAATCATGCGATTAATCGCGATTAAAAATTTTAATTGCTGCCCAGCCCTAATACATACATATACATTATATATACATATATATATATATATATATATATATATATATATATATATATATATATATATATATATATATATATATATATAGACAGACAGACAGACAGACAGATAGACAGATAGATAGATAGATAGATAGATAGAATGCAGTGCCTCAAACCCAAATATATGTACAATAAAACACAGAAACCAAGCCACATGACAGCGGGACATTTTATCCTTTCCTGAAAAATATGTAACTGTCAGTTTGAACCAGTTCCAGAATAATGTTCCTCATGAGCCTCCCGTCACCTACAGTGCACGGTGTCAAAAGATTAAGAGAATCTGGAGAAATCTCTGTGCGACTGGGAACGGCACCGATGCAGAACGCTGTGGCGTCTCATTTGCAGCCATGACACCACTGTGACGCCTCGGACGGCATCGACGGAGGTGCATCCGGGGTGAAAGGGGCGCCGCGTGACCCGGCCGCGTGGAGGAAATGCAACGGGGCGCGAGGACGCCTGTAACCTCCACGCAGGGGGTTAAATGAGGCTGCCAGCCAGCAACATCCAGGTCATTTTCCACCACGGACAAAAAAAAGACTCTAGTCCAGGAGTGTCAGACTCATTTTCACTGAGGGCCACATCAGCATCATGGACAGCATGAGTGTAACAAAATGCAATATAAATCAAAATAAATTAAACTACACCTTATCAAATTGTTAAATAACAGTTTCTGTATTTATTGTGTATTAAAGCTTCAAATATTCAAGTCATTATTATATTAAACTCAGAGTTTGTGGTTGTAAGAGTATCCATTAGCTTGGTTTCTGAAGCGGAAGCGGTTCTTTGTTTTTCTTGCAGGCTAAATTTAGCATACTTAGCTCCGTGTTTGCTGTCAAAATGCCGACGTAGATCAAACTCGTTCACGACTGACACCCACCTCAAAACACAAAAGACATAGTTGTTTCAACTTTTAGATCCAAACTTGTAACTATTTTCCCGTCGTTTATTAAACTACATTCCTTGTGCATCAGTTTTTCTTTTCTTGGACATGTTGGGGTTCGTTTGTAAAGGTTTTTCTGAAGTCCATCAGTTCTGAAAAATCATCTTGCTCATAGCTACTGTTATCGTTGTGGGTAACAACGAAATGCATGATGGGAGATGTAGTTTATTGTCAATATGAGCTTTAAAGCGGCGTAAGCTTATTTTAAGTCTTAAAATATTGATTTAAAATTTAAGCCAATAATGTCCAAGCTCCCGAGGGCCACATGAAATGACGTGACGGGCCACATTTGGCCCGCAGGCCTTGTGTTTGACACATGTGGTCTAGACCGACTGTGTTTGCAAACTTTGACTTGTCAGTCAGCTTTTGTCACCAGCTGCTGGGCGAACCCTGACGCCTGATGCGACCACCAGCTGTCACTGGACCATCATCATCATCATCATCCTCCTGGATCTGCGGCAGCACTACGAACGCCAGCAGTGATGGGAAAACCGCAGTCAACACAACTGTGCATGTCCCACGGAAACAATAAGGTGGAAATTTTGCCTCATTATCAGCTTTTGTCAGAGACATTAGGGAGTTGTTGCCGACTGTGGCACCACGGGGAGGAGGGAGGAGGCCATCTTTAGATTGAGGAACGCCATCGTGACTTGTGAAAGCACACAGCAGAGAGGAAAAAAGAAGTTAATCTTTTATTTTACAGAAGCCAGTTCTGAATCAAACACAAAACCAAGACTGCTGGCATGAAGACCACAACAGTCTGGGGGTTTCTCCAGGTCTCTGGGTGTCTGGCTACTGGTTTCTGCTGTGAAAGGTTGTGGGGGGACTTGGTGGACTTGGTCCACCTGTCTGCTCTCATGGACAGAAAATGAAAACCAAACCAAAATGATGGGAGAGACAGCTCTGACAACATCGGGAGGTTCTGCATACTTCCTCTTAGTGCTGGGCGATATGGAAAAAAAATCATATATCACGATATGAACTATTTTATATCACAATAACGATATATATCACGATATACCATAATAAAGTATGTTTTCAGTTATTCTCTGAAAAGTTTGACAAAAATTTCATTGCTTACTTTTCAACTTTATTTTGAAAGGACATTTAGCTGAACTGTCACAAACATACATTTTAGTGCAGCAAAAACAGGTAGGTACAGAGGTACAGTAGCTTTCACACTTTTTTTTTTAAAGTGCACAACAATTTCTGAGAGGAAAAACACATTTTTGCACTGAAGTTCAGCTATAAAAAATAAACACAAATTATTTTTCAACTTTCTGAAATCTGTAACCTTGTAGTGCAAAGTTTGCAAACCAATATAAAGTGTCTAAAGTAAACATCAGGGTTGAAGAGAACTCTGTTTAAGGCATTAACCATGAATAAAAGTGCAAACATAAAAGGCTACTTTGTAGAAGTAGATATGATTCTATCAAATTTATCGTTGCAGGTTATTTAATTACATATTTGCTGTAATAATTGATAAAATTAGGTTAGAAACGATAGAAACGATAGAAGAGAAATGGCACGATACACACTTTTCTATCGTCCCCACGATATGTATCGTCATATCGCCCAGAACTACTTCCTCTCATACTTTAGACGTGAGAAAAGAGCAGAAAGCAGAGACTGTAAATCTGAACACATTAGCTGTTATTTGCTTTCACAGACCCGGTTCTTACCTCCACGGAGCTCTGCGCTTCACGACCACCGAGGATCCACCGAAGCATGACGTCGTCTTTTACCGACTGGTGTCAGCGAAAGAGAAACGAATAAACCCAGATTTAAAATCTATTCCCCTTTAAAATAAAGAATATATCTGCTTTACATCGCTGGGTGCGTCAAGTGTCACCGGTTATTAAGGTAACCGAGAAAAAAAAACACAAGCGGTGTCTTCTTCTGTTTTTAATTTAATGTCATCCTTTTTTTACTGAAGATTGTGACGCGTAACCGCTCGGGTTTATTAGTCGTTAATCAAAAAGCAGTAAACGAGAAGAAAAAAAGTGGCACAAATCCCGTCGCGTTTGAGCTACATGTTGCGACAGAACAACAAAACCGCTCACGTGACTCAAACTACGGAAGCCTTTCGCGGACACACGTGACCGCGTTCGACTAATTTTCGGGAAGCGAGTCTGCTGAGCGTCACGTGTTTGAGTTGGCAGAGTATGGAGGACCGTAGCACCAAACAAATCTGGATTTATTCATTTAACAGTTCATTTATTAATATGTTTCAACAGTTTCTGCATTTATTTCGCATACTGTGCACCTGTAACTTGGAATAACATGCAAAACTATTTAAAGCTTTCATCATTTTTATCCATAGGGCAATTTAAATCTTTAACTGTATCACATTTTACTTCTAGCTGTTCCTGTTTTACCTGATTATTGTTTCTACATTTTAACTAAATTTAAATTTTATTTCAATTATTCATGTTTTTATTTATTTATTTATTACATTTTAATTGTAATTTTATTGTGTTTTTTAAATTCTCGTCATCACTTTTATGTAAGTTTCTCTTTGGCTTTTTTTTTTTTGTGTCTAAGTGCCCTTATTTTTATTTTTGTTGTTTCACTTGGCTGCATTGTAAACGGAGGTCTCTACCTCAATGTATCTCCGAGTTTAAATAAAGGTAATAATAATTATTATTATTATTTCTCTGTATGCCTGCGTGCAAATGCCCGGTAATAAAGTGGCCGCTTCTAACGTATATCTAAATCAAAGTCTTTAAACCATACACTGAACAATAAATCAGTTTCAGAAAACAATAATGGCCGATCAGGCTGCTGATTTTTAGTTGTTTGTTTTGTTGGAAAACTGCAGCGCTGTAGAAAAATATGTTTAATTTCAAACAGCATTAAAACAAATGTCGACATATAAACAATCATCCTGGAAACACTGGGGGGACTAAAGTTTAAACATTTCAGGAGGGAAAAAACCATCTTGGAGCAGATAAGTGTCCTGTTTGAATCCTGTGATTTATTGTCTCACCACTAGATGGCAGTGTTTCACAACTCCAGCTGATGAGGAGAAGCCCTGAATCTGGATGAGACGGGGGAAATCTAACATTCTTGCCAGGTGTTTCCACCTGTGTTTATATAAACCATCACTGTAACTCCTGAAAACACCCCCTATTTTATTTTTCCCGACTGTCCGTCTCGAGTCCGGCAGTTAAACCTAAAATCCTCGCTTCTGCTCTTTTCTCCTCCTCCTCCACCTCTTCTGCATCACTGGCGATGTGCTCTCCATCCAAACCTTCTTCCCCGCCGCCACACGGATATACAACACACACACACACATGAAGACACACACATCACCGGAGCCGTGTCTGCTGCTGCTTCCCCGACTGGAACGCCACGCTGTGTAGGCCCTGTGACCTTCATGGTGGCTCAGATCTGCGGCTGGCACTGATTTCTGATTTAGTGTCGATCCGCCGCGCTTGTCAGGGGCTGCGAGGTGCTTTCCATGCGGTAATAGAAAAGCTCAAGGGCAGCGAGAGAAAGGAGGAGGCTCAGGGAGAGGGATTGGTTGAGCCGGAGCGAATGGGTTTTAGGTGTGGGAATGGGCGACGCTTTGTTTGTTTTATCACAGTAACTGTCACGTACCTGAGCAGATGGGTGTACGCGCCAATATATACGATATAATTACTGCAAGAGACATGCGGCGATGTGTAGGGCTGTAGCGATACACTGATCTCACGATACGATACACGATATTCACCTCACGATACGATACGATACACAATATTCGGCTCACGATACGATATATATCATAATTATCTTATGATACATTTACATGATTTTCTGAAAGATTTTAAAGGGACAAAGTGATTTTGGTGACATCTTGTGAGTGTTCCAATGACTTTGTTTGAATTAATTGAACTGAAAGCATCAATTACACATTATATGGCTGACAGGCAGCTTGCAAATGCTGGACAAAATGAATAAAAGATGTGTTGAGAAAAATAGTTTCATTTATTTAAACAGTGCAAATTGTTGCTTGCAAGGTTTAAAGGTGGGACACGGGGGTTTTGAAAGAAGCTTAGAATATCGATACATACGACTGAAAAATTGATACTCGATAAAATATCAATATTAGGGCTAATAATTTTCCATGACTGTACATGTATATATATATATATATATATATATATATATATATATATATATATATATATATATATATATATATATATATATATATATATATATATATATATATACATATATTAGGGCTGGGATTAAAAATGTTTTAATCGCGATTAATCGCATTATTTCCCTGATTAATCACGATTAATCGCATTGTATACGCAAAATCAAATAATGAATTCAAAAGTAGTGTAAAGGTCACTTTTATTTAAATGTTCTGCTGCCATATGAACTAAAGTGTCATAACATTTATTGTTCAAACACTTTTAACATCAGCAATTGTCAGTAACACATATTTAGTGTAAATCTCATCTTAAAAAATGTAAAATAAAATAAAGCTTATTGCCACTGCCAGGGCATTAATGTCATCCTGTTTTTATAAAAAATAAAAAAGTTTACAAACAAAATCCAACAAAATGATTGTGTCTCAGCACAATCAGAACATTAAAACAGGTAATTTCTGAGGTAACAGCAGAAACTTTTAACGGGGAGTTTAACTTGTCAGTTGTTACAAATAACCTTGTTTCTGTTGAATCCTCCGTCTGGGAGAACTTTAAAATGAAAATGTCCATGTTAAAGTTCAGTAACGTAACCAATCCATGTATCATTCATTCTTTCCATTTTCAATTGTCAATCAAAAATTTAAAAAAATTAAAAAGTGACATTTTATTATGTTTTTCATTTTTAAATCTAACACAATTTTTTTTTTTGTAATATTTTTCAATTTTTTACTTGGATCAAAAATAAGAAATTAAAAAACGTACCACAGAACTGAATGTGTTTTATAATGGAGGACTGGACTTTCTGTTGTCATTACACATCTGTGCCACTAGATGGAGCCGCACTGCAGTAACCAGCTAGAGAACAGCAGGACAGTGAACACATGGAGCAGATCTGATGGAACATGGAGGAATGACGCAACAGTTTTGTTGCAGTCCAGAACTTTTTTTTCAGACAGAATTGTTAATAATACTACCTGAGCTGCTACCCGAACTGATTTTTACCGTTCTCCATGTCTGTTTTAGCTCCCAATTCTCTTCCAGTTCCGCAGCAGCCAGTAACAGACTTTTCAAAATAAAAGCATATGAGCAACACGCCTTAACGCGCGATAAAATAAATGTCGGCATGAATAAATTAATGAGTTAACGCACGTGTTAACTTGCCCAGCCCTAATCAGTATATATATCGCAAAATCGATAAAATTGCTCAGCTGTAGCAATGTGATCCACGTACAGAAGCAACAAAGCTAAGAGTGTGTGTCCTCTATAAGGCTGTATTAGTTAAACACTAATATTAACATCGTTATGTTTCCATCCTGACTTCGTTTTGCTAATTAGTACCAAACAACAGTACATCATCTCGTTGTGCTGGGACGCTGGCTCAATGACAAATAAAGCTATTCATTCATCCATTCATTCATTCATCCATTCATTCATTCATTCATTCATTCATTCATTCAAAAAAAGGCTAATGTCCTTTAGTTTTCTAACATGTGGGGCAATAAATCCAAGTATCGAGCAAGTAATCGCACCCGCCCAAGTGTGTTTACTAGGAGGGTACATGTGAGTCTTTACCTTAGAAACAGGGGTAAACTAAAAGAAAATAGCTAAAATACGTTCTGAGATTAGCGGTGCCACCTGTACCAGCCAGGTCACACGCAGGAACCGTCAACAGCGCCGCCGTCCAACCGACTTTGACGTCAGGAGCTGCTGAACTGAACTGTGTCACGATCAAAGCATCACGTAGAAAATGTCCATTTGGATTTTTACATAACTTGCTGGTGGTGCAAAAAACCCTTGAAAAAAGAAACAAAAGATAAGGCATTAAACCGAGACTAGAGCAGGAGTGAAACAGTCTGGCTGCTCCGTCTGCCTCACCTGGGTACCTGATCTCCTCCCTGTCTCCAGACTGGAGGAAAACAAACCGTTATGATGATGGAAGAGGAATTAAACTGGGATTTAACAAAAGGGCCACAGCAGCGTTCAGAAACAGGCTCTTTCTGGTGTCGTTCAGAGGGATTTCGTAGCGCAGAGTCCCACTCCTGACCAACACACTTCACTGTCCTTTTTCATCAGGGTTTCCCTGCCTCCACTCAGACCGCCGCACACCAGCTGACTTTAACAGCAAATGGCTGTTTTTACAGAAGTACATTTATAATGAGGTAGTATAGAGCAGACATCATAGCAGCAAGCAAAAAATAAAAAAATCACTTCAAGTCTTATTAGCAGAAATTCTGGTATAAGTCTGAAGACACAACGTGGTTTAGATTGGCAGATTGGTATTGCGTCACCTGTATCAGACCCAGATCAGAGAAGAGTCACTCAGCTTACTCATCTTTAGTTAGTGGAGAAAACTCAAGACTTTCATCAAACGTTTTGAGATTTAGGGGTGTGAAAGAAAATCGATTTGGCAATATATCGTGATTTTCGGCCGCCCAATATAATATCAATTTTTCAGCTCCTAATATCGATTTTTTAGGAAAATTCATGTATTAGACACACTATGAATACTTAAATGTGCAAAAACACTAAAATAAATAAATAGGTTGTTTTGAAGCAAATAGTTTTGACTCAATTTGTCCTCTGAATGATCAATATCATCTGATGAACATAAACAGCAACTTGATTTTTCATCTCTACTTTTAATTTTGATATTAACTGGATAGAATATCGCAATATATCGCGATATTACAATAATATCGTATCATGGCCCATGTATCATGATACATATTGTATTGCAAGGTCCTTGCCAATACTCACCCCTATTGAGATATAGGGGTGTGAAAAAAAAGTTAATTTGGCAATATATTGCGATTTTCGGCTGCCCGATATAATATCGATTTTTCAGCTCCTAATATCAATTTTTTTTTTCGATTTTTTTCAAAAACACTAATAATAAACAATAAATAGGTTGTTTTGAAGCAAATAGTTTGGACTCAATTTGTCCTCTGAATGATCAATATCATCTGATGAACATATACAGCAACTTTATTTTTCATCTCTACTTTTAATTTTGATATTAACCGGGTAGAATATCGCAATATATCATGATATCGTAATATCGTGACCCAATATCGTATTGTGACCCAAGTATCATGATACATATCGTATTGCAAGGTCCTTGCCAATACTCACCACTATTGAGATTAGGGGTGTGAAAAAAATCGATTTGGCAATATACCACGATTTTCGACCACCCAATATGAATTAAATTTTTCAGCTCCTAATATCAATTTTTTCAATTTTTTCAAAAACACTAATGATAAACAAGAAATAGGTTGTTTTGAAGCAAATAGTTTTGACTCAATTTGTCCTCTGAATGATCAATATCATCTGATGAACATATACAGCAACTTGATTTTTCACCTCTACTTTTAATTTTGATATTAACTGGGTAGAATATCACAATATATTGTGATATCGCGATATCGTGACCCAATATCGTATTGTGACCCAAGTATCATGATACATATGGTATTGTGAGGTCCTTGCCAATACTCACCCCTATTGAGATTAGGGGTGTGAAAAAAATCGATTTGGCATATATCCGCGATTTTTCGACCACCCAATATGATATCAATTTTTCAGCTCCTAATATCAATTTTTTTAAATTTTTTCAAAAACACTAATGATAAACAATAAATAGGTTGTTTTGAAGCAAATAGTTTGGACTCAATTTGTCCTCTGAATGATCAATATCATCTGATGAACATATACAGCAACTTGATTTTTCACCTCTACTTTTAATTTTGATATTAACTGGGTAGAATATCACAATATATTGTGATATCGCGATATCGTGACCCAATATCGTATTGTGACCCAAGTATCATGATACATATGGTATTGTGAGGTCCTTGCCAATACTCACCCCTATTGAGATTAGGGGTGTGAAAAAAATCGATTTGGCAATATACCTATACCGCGATTTTCGACCACCCAATATGATATCAATTTTTCAGCTCCTAATATCAATTTTTTCAATTTTTTCAAAAACACTAATGATAAACAATAAATAGGTTGTTTTGAAGCAAATAGTTTGGACTCAATTTGTCCTCTGAATGATCAATATCATCTGATGAACATATACAGCAACTTGATTTTTCACCTCTACTTTTAATTTTGATATTAACTGGGTAGAATATCACAATATATTGTGATATCGCGATATCGTGACCCAATATCGTATTGTGACCCAAGTATCATGATACATATCGTATTGTGAGGTCCTTGCCAATACTCACCCCTATTGAGATTAGGGGTGTGAAAAAAAATCGATTTGGCAATATACCGCGATTTTCGACCACCCAATATGATATCAATTTTTCAGCTCCTAATATCAATTTTTTCAATTTTTTCAAAAACACTAATGATAAACAATAAATAGGTTGTTTTGAAGCAAATAGTTTTGACTCAATTTGTCCTCTGAATGATCAATATCATCTGATGAACATATACAGCAACTTGATTTTTCATCTCTACTTTTAATTTTGATATTAACTGGATAGAATATCGCAATATATCGCGATATTGCAATAATATCGTATCATGGCCCATGTATCATGATACATATTGTATTGCGAGGTCCTTGCCAATACTCACCCCTATTGAGATATAGGGGTGTGGAAAAAAAATTGATTTGGCAATATATTGCGATTTTCGGCGGCCCGATATAATATCGATTTTTCAGCTCCTAATATCAATTTTTTTTCGATTTTTATCAAAAACACTAATAATAAACAATAAATAGGTTGTTTTGAAGCAAATAGTTTGGACTCAGTTTGTCCTCTGAATGATCAATATCATCTGATGAACATATACAGCAACTTTATTTTTCATCTCTACTTTTAATTTTGATATTAACCAGGTAGAATATCGCAATATATCGTGATATCGCGATATCGTGACCCAATATCGTATTGTGACCCAAGTATCATGATACATATCGTATTGCGAGGTCCTTGCCAAGACTCACCCCTATTGAGATTGGAGGTGTGAAAAAAATCGATTTGGCATTATATTGCGAATTCATTCATTCATCCATCCATTCATCCATCCATCCATCATCAACTGTTTCCATCCATCCATCCACCCATCAACTGTTTCCATTCATTCATCCATCCATCCATCCATCCATCCATTCATCAACTGTTTCCATTCATCCATTCATTCATTCATTCATCTATACATTCATTCATTCATTCATTCATTCATCCATCAACTGTTTCCATTCATTCATCCATCCATCCATCCATCCATCCATTCATCAACTGTTTCCATTTATCCATTCATTCATTCATTCATCTATACATTCATTCATTCATTCATTCATTCATTCATTCATCCATCAACTGTTTCCATTCATTCATCCATCCATCCATCCATTCATCAACTGTTTCCATTCATCCATTCATTCATTCATTCATCTATACATTCATTCATTCATTCATTCATTCATTCATCCATCAACTGTTTCCATTCATCCATCCATCCATTCATTCATCCATCCATCCATCCATCCATCCATCCATCCATCCATCCATCCATCCATCAACTGTTTCCATCCATCCATTCATCCATCCATCCATCCATCCATCCATCCATGTGTATGGTGCCAGCCGTGCCATAGTATCTAATTAAAATAAAAACAAAATGGCGGCTGACTGGAACATATATGTCAGTGGTCTGAAAGTGACCAGGAGGGAGGAGTGAGCTCAGGCTTCTGTCACTTTGATTTGTCACATGAGGATGAATGTAATTGGTGTGTTTCAGTCATCACAGGTTAATTATGGGCCTCGACCTACAGTATCACTAACATCCTTTACATGAGCTCTGAAGGAGTATTTCTACCCAACACCCCAACTCAGAGACGCTACAGCTTCTCTTTGTCTAACTGATCATCACTGTCTCATCCCCCCTTCTCTGACCCCGCCTTCCTCTCTCCATCATTTGGAGACCCACTAATGTTCTGTTCATTTTCTCTTATGAATAGATAATGGGCAAAAATCAAATCTCTTCATTTGCATGTAATACAATTAAGAGCTTTTCAAACAATGACAAATGGAGGGAGCAGCGAGATGTCACTCAGCCTCGTCACCGCCAACGCAAAAGGCGCATCGGCGAACCTCCCCGTTTTAACGAAAATTAATAAAACCTTCACATGGAATTTTTCGTGCCGCCATCTGGAATAGCAATCACAGAGACACTTCTGGACTCTGCACGTCAAATAAAATTAAAGTTCCAGTGAAACTGAAATCATAACATGGACGTGAAGCCGCTAATGTAACTTTTAAAACCCACAGGGATGGATTGTTTCATCAATAATAATAATAATAAATAATAATAATAATAATAATAATAATAATGACAGGATGTGTGGCTCAAACTGTTTTATACCTCCTTCACCAAACCAGACCATCCATCCATCCGTCCATCCATCCATCCATCCATCCATCCATCCATCCATCCATCCATCCATCTATCCATCCATCCATCCATCCATCCATCCATCTCCATCCATCCGTCCATCCATCCATCCATCCATCCATCCATCCATCCATCCATCCATCTCCATCCATCCATCCATCCATCCATCCATCCATCCATCCATCCATCCATCCATCCATCCATCCATCAACTGTTTTATAGGGATATTTCATTCATGTTCTCAGAGACTCATATCAAGACCTGTTCCCTTCTTTAATCCTCAATACCTCCTTCACCAAACCAGACCATCCATCCATCCCTCCATCCATCAATCCATCCTTCCATCCATCCATCCATCCATCAACTGTTTCCATCCATCCATTCATCCATCAACTGTTTCTCTCCATCCATCCATCCCTCCACCAACTGTTTCCATCCATCCATTCATCCCTCCACCAACTGTTTCCATCCATCCATTCATCCCTCCACCAACTGTTTCCATCCATCCATCCATCCATCAACTGTTTCCATCCATCCATCCATCCATCAACTGTTTCTCTCCATCCATCCATCCATCCCTCCACCAACTGTTTCCATCCATCCATTCATCCATCCACCAACTGTTTCCATCCATCCATCCATCCATCAACTGTTTCTCTCCATCATCCATACATCCCTCCATCAACTGTTTTCATCCATCCATCCATCAACTGTTTCCATTCATCCATCCACCAACTGTTTCCATCCATCCATCCATCCATCAACTGTTTCTCTCCATCATCCATACATCCCTCCACCAACTGTTTCCATCCATCCATCCATCCATCCATCTGTTCATCCATCCATCCATCAACTGTTTCCATCCATCCATCCATCCATCCATCTGTTCATCCATCCATCCATCAACTGTTTCCATCCATCCATCTGTTCATTCATCCATCCATCAACTGTTTACATCCGTCCATCCTTCCATCTATCCATCCATCCATCCATCAATCCATCATTCCATCCATCCATCCATCCATCAACTGTTTCCATCCACCCATCGATCCATCAAGTGTCTCCATCCATCCATTCATCCATCAACTGTTTCTCTCCATCCATCCATCCATCCATCCATCCATCCATCCATCCATCCATCCATCCATCCATCCATCCATCCATCCATCCATCCATCCATCCATCCATCCGTCCATCCATCCATCCATCCATCCATCAACTGTTTACATCCATCTATCCATCCGTCCATCCATCCATCAGCTGATTCCATTCACATACCTTCCTCCCCTTGTTCATCCCTTTCCTCATCCAGACCCTACTCATCCCTCTTCATACCCATCCACCCATTCTTCCCTCCTTCATCTCTTCTCCTCCATCAGGTATCATCCAGTTGGTTTAAACGTCAGCCCACCTGGAGGTTTCAGGAGCCTACCTGCTCCCCAACAACCAACAAGACATCCAACACTTCACACAAACTGTAACTAATGACAGTAAACGCTAACCTTTTATAAATTATGACTGATAAATATTATCTTTATCAGTGTGTTACACCTAAAATTAATCTATTTGCATTTATTTCTAAAGACACTATAACCTGTATAATTGTAATTGTAGGGCGTCGTTTATTCTGACCAGGACTGTAAAAGTGTTTCCATGTTTGTTTTTATTTCCTGAACAGTTTCTTCCTGGAGACAGCAGAGATAGAGAGAAGGAGGTGGGATGAGACAGACTTATAAAAGTTTCATCACACGCCCACGGCAAAAATAAAACAAAACAAAACAAAACAAGATTTTCTTTTCTTCAGTGAAGAACTCAGAAGACTCAGTTAAAGTTCCTGGATTTAGTCTCAGTTCTGGCTCCGTATTTGTTCTGTTTGCACTATTCTCAATTACACAAAAGCCTTTCAGTCCCTGGCAGAACTTTACATTTGGTCCCATAAAGAACCTGATCCAGGGCTTCACCGTTAATGGGCTGAGCTTTATTGATCCTCTGAATCTAACACTCTGCATGAAAGCAAATCATCTTATTTCCCAAAATGTCAAACTATTATTGTTAATTTGTAACGATAATTGCAAAAATGTGGACCTTTGAATGTGGCCGTGTGAGCTCTAATAGGATGGAGCGCACACACCTGAACACACACACACACACACACACACACACACACACACACTCGATATCTCGCGCAGGAAAATTAATGAGGCTCTCATTCATAATCCGGGACAGAGAGAGCCATATTCACCCTCGGATGGTTTATTGACTGATTTCATTTATTTGTGTGGAATAAGCAGCAGGTAAACATTGGCTCGCGCTCACATTTTCAGTGACACACTGGCTGCACAGCATTCTGGGAGAAATGATCCCGCCAGCAGCGGGGTCACCGATTGGCTGCCTCGTCACCGTGTGACAAATTACCCAATGAAAAACAGGTTACCCATTTCCACAAACTAATTAACCCGGCTGATAGTGAAACAAACTATTACGTTTATGAAATATTATTCCACGTCTGTCGCCAGACTGCAAAAATCTTTATCTCGTGCCGCCCCCCCGCAATCTGATTTCTCCATTTCTGTGACAGAATCTAGATATCAGAGCAGGTGAAGACTGTGTTGGACAAGAACTGTACAAACACACAAATATATTTATTTATATATATACATCTACACAAAACCCTTCAATCAAGAGCTGGACCTAACTGAAGTAACTCTGACGAAACTAAAAACACGTTAAATCTCACTGTGTGTCTGACAGAAAAAGCGTTGTCTCGACTCAGGGGAAAAAAACACATCTGTGCAGAACTCCACTTCCCGCCATTGAGGAGATCCAGAGGAAGCGCTGTCTGCGCCGAGCACGCAGCATCATGAAGGACTCCTTCCATCCAGCTCATGGTCTTTTCCAGCTCCTCCCCTCCAGAGGGCGCTACAGGAGCCTCAAGGCCAAAACCAGCAGGCTAAGAAACAGCTTTTTCCCCAAAGCTGTTTCCCTTCTGAAGTTTCTTCCACGCTGAATCACAAAAACACCAAAAGGTCAGCAGTTTCATGATAGATCAAGCTTAATATGAAAAAGTATCGGTATCGGTATCAGTATCGGTATCAGTATCGGTATTGGTATCGGTATCAGCATCGGTATTGGTATCGGTATCGGTATCAGTATCAGTATTGGTATCGGTATCAGTATCGGTATCGGTATCGGTATTGGTATTGGTATCGGTATCAGTATCAGTATTGGTATCGGTATCAGTATTGGCATCGGTATCAGTATCAGTATTGGTATCAGTATCAGTATCGGTATTGGTATCGGTATCAGTATCAGTATTGGTAACGGTATCAGTATCGGTATTGGTATCGGTATCAGTATTGGTATCGGTATTGGTATCAGTATCAGTATCGGTATCGGTATTGGTATCGGTATCAGTATCAGTATCAGTATCGATATCGATATCGATATCGATATCGGTATCGGTATTGGTATCAGTATCAGTATTGGTATCGGTATCAGTACCGGTATTGGTATCGGCATCAGTATCGGTATTGGTATCGGTATCGGTATCAGTATCGGTATTGGTATTGGTATTGGTATCAGTATCAGTATTGGTATCGGTATCAGTATCAGTATTGGTATCGGTATCAGTACCGGTATCGGTATTGGTATCGACGATACTGGCCCTGTATTTACTTGGTATCATATCGATACCAAAATTCCCAGTATCGCCCACCTCTAACATCTAAGCTACACGAGGGCTTCCACGAACTGGATGAGTTTGTTGCAGATGAAAGATCAGCGTGATGAAAACAAAATGGTGGGGACGGTCAAAATCAGCTGTTCTACGTCCTACAATGTGAGCAGTTTGACGACGGCCGTCACGCTGGTCTCACAAACCAAAGGCTACCTGATGTGATTTCTGACTGTGTCAGGAATCCTACAACTCCGCCTACTTACTAGCCAATTAAAATGCAACTTGAAACTACACGTCAATTAATGCGACCTAGCGTCGTTCCAGAGAAAACTGAGAACCGCCAAGTCGGCGTCTTCTCCCGAGTCACGATCGGGAACACGTTCTTCTTCGCCGCTCTTTTAAAAAGAATTTTGACTCACGTAAATACTACAACAGGGCGGTTTAATTTTCTTATTTTCAGGCGTTGTTTCTTCCCTGCATCCTACATCCGTCCGCATCATCGTACAGTCCGTGCGCGTCATTCTGGACGTCGTACCCACGACTGAGCAAATGGAAATCGTACAGTGTGAGACGTCACGATCTTATACGGCTGCAGAAATCGTGCGCCGTAGAGGAGCCCCGAAGGAAGTAAAAGAAAGCAACAGCGCCACAGCACTGCCTAGTGGCTGGTGGTGTAATTACAACTTCACACAGACAACACCAACTAAGATGTATGGCCTGTAAGTATGTAGCGTACTCGTCTAGTTGCTGCTTTACAGCACAAATGACACCTAATAGAACAAAATAGATCAGATATTCAGAGAGGAACTCTGTGATCTCCTCTCTGTACGTTATAGTGAGAGCTTTCAATAAATGAATTAAATCGTTTTTATAATCAAAGTACTTATTCTGCTGCACATCCGACCAGAATGATTATGATCAGCTCACTGACTTCTTTTTGAAACATGTATCTTCCTGCGCTCGCGTCGTGTCGTTGAGGTTGTCCTGATTAAAAGTTAAACCGCTTCACCGCAAAAGTTCACACAACAACTGTTTAACAACAAAACAAACAAACAAACAAAAAAAAACACAATTTGAGCATCAAATCGCATGTCTTAAACTTCACCTAAACTCAGAAGTCCACATATTTTCACAGCGCTCATATGAACGTTTAAATGAAGCAGAGACGATATAAAGCAGAGGTGCAAACAGGCTAAAAGACGCTAATCTAATTTACCACATTTACCAACCGAGGCGGTAAAGTCTCATGAGTCTTTTACTGTTTCTTTTCCTCTCAGCGAGCTTCGGAGGGATACTTTTCCCGGTTAAACCAGGAGAGGACGTGCTGGTGCTGAAACCGGAATCATCAGCGGCGCCGTTTTTCTCCCGCCGCAGTTTCACCGCGTCATTCAGGCGACCGCCGCGGCTAAACCAAGACGGCGTGAGCTTCGCGGGACGAGAGACGCTAGCAAACTTCACCGCGGGCCTCTTTCGTTAGCATGAAGGATAACCGTCCACGAAGAGGTCAACGTGAGGAGATGCTAGCTGTAGTTCCAAACCGGGGAAGTTACCGGAAATTTAGTGGAAGTAAATTAGGTTTTTCTCGCCGCACGAGACCCAAAACCTTCCACCACATCTGTCCTGAAAAAGGAAAATAAATAAATTCACTTCAGTGCGTAAAACATCTTTGACTTGCCTGGTTGTTGTTTCACGACTAAAAGATGCCAGAAGGTTGTGCAAATCTTTTCCGAACGCGTGAATCATTGTTTGTGGAAATACTCTGAAAGCGTTTTTGTCACACAACACATTAATTCCCTCTACGAGGGCGCGTCGACGTCTGTTAAACGGTTTATGACAAATCGCCGGCAGATTAGAGTGTTTATCTGCGTATTCAGCCGAAGTTAACTAGCTAATCTGCCCACATCCAGCAGCCACTCATAATTGGCGGCTGACGCGCTAACGGCTAATGAATCACGATTGAGTAAAACACGTGTAACGATACAAAAAATCCACGCTCATAGGAGAAAATGTAATCAAAGAAAAGCACAATAGACGTGCCCTCGGTGATTATATGGTGTCACAAGCTGGTTATTATATGTTTATATGATTCTTTTGAACGCCACACGTGTGTCATATTTTCATGCTAAGCTCAGCCACTGGCTTTTCACCGTGTTTTAGCTTTTAAAGTATATTAAAGACGTCATTATCTTGTGTTTTCTGCTGAAAAATGATAAAATTAAGAAACAGCTTTAGCTGGTTCGTCAGCGATTCCTGATCTCACCTTAACTGTTCAATGTAATGTACATTTAGCCACTGCAGAGCGCTACGAGCTAACGTTATCATCTGATCGGCATGTAAACTGCTTTAATGTGGAGATTTTATTTCTGTGTGTCACTTTGCTTCATGTTGTATTTGCTTATGGGGTCCGTTTAAAATCCAGATGTGTGAAGTAGCAAAGAAGAAGAATGTTGTATGTTGAACTAAGCAGGCCGGAACTACGTCCTGCTGGAAAGTTCTTTGATGGAACGTAGTTCCGGTAAAAGAGGAGAGAGAGCAGCTGTTCGCCCATTTATAAAAAAAAACAAAACAAAAAAAACACATTCAAAACCAGTTACAGTCACATTTTCACGAAGAAACAGCACATTATCTCTTTATTAACTGTTTTTTACTTACTTACCAAACTGTCCTGGTCTTCTGTTACAGCTAGCTAAAGTGAGTGCTAGCTAAAGTGCCCGTTAGCTTCTGTCGAACGCGCTGCGGTTGAATTCGCTTCTTTCTGGTTCTGTGGGGCTTCAGTTTGCAGTCATTTACGACAGAATCTCCCAGAAATCTTCTTCAGTTATGACTGTTGGAGTTTTTAACTTTATCGGTAGTCCCTGGAATAAATTATACAGATACTTTACGCTTTTATTTCTGAACTAACATAGCAGAATGCCTTCCTGAGGGGAATATTAACCTTTAACCGGGTAAATGACCATAGCTGGGAAATTCAGTTGACAAACATACTATGAGAAATTTTTTTTAAAAATGTTATGAAAGTTGAAAAACAGGATGTTTACTGGTCTTTACACAGTTTGCATTTCATTGAGGGGTGACGTTGCTGGAATTATATATACAGACCTGACTGTACGTGCACTTTCACTCATGGTGCCAAAAATAAAACAGGAAAAATATACAAAGATATAAACGAAACGATCCACCTACACGGAAACTGTTAGCAACAGACAGACAGCATGTTTATGTGAATAATCAAGACGTCAATAACAGAACAGATAAAACACTAACAGAAAATATCTGAAACTCGTGTTAACAGTCTGACAAGAGCATTCTGGGAAACGGTTTTTTCCCATTTGTTTTTGTTTTCTCCTCATTTTGTGCGCGTAAAGCTAAGACTAACGGCTGTAGTAGGCTAGTTCAGTCTAGATCGGTCTAGATTGGTCTAGATCAGTCTGGATCAGGCTAGTTCAGTCTAGATCAGTCTAGATCGGTCTAGTTCAGTCTAGCTCAGGCTAGTTCAGTCTAGATCAGGCTAGATCGGTCTAGTTCAGTCTAGATCAGGCTAGTTCAGTCTAGATCAGTCTAGATCAGGCTAGTTCAGTCTAGATCAGGCTAGTTCAGTCTAGATCAGGCTAGATTGGTCTAGATTAGTCTAGATCGGTCTAGATCAGGCTAGTTCAGTCTAGGTCAGTCTAGATCAGTCTAGATCTAGATCAGTCTAGTTCAGTCTAGATCAGTCTAGATCAGGCTAGTTCAGTCTAGATCAGTCTAGATCAGGCCTAGATCAGTCTAGATCGGTCTAGTTCAGTCTAGATCAGGTCTAGATCAGTCTAGATCTAGTCTAGATCAGTCTAGATCAGGCTAGTTCAGTCTAGATCAGTCTAGATCAGTCTAGATCAGGTCTAGATCAGTCTAGATCAGTCTAGATCAGGCTAGTTCAGTCTAGATCAGTAGATCAGTCTAGATCAGTCTAGATCAGGCTAGTTCAGTCTAGATTGGTCTAGATTAGTCTAGATCAGTCTAGTTCAGTCTAGATCAGGCCAGATCAGTCTAGATCAGTCTAGATCAGTCTAGTTCAGTCTAGATCTAGCCTGCTTTCATCTAAAGATGATTCCTAAAACACTTTTTCTCGGTTTTGAGGTCTGATCCGACCGGCTTTTGGGACGTTCTGGAGCGACAGCGACCGCTCAGATGAAATCACAGTGGAAGGAGAGACTTGTCTCCATTTACTGTCTAATAATAAAGAAAAATATCTTCATATTTTATCTCTATTTATGAGTGTGGGGATGGGATTTTTAAAAAAAATCTCCACGTTCTTCAAGAAAGGAGGGTTGATTCGTGCTGTGGCATAATTGAAAATGGTTTTTATTTGATCATTTACACTGGAACGAAAATGGTTCAAACATTTAAGAAAGGCATATTTGATCGTAATAATAATAATAATAATAATAATAATAATAAGCACAGACAGAGTTCTGGAAACAGAAGTTATCACAAACTGACCAAATGGGAACAAGAGTGCTTCCGCTACACAAAACATCCTATATAACAGATTATAGTTAAGTCACTTTTCATGACTGAATTTATAGTATTTCCCCCTTTTTTAACATTTCATTTTTTAAATCTTTTTTTTCCTTTTTGCTTTTGACAGCACATGCAGTCAAGTTTTTTCTTTTTTCTTCCAGTGGGACCAGTTTTTTTTCTCTCCTGGTCAAACGGCGTCAGTCTTATTAACCTCCATGAGTCTCGTTAGTGCGCGCGAGCCTGTGGCCGGTCGGAGGTGAGCGCGTGTCCTTGTTGTGTTTAAAACATCCACGGAATCTTCAAAAAAAAAAAAACCATCAGTCACCAAGCAAATGTCACTGAAAAGCCCCGCAGCCGCGAACAGCTGCCTGAAATGCGCGCGTAAATAAAAACCAAGCAAACCGAGAAGTTCTTCTTTTTTTAAATAGACAAATAAATAGTGGACAGAGTCTACATGCGAAAAAATAAATTATAGCTTTAAACAGAACCAGAACCTGATCAACGGGCCTTATGGAGAACCGCCCCGGGTGCGTTTGTGGTTTCTGGGAGGTAAAAATTGCCAAAAGCGCAGCTGCAGTCGGTGGTTTCAACAAGTATCCCGGTGGTTCGGTTCGGATGGGCTGGACGGAGCAGAAGTATCCCGGTGGTTCCGGTTCGGATGGACTGGACGGAGCAGAAGTATCCCGGTGGTTCGGTTCGGATGGGCTGGACGGAGCAGAAGTATCCCGGTGGTTCGGTTCGGTTCGGATGGGCTGGACGGAGCAGAAGTATCCCGGTGGTTCGGTTCGGTTCGGTTCGGATGGGCTGGACGGAGCAGAAGTATCCCGGTGGTTCGGTTCGGTTCGGATGGGCTGGACGGAGCAGAAGTATCCCGGTGGTTCGGTTCGGATGGGCCCCGGGCCCGTCCCTAGGTGAAGCTCATGGACACTGTGTGCTCCAGCGCCTTGCGGCGCAGCGACGCGATGCTCGTCCCTCTCCAGACGTCACTGTCCGGGGAGCTGCACAGCTGCGGGGAGCCGGTGACGTTGGTCGGGCCGGACAGGGAGGCGGGGACCATCCCGGGGAAGGTGGGCTGGTACAGGTGCGACTGCAGGCCGGAGCCGTTGGAGGACATGTTGGACAGCCCCATGGAGTTGGGCGGCGGGCCCGCGCCCAGGCTGCACTGGGACAGGGACTGGGCCATGGCCTGCTGGCGGCCCAGCGCGGGCGGCAGCTGCAGCTGGGACACGCCCGGCATCCCCGCCGTGGCCCAGCGGGTGTCGTTGGCGTGGAAGGAGCAGAGGCTGTCGCCCATGGCCGCCGCCGCGGCCGCCGCGGACGGGAACTGCGGCAGGCCGTGGTGCGTCGGCAGCAGCGTCCCCGGAGCTCGGAACACGTTGGTGGTCTTCTTGCGCTTCTTCCACTTGGCGCGACGGTTCTGGAACCAGACCTGCGGACAGAAGCACGCGGGGAGTCAGTGGGAGCCGCTGGAGGGATGGAGGTGCGCTGGGAGACCAGTTTAACAGAGATGGAGAAGGTGAGAAGGTGATGACGTCACTGTGATCACGATGACAACAAACACCGATCAATCACGGACGACGATTTTACATACATATATACATACATACATACATATATATATATATAGATATATATAGGATATATACTATATATATATATATATATATGATATATATATACATATACATATATATATATATATCTATATAGATATATATATAATATATATATATATATATATACATATATATATATATATATATATATATATATATATATAGATATATATATATATATATATATATATATATATATATATATATAATTAATATATATATATCAAAAAGCCAATAATAGTTACATATTGAATAACAGTTTTTCTTATTTTTTTCACAAATAAAGAAATCGCGATTGAGATATTTATTTTCATATTTATGTTATTAGATTAAAACAAAAGGAAATATAAAAATACAAGCATCCTATTTGGGTCATTATTTTCATTTCACTATTATTTTATTTTCATGATCCTATAAATAAAAAAAACAAACAAACACAATAAAGGAAAATTAAAAATAGAAGAAAATCCAAAAACCTATTTTCATTAAAAAAAAAATTTTTTTTGAAATAATACTGGGTGAATATCTTTATGTTTTTTTCTTATTAGCATATTCCATTTATTTTCATTTGTTTCCCGTATTTCAATAATAAATAACTCTTTGGAGAATTAAAAAAAAAACACATAAAAGCAACCTATTTGCATTATTTCTTTAAATAAATCCCCCCTCCCAAAAAAAAGTAATTAATTTAAATTAACAACGCTTGTTGTTTTATATTTAATTAGATTATTATTACTATCATCATTAAGTCTAATCATTAACACAAATATTTTTATTCTTTGTTTCCCAAAAAGGATCAAAATCAAATTATTCTTATTGTTATTTTTATATTTTTGTATTCGAATGATTTAACCTTATTTTACTTTTATAAATTGGCGCAATTTTTATGAAAATAACCATCTGGACCTGAAATACAACATTTCTATGTTTTTTTTTTAACTGTATAAGCTCCGCCATTTCTATAATAATAATAATGATAATAATAATAATAATAATAATAATAATAATAACAATAACAGAAGTAATAATAATAATAATAATAATAAGGTTGTTTTTCCCGCGGCTCTAAGGAAGCTGTTCTAGCTGACACAGATCAGTCGCTTCTCCTTTATTCTAGTTTTTTTTCTCTCTTCTGTGATTAATGCTCCGATTTGCTTGAAAAACTGCGGCGACGTAATAAGAGCCGCACAATTTTCCTCCCCGACGCAGCCGCGCGTGAAATCCGACCTGAAACACATTACACTTCAGAAGGAAAGAAAACGCCATCCCTCATCCTCATCCTCATCCTCCTCATCCTCATCCTCTACCGGGAGGTCGGAGCGCGCTGGCGGCGGCGGGTCCCGCGTGCAGCGCGGCCTCATCTCTGGTGCTCAGTCCCGAGTCATCAACGCGGACGAGCTTCATTTCACTAATTCAGATTTTATGTAAATGATAAAGAAGCCGATAATAATGATCTCCGGGGTTTTATTTCACAGTAATGACGTTTTTAGCGCGGATTTACGCGGAGCGGATGCGGGATTATATGGAGAATAAAACACAAGCAGAGAGAAATGTGGGCCATTATCGGTTCAGGGCGGTTAAATGTCTAATATCACGATGATCAGAGGCGATTAAATGACCGGAATAAAGCTGCTATCAGCACCGGGTCGGATCCAGATGAGGCGGCCAAGTCCAATCAGGCAGAATTTATTACTGCGGTGTTGCCAAACGGAATCTGAATCCAGCTGCTGATGTATAACATTTGAGAAATATACACAATATTCCAATAAAATCAAATTATTACATTCTGAGATAATGTAATAAAAGTGAAGTGTAAAGACGCAAAACATAATTTTATATCAGTGCAACTGGACAAAAACCGCGTAAAAAGCGCTGCGTAAAAACGCGTAAAGGAGCCGCCACGTGTTCAGTCCACAAGGTTGCCGGTTTGAATTCCCAGTCGTGTCTCTTTTAAAATGACACCAAGACAAACTCACAAAATTGCGCCACATTGTTTATTTGAAAAGGAGGAACATTTTTGCCTAAATTCGTATTTTGTTGTTGTTTGTATTTCGGCTAAAACCAGTTTAATTCCAGACAACAGAAAAAGAAAACTAGCAGGATTTATTTTGTTTTAATGACATCTGGTGTCTCTGAAAGCATTAATTTAAATTATAATTTCCCTAAAATAATAATATTAATAATTCAGCCCCGATATTTTATATCCGATTAAATCGCTTCTTTTTTTTTTTTATTTTTTACTTGTTTAAATTGAAGCCGTTGTTTTTTTTTAGTTTTGTTTTTTTTTGTCTAATCGAGCCTCTTTAGTGTTTATGGAAACTAAAAATATGCAAATACACCGCCGGAAATAATTACACTAAATTAAAATTTTGCGCTCTTGTTGAGGAAATGAAATAAGCAAATTTCAACCATATTATAATTATTTACAGATTTAAATCTTTCCTCTCGCTCTTTTTTTTTTTTTCATTTCAGGGTGAAAGGTTTTTTTAAGGTGGTATTTCTCCTCCAGGTTCGTCTAAACCCGCAGATTTCCAGCACCAGACCCCCCCCGCCCCCCCACCTGGACTCTGGACTCCGTCAGGCCGATCCGCAGCGCGAGCTCCTCCCGCATGAAGATGTCCGGGTAGTGCGTCTTGGCGAAGCTCCGCTCCAGCTCGTTGAGCTGCGCCGGCGTGAAGCGCGTCCGGTGCCGCTTCTGCTTCTGGGCCTGCTGCCCTCCGGACGGGTTCCCGTTGTTCCCGCCGCCGCCGCCGCCGCCGGTTCCGTTACTGTTCTGCTGCTGCTGCTGGTGCTGCTTCTCCTGCTCCTTGCTGTTCACCTGCACCGGGTTGGACCCGCCGCCGCCGCCGCCGCCGCTGATGTCGTCACCGGGGAGCATCGTGGCTCCCTCCACGCCGTCCGGACCCGGGCCGAGCTCCCCGGAGTGTCCCGGGTCGGGTCCGCCGCCGCCGAGCCTGCACTTCAGAGCCTCCCGGTGGCCCAGCAGCTCCGCCGCGGCATCCTTCATCCCTGCACAGACAAGCACACCTGTAAATACCTGCGAACACCTGCGCTGCGGGGGGGGGGGGAACAGATTTCAAAAATCAGCACGAGAATCCGGATACTTTACATGCAAAAAAGCAGAATCACGACTTCTGGAAGCATCATTATTATAATTTTAATAAAAGTCATGCATCAGGCAGCAACACGACAGAAACATGCAGGTTCCGATCTGCTCCTTAAATACTTCAGTCTGAGAAAAACTGTTAAATCAAATTACGCTGTAATGTAATAATAATTACTTTTCCAATGAATTAAGCGAATTTGGCTCACTTCAATCACATTAAGACAATCTGAGGAGCAAATTGGACAATTTTCTGAGCTCGATTTAAAGACGGGATATAAAAAAAGTTCCTCCAGCTTACAGTAGAGTTGAAGACCGGAGTTTGGTGATGTTAACTCACCGAGGCGCGCGTCCAGGAGGTCGGCGTGAGAAAGCATCGCGCACCGCTCCAGGGCGGGAAAAAAAAAAACGCGCAAAAAAAAAAAAAAAAAAAAAAATCTCTATGACTTTAACCTATTTAAGAAATATATATAGACTAAATGAAAGCAAATTCGGTTTGTGGTTAAAAGGGAGGTTCGTTGCATTATAATGTAGTTTAGAGGAACGGGGAGGCGCTTAACGGCGGAATGAGCACGTGAGCTTCTGCGGACGAGGACCAATCAGAGGACGAGCCCCCCCACCCCCCCCTTCCCTCCATCCCTCCATCCCTCCATCCTTCCATCCACCTCTCCCATTCTACCACATCCCACAAGTACATTCCTCCTCATTCCTGTAATTGGCTTTGATTCACCCCCACCCCCCCCCCCCCCCCCCCCCCACCATCACCCTCACAAAAATTACACCCAATAAAATAACCTGATTTAATATCTGAGCTAAAAAGCTTCGACCCGTTGGAAAAAAAAAAAAAAAATGTTGGATCGCCGCGATATTTTTGCTTAATTGCGCGTGCTGTTCTGCTCCTGTTTTTATAGCGACCCCCCCCCCCCCCCCCTTTCCAAGAACGAGACTTGGAGTCATTCACACGCGGAAAGAAGCACATGGCTTCATTAGGAGAGGTCACATACATGCTTTATGACACCACACCACTCTCTCCCTTCTTCTTCTTTTTTTTTTTTTTTTTTTTTTTTGTTAATTTCCAAGTAAAATAAACTTTCCAGAACGGGCTAATTCTCGAGGTCAGCAGGCGCGCGCGCAATTAGCTGTGAATCTATATGCCAATAGTTTCTGTGCAAATGCGCTCAGTGAAAAAGCGGCTACAAATTAGCTGTAATTTGCTGGTATTTAGTGGGAGGGGAGGAGACTGAACCGGGCGCGTGCTTAGATTTGTGGTAAAAGGGGGAACACTCACGTGCAGGGGTGAAGCCCAGATTTATTTTATAATCGGAACTACTACAGTCGTTTTTTCAACAAGCATCACTTGTTCAAATTTAAAAAAGAGAAAACAATTATTTATTTTTTTGTGTGTGTTTTGGAAGTTGGTGTGTAGTTTCCCAGCATGCTCTAGACAGCATGTTTTTGATAAATATGAATTTAAGGTAACTGCTCTTATTCTGTAATATGTTGTTGCTATAAATGTTAATACTCAAACAAGTTGTTCTGTTTTCTTAAGTGTTTTGACGAATGTGGCTACTGAATAGCACCATAAGCGAAAAAGAGTGTAAAGCTGTTTCCTATGTTAACTAATGTAAACTATGATGGAAGCTGCTTTAGTACTTTTAAGTTAAGTTTAACGTCATTTTATTTATTGTAATCACTGAAGACGTTTCCTGGGAGAAACTGTAATTATTGACTTAAAAGTAAAGTGGACCAGATCCAGAAATAAATCCGCTAAACTGCTGATCGTTGACAGAAGCTAATGCTAACTTTAGCTCCTTTAACTAGTGGGGATAAATACCACTAAACGAACCGAAAACGATTCAGATTCAAGTTAATAACATGATAATGTGCTGTCTACGTTTTATTTAATAACATTAGAAGGTGTTTTTCTACTTAAAAATGCTTCTGTAACTGGGGCTAATTCAGAAAGGCGACGTTTTCTTTTCTTACCGGAAATACGTTCCGTCAATAAAACACTTCCGGCCTACTTTCTCTACATTTGACAGATATCCCGCGAAAAACAAATACAAATACAGTTTATTTTGGTAAAAGAAAAGCCTTATATTCGTTTTAAAAAATATATCATACGATTAAGCTATCATTTATTTAATTTTATTTTACTGCCATCGCCTGTAAAGCGTAAACACAGGCCAGCCTGCACCATCTATATTAAAAAAAAAAAAAAAAGAAAGAAAAAATGAGACAGATGTCTAGAGGTTTTCAGAGAGCACGTTTATTTATTATGAGCTGGAAAAAAAAGCACCACAAAGGATCCGTCCGAGCGTGAACCCGGAGCTCCGCTGCTGCTGCCGGTGCGGGTCCAGTTGGCTCTCGCTCCTTTTATTTGTCTGCAGTCTGGTGGCACGAGCGACACACTGGGAGGGATGGGGGGATGTGAATGGATGGATGGATGGACGGACGGATGAATAGATGGGAGGGGAAACGCGTCCCGCTGGTCTGTAGGTTTGTGTTCAGATCTGCGTCTCTGCGGAGGAGGAAGAGGAGAAAACGCGCAGTTTGGGAGATGTTTGTTATCTTGTCCTTCACCGAAGGTTCCGGTGTCTTCAGAAGTAGATGTGAAGTAGCGCAGACTTCCGGAGGACGTTGAGTTTAGGTGCGATTCCTTTTTTTTTTTTTTTTTTCGTTTTGTGCGGACACAGGTTTGTTTATTTTAAAGACTATTATTCATTCAGTTAGTTATTTTCTAATAATAAATAATAATTCCTCATCCCAGCAGCTCATATTCAACCAAAAAACGACGAGAGAGGCGATGATGGGATGTCAGGAAGTTCGAGAAACTATTAAAAAAAAAAAAAAAAAAATTAGTAATTTATTATTTACAAAAATAAGTGTTCGTTTTTTCTTAAGGTGTGATGGAAATATTAGTTTAAATGTATAACTGCTTTAATTGTTGTAGATTTTTAGCTGGATTTTATTGGGAAATGTGAACAAACCAACCAAAAAATGTGAATATAACAATCACTTTTATGGAAATTATTTTGTTGTTGCCATCCCTAAATGTCGTGGATTTAAAGCACTTTTTTTTACTTACAGCGTCATTATGATTCCTTTGTGTTTTACAAACCTTTTTTAAAGGTTTTAATTAGGGGCCTACGCAGTTAAAACGCTTATCCACATTAATCTTAAACGTAAATAGACAAAACAAATCCGCTACTTTTAAGTTAATGCAGTGCATCTGAGCAGGAAGTATGGTGATGAATGACACAAATAAAACTGTGAAAATAAATGCAGAACCGCAGGCTTCCAGACTCACTGTCGGTCGTCCGCGGGGTCTCGAACCCGTGACCTCCTGGGCAGGTACGAGGACGCTCCAAACCCGCAGGGCGGAGGTGACTTTGATCCATCTGCTCCGCCTTTGCGGTCTGTATTCAGTCAATTAGAGATTTCTGAGGAGAAAAACAATCGATCTCCCATCTGCACAAGCTCCCGGTTTAACAAATGAGATTCTTGTTTCACGCAGCTGATTCGTTGACGCCCTGCAGGATGAGGAGGAACGAGTTACCTGAGTTACCGCGGCGAGGAAGAGGAGAGCAGCTGCGGCCGGGCGAAGTTTGACACAGACGAACTTCCAAAAGGCAGAAAATGAGACAAACTACACGTTCGTTTAAATGGAGTGACAAGTGACGACAGTAGAGCCGAAGGTTTCGCTTTCTTTGCTTTTTAAAGCAGCGCAAGAGTCTCTTCATGAAAAATGAAAAATACTTTATTTATCCCAGGAAGGGATGAATAAAGATGTGACACATGTGAAAATGTCAGTTTTAATCCATTCAAAGACACATTTGAGTATTTTAGGGATGTGTGATCGAGCTTCTGTTATCCCGTCCATAGTGTGGGCAAACATCACTGGTCCTGTCCACAGACTGTATAAAAGGAACTGGACAAAAGCCCGTATGATGTCACCCATAGGTTTCCTGAGGTGATTTTAAAGCTTCAAGGAACAAGCAGGACTGAGAAGCTGGCTGGAACACGCCCACCTCACATCAATCACTCTTACCTATTTTAGCTTGGTTGGCTCAAGCTAATGCTAACCTATGCTAATTAATACTACTTTACATTCATTCTGCTCAAATATCCTTTTTCAAGTGTCACGAACTGAAACATCTGCACTAGCAGGGATGTGCAGGGATCCACCAGTAGGTCCGCCTTGCCGCTCACAGGGATGGACCCGCTACGGTTGGGCTAGCCGGCCACTGGCCAAGCTTCTGCACGGACGGGTCCTGAAATGATCCGCCGGTTCCCTGCTCCGGGACACGCTGGGGGAAACTGGAGCTCCGAGCTTCAAATGTCGCTTTGGTGCCGACGTCGGAAATAAATCGATGTGTTGAGCCGATGCTCAATCAGAACAGGCTGCTTATCCGAACTTCATCCTCGTACCCTCCAGGCTAGCTCACAGCCAACCGTAGCGGCCTGTAATTAACGGCCAAACAAAATGCGTCAGCTGCTAGCCGAATAGCATCAGTTAAAGTTATGGCCACCATAGATTTTATTTTATATGATTTTACCTGATGTGGTACCAAAAAAAGAATCAACTGTACAGTTGTGATGGCTGTGAATAGTCCAAAACTGTTTTTTTTTTTCCAGCTGTAAAGTTGTACATCTCAACATGGGGGTCAGTGGTAGGAACCGACCCATGTGGGATGGCTGCCGCTTGCATAGATATCTAACCTCTAAAGCAAAACAAGAAGGAAAAATATTAGTTTCAATTTAGTGACCAATTTTAAAAATAAGTGTTTAATATCTTTGATATTGAAATGATTTTAGTACGTCATTCGGTTCGCTAAAACTTGTAATTTGATGGTAAAGACTGTATCTGCTATGGTAAAAAAAGTTTTAGACCGTATTTTTGTTGTATTGTTAAGTCGGCTAAGCAAGCTAACGCTGAATAAGCAGTGTATCGGTTGTGGGCTGTTAGCATTATGTTGGTGTTAACATTAAGTTAGCTAACGATGAATTGTGTCCAATAAAGTGTTTTAAATGTTAATTTGTGGTGCATGTTTGAATTAAATGAGTTTCGTGGTTTTATATCGACACTGTTCTATAAGTAAAATGAGCTAACTTTATGTTTGTGTTAGGTTTTGATATCTGATATCTTGACATCTTGGTCCTGTTCGGTGATTAATGTAGCTCGCAGAGGATTAACTTAATGGTTGAGGCTACTAAGACATTTGAGAAAGTAAAAACTTTAGGCAGTTTGAAAGCAACTTGGCCTCCTCGTCTACAGGGGGAACCGCTGAGCTAAAAACGGCCAAAGTTCTGCGCTGCTTTAAAGCCTTACTTTTACACACAGTCATTAAAGTGCCACAATTATGCATTCAAAGGTTGTTTTTTTCTTTTTTAATTAAATAAAAGGCTGCATTGGTGAGTATTTAGAGTCAGTTTGTGCAACATTGTTGTTAAAGTCAAAACTTGAGATGAGAAAAGTAAATATAAATAAATAAATAAATAAATAAATGTGACCAGAATTGAGAGGTTTTGTATATTTAGATGGAGGCAGGTGCACAGGTGGACTCCAGGTGCTTCAGCACCCGACCCTTTTAGTGATGCTTTAAAAAAACAAACAAACCTGCAGTTCAACAAAAATTTGTGATTTTACAACAAAAAGTTAGGAGTGTTTATTAAAGTCACCATTTTTTAAATTTTGTGATTTTTACAACAAAATTGCAATTTGATGCTTAAAAGTTGGATTTTTGTTAAATTGAAATTTTAGGACAAAGTCACTGTCAAAAAGTTAAAAAAAAATTATGATAAAAAAAGTTGGGATTTTTATCAAAAAGTTACGATTTAACAAGAAGTTTGGAATTTCACAGTCACAGTCACAAATTTGTAAATTTTATGACAAAGTTGTGACTTGATGTCGAAAAGCTGTGATTTTGTGAAACAGATTTTAGGACTAATTTGTCACTTTAGGAACAAAGTCAATTATTGTCAAAGTTGCAAATTTAAAATTTTTGTTGTAAATTTATACAATTTTTTCAACATTTTTACATATTCTTACGACAAAAAAATTAGGATTTTTGTCAAAAAGTCACAATTTTTGAAATTTTATGACAAAATTTTGATTTGATGCCAAAAAAATGTAATTTTGTGGAATTATTTTATGACAAAGTTGTGACTTGATTTCAAAAAGTTGTGATTTTGTGAAACAGATTTTAGGACTAATTTGTGACTTTAGAACAAAGTCAATTATTGTCAAAGTTGCAAATTTAAATTTTTTTGTTGTAAATTTATACCATCGTATTTTCTAAATTTTTACGTATTTTTACAACAAAAAAAATTAGGATTTTTGTCAAAAAGTCAAAATTTTGGAAATTTTGAAATTTTATGACAAAATTTTGATTTGATGCCAAAAAATGTAATTTTGTGGAACTATTTCATGACAAAGTTGTTACTTGATGTTGAAAAGTCGTGATTTTGTGAAACAGATTTTAGGACTAATTTGTGACTTTAGAACAAAGTCAATTATTGTCAAAATTGCAAATTTAATTTTTTTGTTGTAAATTTATACCATCATTTTTTTCTAAATTTTTTCATATTTTTACAACAAAAAAAATAGGATTTTTGTCAAAAAGTCACAATTTTGGAAATTTTGAAATTTTATGACATTTTGATTTGATGCTAAAAAATGTCATTTTGTGGAACTGAGATTTTATTATAAAAAATAGTGACTTCAGGGAATAAAGTCTTAACTTTATGTCAAATATTAACAATTCTGCAAAATGACATTTTTCCATCAAGAACTTGGAGTAAGTAAAACAAAAAAAATGGTGAGGTTTTGCTAAATTTGTGATTTTACTGCAGAATGTAGTTGATTATCAGGACACAAAGTTGCAGTTAGATTTTATTCTAAATCCTTTTCCCCTGGCGTGACCCAGAAATGCTCGTGTACGCCCCTGCTCAGACAGATAAAACGGGCTCGTGCTCTTCTCCACATCCATCCTTCATCCAGCCGTGATCCTGGACACCACCTGTCTCGTGCCGGTGGATCATCTCGCGGTCACGTGGAACTGCAGCTGCACCGTTAATTGCGGCGAACGCGCGACTTTTCGGGGTGCCTCCTCGTGCGCCACCCCCGCTCCTCCCCCCGCTCAACTCAGCGGCGTGAGCCTCCTCTCCTCTCCGAGGCCACGCGTGTCACGGGAGCGAGCGAGCGGCCCGCACGGGTCCCGCCGTCGCGCGAAGCGCAGGTGCTGCGCCCCGCCGCCGCATCTCATGCCTCAATTAGCGGCGCTGCCCTCTGCACGGACTCGATTAGGACGTGATTTATCCGAAAGAAATATAATTATACCCCCCAAATAAAATAATCAGCATTGAAGAGCGATTTCCTTAACGAGATGGAGCGGGGTAGATGTCACGGAGCAGCAGCGCCTCATTAGGGCGGTAATGAGACTTTGGGGTGATCCCGATAATTATCGAAATCTGTAAAATAAGGATCAAGTCAAATGTAACCTTAATTTGTCTGGCAATTGAGTTCATTTATTAGTATGACTATTTAGGAAGGACTCCGAGGCCTGATGTGAGGCGTCTTATTTTAGGCCGCTGGGATAATGCACAGCAAATTAAGAACAGTTATATTTCTGGTGTTGGTGAAATCTAAGCAAAAGCAGAGTTGATTCCACTCTGAATAGAGTCAAATCCCTTATATGTAACTAAGTTTACAAATAATTGGAGTCAAAACAAAATGTCTTCAGATCAAATCTGTAAGTGTCATTGTAGTTACATCAACTCTGAACTATTTAACTCTTAACTCCAAACGTGGATGTGACACTTAAAGTGTAAATCAGGCCCCGCCCCCACCGTGCTACACAGCGACAGGAGCTAAATACCGATGGAGGAGCCTCTCGTTCAGCTGTGCGTTTCACCGTGGTTTTATGTTGACATTGTTCTATAAGTAAAATGAGCTAACTTTATGTTCGCGTTAGGTTTTCATATTTATATTACCCCTCTGGCACCTGGTCTGTCTTCAATGGCGAGATACTCACGGTAAAGTTATGTCGCCACATTAGCCGCTCTAAGTAGCAATGATTTTAGTTCGTTATTCGGTTCGCTAAAACTTGTAATTTGATGGTAAAGACTGTAACTGCTACGGTAAAAATGTTTTAGACCGTATTTTTGTTGTGTTGTTAACTCGGCTAAGCAAGCTAACGTTGAATAAACAGTGTATTGGTTGGGGGCTGTTAGCATTATGTTAGTGTTAACATTAAGTTAGCTAACGACGAATTGTGTCCGATAAAGTGTTTTAAATGTTAATTTGTGGTGCATGTTTGAAATAAATAAGTTTCGTGGTTTTATGTCAACATTGTTCGATAAGTAAAATGAGCTAACTTTATGTTTGCGTTAGGTTTTGATATTTATATTACCCCTCTGGCACCTGGTCTGTCTTCAATGCCGAGCCACTCACGTTAAAGTTATGTTGCCACATTAGGTGTGCTAAGCAGTGATGATTTTAGTTCGTCATTTGGTTCGCTAAAACTTGTAATTTGATGGTAAAGACTGTATCTGCTATGGTTAAAAAAGTTTCTAGACCGTATTTTTGTTGTGTTGTTAACTCAGCTAAGCAAGCTAACGCTGAATAAGCACTGTATACACTCACGGTAAAGTTATGTCGCCACATTAGCCGCTCTAAGTAGCAATGATTTTAGTTCATCATTCGGTTCGCTAAAACTTGTAATTTGATGGTAAAGACTGTATCTGCTACGGTAAAAAAAGTTTCTAGACCGTATTTCTGTTGTGTTGTTAACTCGGCTAAGCAAGCTAACGCTGAATAAGCAATGTATCGGTTGTGGGCTGTTAGCATTATGTTAGTGTTAACATTAAGTTAGCTAACGACGAATTGTGTCCGATAAAGTGTTTTAAATGTTAATTTGTGGTGTATGTTTGAAATAAATAAGTTTCGTGGTTTTATGTCGACATTGTTCGATAAGTTATATGAGCTAACTTTATGTTCGCGTTAGGTTTTGATATTTATAATACCCCTCTGGCACCTGGTTTGTCTTCAATGCTGAGACACTCACGGTAAAGTTATGTCGCCACACTAGCCGCACTAAGCCGTGCTGATTTTAGTTCATCATTTGGTTCGCTAAAACTTGTAATTTGATGGTAAAGACTGTATCTGCTACGGTAAAAAACTTTTAGACCGTATTTTTGTTGTGTTGTTTACTCGGCTAAGCAAGCTAACACTGAATAAGCAGTGTATCGGTTGGGGGCTGTTAGCATTATGTTAGTGTTAATATTAAGTTAGTTAACAATGAATTGTGTCCGATAAAGTGTTTTAAATGTTAATTTGTGGTGCATGTTTGAAATAAATGAGTTTCAACTAAACATGATGGCATTATTTTTTAGCAAACCTTATTTTCTAAGTATTTTTTTTAGTAATTCAGAAGAGCTAATTTTACACCTTACAGTATTAAAATGACTGTAACACTTGAATAGTTAACCAACAATCCCGAAAGAGAGTTAATGTCTAACACTACATTCAACTGTTGAGATAAAGTAACATTAGTTAGTGTTAAGAAGTGTTAAATTTATGGATGCACATGGTTAACCGTTTAACCGTTAACCGATAACAGTAACTCTAACCGATTAATACTAACGGTCAATTTTGTTTTTAAGCTACGTAATTCAATCAACTCATGGGGGCATGTCGACAGGTGCAACAGGCCTCTGATTGGTCAATTCTACATCCGCGTATAAAAGAGCGCGTCATTGAAAAAATGAGGAAGTACCCACATCTGTACGATTCTGGTTCTCCACACTACAAAGACAGCACATATTCTAGTGATTCATGGAGGGAGATAGCGATGAATGTGGGTCTGGATACGGCCGAGACGGTGAGGAAGTGGAAAAACACAAGAGATAAGTTTAGTAAGTTTAGCTAGTTCGTGATTGTCGCTCTTGTGTTGTGGCTTCGAATAACATAGCGCAGACCGCGCTAGTATAAATAGTATAGTATACATCAAAAGTGACGGCGACACATTGCCGCGAGAGTATATATGGGGAAGTGCCCGCATGCGTCCACGACAACGCGCGCAACATCGCGGCAGCCAACCCTCCCGGACTTATCGGTTAACGGTTATTAATTGTTAAAGGGCGTCGGTTAACGGTCATTAAAAAAAATCCAAAATGTGCATCCCTAGTTAAATTTTAACTCCAAAAAGAGTCAATAATTACACTAAGTTACTGTTAAGGTACTAACTCTCCAAAAAACAAAGTTAAATTAACTCGGTGGTGTGGACCCATGTGAGAGTGTTAATTCGAGTCTGCTGACTCACACAGACAACATCTGTCGTCCCAGAGTGCTCTCATCTTTATTGTCGGCACATCAACACACAGTCCAGTTCGTTTCCAATTCACAAGAACAAATACATCTGTGGTAAACTGATAAAGGAATAAGGCAGTCAGAAGAAAAGAAAAGGTTCCTGAATGTGATGTCGTGCCACTTCCAGATGTTTTACACCATTTTAAAACCGAGCGTCTTTGGGTTTTCGAAAATGTGACTGATGTCAGACATAAATGACAAAAAAAATAAAATAAAAAACAACATGGGAAAATCTGTTGACAGATGCAGAAGACGTGTATGATTGTGCTTTAATAAGACAAAACTAAGAAAAACCTGGCACTCCTCCGCCGTCAACTGAACGTTTCATCGCTTTCTTGTGGGATTTCGGGGGGGGGGGGGCGTGAACAGATGTGGCGGCGACGTCGGCGGCGGCGAGCAGCAGAAATAATTACATCACGAGCAGAGACTTTGAATGGATTCGCTCGGCCTCCGCGCTTCCAAACAAGGCCTGACGAAAGGAATGGACATTTAAGGGGAGCGGATCTCAGGAAACGCATCAGAACTCATCCTTCAAGCTTCACCGAGTCCAACACGCCGCGAGCCTCTTTGTACTCCTCTGATTGGGCCAGATCCTCTTCTGTTTCCTGGGAAGACACACAAACACCTGAAATGAGGGATTTCAGCTCCAGACGAGATGGAACTGTCTGTACCAAACATCTAGAACAGAACTTGTTTTGTTTTTTTGTTCCCCGCGGGGACGACGCGACGCACCGCGGTGGCGGCGCCGCTAACGAGCTGCGATGAGGAACACGGAGGGGAGGAGGGAGGGGCTGGTTCCATGTTCACCCCGGCGCTCAGCTCCGGTGTCGGCAGCTCGGCGCCTCCAGCTGTCGGGCTGCTGCTCCGCATTAATTGAGGCGACCCCGAGACGCGCACGGCCATGTTGCTTCCTGAAGGCTCCGCCACGCTCTCTGCTCGTACGTAGAAGCTAGCACGGAGCTGATTAGCGCTACGCTCGGTTTTTATTTCAAGATCTGCTCCGTTTAAAGTATTTTACATGAAAACCAGGCAGCAGTGTAAACTTTTGTTTTGATTCAAACACCCCCGTTAAGAGAAAAAAAACTCTTATTATTAGACTTAGTTCTTCAAGGTCGTTCAACCTACGAGGCTGAAGTGACCAACATCTGGTTATCTCGTAAAAAACTTTAGTTCTGGACCAAAATTACCTGAACGGAAAACGAAAATTTTGAGCTTGATCTGATCTGGCTGTGTGGAAGCAGAGAAGATAATCAACTAATTATCTTCTCTGCCTTTAAACAACAGCTGGACACCTCTGTCCAACTGAGAATAAAGGACACACAAATCTGTGGGATCTGAGGGAAAATCTGAAGAAAGATCTGAGGGAAGATCTGAAGAAAGATCTGAAGAAAGATCCGGGGGAAGATCTGAAGAAAGATCTGAAGGAAGATCTGAAGAAGATCTGAGGGAAGATCTGAAGAAAGATCTGAAAGATCTGAAAGATCTGAAAGATCTGAGGGAAGATCTGAAGAAAGATCTGAGGGAAGATCTGAAGAAAGGTCTGAGGGAAGATCTGAAGAAAGATCTGAAAGATCTGAAGATCTGAAGAAAGATCTGAGGGAAGATCTGAGGGAAGATCTGAGGGAAGATCTGAGGGAAGAAAGATCTGAGGGAAGATCTGAAGAAAGATCTGAGGGAAGATCTGAAGAAAGATCTGAGGGAAGATCTGATCTGAAGGAAGATCTGAAGATCTGAAGAAGATCTGAGGGAAGATCTGAAGATCTGAAGATCTGAAGATCTCTGAGAAGATCTGAAGAAGATCTGAGGGAAGATCTGAGGGAAGCTGAGAAGATCTGAAGATCTGAAGGAAGATCTGAAGATCTGATCTGAGGTCTGAGGGAAGATCTGAGGGAAGACTCTGAAGATCTGATCTGAGACTGACTGAATCTGGCAAGGGAATATCTGAACTGAAGACTGATCTTCTGAGGGAAGATCAAGGTAGCTGAGTTCGTCGTAGAGGTCGGAGCGTTCATTTCAAAAGGATAGTAGCAGAAATGACAACGTGCGGTGAGAAATACGTCTTCTAACGGGCAGACTGACTGGGTGATCCTCGCATGATCTCAAACGATTCGGGTAAACTCGCAACCTCTCGTGGTCCAGCCACGTGGGACCGGAGGTCGCACCGAAGGCCTCATGCGAACATGTTCCTGACAGTTGTGTGATGATAAAAGTGACTCCTCCCCATTCACGGTGACACCAAACGTTACTTACTAGCAACTGAAGCAGGTCTGCGTGCGCTACGGCCAGACGGCGGTGACAGTCTGGAATCATCATCCTGGTCTCCTGCAACACCTCCATCTGAAATCACAGCATCATTATTAATCAAACAACCATCTACCACCGTCTACTTTCACATCCCTTTGGTTTGAGCGCACACGTGCACTGTGCTCCAGCTCCGTTCCCGGCAGCGGTGGCGTCCCACGTACCCTCAGCTGTGCTTAACATCTCCCCGACAAGCCGGCGGTATGAAAAATGTTATTGAGTTATCGATCGAGCCGGGAGTTGGGCAGCGGGGGAACCGGGCACACCTGGATGAGCGAAGGAGCCTTGAGCCGAGGGCACGGCGACGAGCCGTGCAGATGCGCCGCTGCGCCTGCGGCGAAACCGTTGCAGCCGCGGCTAATGTGGAATTCCCCCCCGCCTGGCACCCTGAGGGGCGGAGAGGAGCTAGCTAACGCTGTCAGACACACTCGCCTCTCGACAGATGCTTCCTCGCCTGCCCCCCCCTCACCGCCGCCGCCAAGTCAGGACATGGACGCGGTGACACAAGTGAACGGCGGCAAACGTCCCGAACAAATTCATGGACGACCGGACGAGCTGGTCTGGTCTGGCCCTGGGGGGAGGGGGGGGGATGCTGGAAGAGAGGAAAGTCACGGCGCCCTCTCAGTGCAGTGGAATGATCCCATCAGCGCAGGATAAAGATGACACTTAGAGCGTATTGATTCCATTAGGACATAAACCTCTAATCCGTCCTGCCGCAGACCTCTCATCTCCAACCATAATCCACCTGGCCCCCTAATCCACCTAAATCCACCTAAATCCACCTAAATCCACCCATTTAACACCAACCGAGCCCGCTGCTCAGCCTGAACCGCCACTCCGCGAAAGGGCAAACAAAACACACGCGGAATTTTTAATTCTGCATCGGGGGGAAAAAAAAAAAAAAAAAACAGACAGTTGTGCGACACGCTCTCCTGAATGTCTGAAGCTTAACAGTTACCCTCTTTACATTTTTAACTCCATATCTGATAGGGCTGGGCCAATACAGTTTTGTGCCGATTCAATTCTCCTACGATTTTTGGGTCCCGATTCGATTTATATTGCGATTCTGATTAAACAAGTATTGCATTTCGATTTTACCAAGTATTGCAATTTTTATATTTCAATTATTGAAATATAAAAATCATATAATAATAATATTAAATATTATATATATATGTAATTATTGATTATTATATATAATATTATAATAATATATTCTTATTATATTATTATTATTATTATTATTATTATTATTACATTATTTTAAGTATGAATAATAATAAAAAATATAAAGATTAAATAAGTTTTAATATTTTTTTAAAAATGCGCAATTTCTGTAGTTTAGAGCAGAGGTCTTCAACCCTGGTCCTTGAGGCACCCTATCCAGCAGGTTTTAGATGTTTCCCCTTCTTCACACCGTGATACAAGTGCCTGTGTCATCAACAGACTTGTGCAGACTTTAAGGAAAATCTGATAATGACCATTAATTAAAATCAGGTGTGTTGAAGCTGGGAAACCTCTAAAACCTGCTGGATAGGTGCCTCGAGGACCAGGATTGAAGACCTCTGGTTTAGAGGTCTTCACGGGTCCACTTTCATGGACCGGACCCCGAATGGAGCTGTGAAAATTCGACCCGAAACCGACCCGACCCGAGCTATTATCATAAGTTCAGGAGTCCAAACCTGAATGGACCCGCAATTTTTGGACCCGTAAACGACCCGATCCGAGTCTTTAGTTTCCGACCACGAACTGAACTGAGTTACCCGAATAGAACCGAGACAATACAGCCTATAGTTGCTAATTTTAAAAGTTGTCTAGCGTTGAATAAAACTTGATTTTCTTACCTAAAGTTGTCTTCTTCTACCGGTTCAGTTGCTACATAGGCTACGTGATGTAAACAACAATAAATCCACGTCGTTATTCTCTTTGCGAATACAGATGCTGTTGATAGCAACTGCTAACACTAATAGCCTACACCGGTCAGGACGTGTCGTGAATATGTTCTCATCCAGCGTTGTCATGTTGGCGATCCGTTGTGTTTTACAGCTGCCGGTAAACAAACCGGTAATAACACGCTACGGCAACACGATTGTTTCATGACAAACACGCCACGTTAATGAATAATCATTTAACTGCCCGAGCCCTGACATTAGCTGCCACCGCCAGTATCTTTAACTCTCGAGTAAACGCTGACCCAGCCTGTCAGAGAGCTCCGACCTCTCTGGGTGGTAGCGAAGGATGTGCGCCGTCATGTTCGTGGTGTTACCACAGTAAGAGATTTGACTGCGACAAAGCTTACATATGGCTTTCCTCATATCGAGCTCTCCTGCCTCGTGCTTTTTATAAAAACAAAATAAAGTCCATACGTTTGATTTGAAGTGGGGCGGTGTGGGAAAGAGTTCAGACTCTGTGAAAGTACTCCGCTCGCTGCACTCCGCCATTTTGTCGCGTGAATTTGACGGCATTCTGGTTACTATGGTGACACACGCGCTTCCATTTCCGGAAGTGTAGATGACAAAAGAGACAGCGAGCGGAGTATTTCCACGGAGCCAAAAATCGATTCGTGTATGAGAATCGATTTTTTAAAATCCCAAGAAAAAAATCGCGATTAATATAAAAATCGATTTTTTGGCCCAGCCCTAATATCTGATAAAGTCAACATTCCCAGCAGCTTTGATTCATTTCAAAGGTAAGTTGAAGGTTTTAAAGTCTATGCAGCAATACCACTTCTGAACACACGGGGGCGTGGTGGTCCATGGACAAGGTCCGGCTCTTATTGTAACACCACTCTGCCCCACTAGAGGCGCACATTGTTGTACGCCAGGGGCCGACGCCCGAACGTTCCTGAGATATGCTGCCCCACGTGGTCAGACGCAGGGTTATAATAGTTTTGGATTTTCCATTAGTTTTAGTTTTTATTTAGTTTTTAATTTTTCCAAATTCAGTTAGTTTTAATTCGTTTTTAGAGCAGTTTTGCTAGTTTTTATTCATTTTTGTTTTGAAATACTTAGTTTTAGTTTTTAGTTTTATTTTTATTTTGTAAATTAGGGTTGTAATTTTGGTTGGAGTGAAGCACTGAACTTTTTGAAGGCTATCAAATCACATAGTCGTGTTTACATTCTGGTCTCAATAAACATATTTATCAATGTATCTTCCCTCTTGTGGTGTTCCTGCGTATTTACTGACCAGCAGCTATCTGGTCTCCATGGAAACAGTCCATTATAGTTGCTGTTTTCTCCCGTTCCTTCCCAACACTGACTGGCCTGCAGCTGTAGCTTCTCTTTCCAGGGGGCTAGCTTAGGCTAGCTTATCCAGGTAGTCTTGGTTAGCCTTCTTTCCAGGGGGCTAGCTTAGGCTATCTTATCCAGCTAGTCTTGGTTAGCCTTCTTGTGTGAGCTTTTTAAATGGACTTTCAGATTCGTGGGTTTTTTTTAAGTATTTCACACATTGTATCACCTGCTTCTACAACAAGGCACTTATTTTTATCGTTAACACAGTCATAGTCAAAGAAATCTCAAATAGGACTGAGACGCTTTCTCCAAACTTTTGCCGCAGCCATCACTGCTGATCACTTTTTTTTGTTTTTTTTTGCGGTTGTTGTACGGCGGAGCGAAGTTAATAGATTTTAGACGTTTATGAGAATAAAAAATACAAACATGAAAACTAAGGCGTTCTTGATATTATTATAGTTAATTTTAGTTAGTTTTATAAACACAATACAGTTTCAGTTAGTTATCGTTTTTTTTAAAAGTCTCATTTTTATTTTATTTCAGTTAACGAAAATGTTTTTTCAATTCTAGTTTTCGTTATTTCTGTTCATTTTCATTAACGATAATAACCTTGGTCAGACGTATTTATCATATATTAAGACTTTCTAAGATCGTCGTAACGTTGAGATCCTGGATTTCCACCGCCTCTGTGATAGAATGGATTAGTCTGGTTCTTATGGATTCAACGTTTGATTTCCAGGGGAAGGTGCGAAGGGACGGGAAGGAACCGCCTCTGGATGGCATTAGCATACAACAGAGCACAGGAATGGGCATCAATCTGACACCACTCATCCTTTTTAAATGTCTAATCCTGGAAAGAACGAGACTGTCACGCGATCTCCAAACGTTCGGGGTGAACTTGTAATCTCCCACGAATCCAGCAGAGCCGGTGGCGCTTCCCGGCGCTCCACTCGGAGTTGCTGCTTGTAAGAATTGAACCTTTCAAGTGACCGACGCCACAAACTTCCCAACGAGCGTCTCTGTCCGCTGGTGGGAGTGCGCTAGCTGCCATTGTGGAACTCCGCAGAAAATACAGGGAGCAGAAGATTGTAAAGGCGCGACCACGTAGAGACAGAAATCCCTTATCTAAACAAGATAAATAATCAACATGTGGTAGGGATGCACATGGTTAACCGTTTAACCGTTAACCGATAACAGTAACGCTAACCGATTAATACTAACGGCCAATTTTCTTTTTAAGCTACGTAATTCAACTCATGGGGGCGTGTCGACAGGTGCAACAGGCCTCTGATTGGTCAATTCTACATCCGCGTAGAAAAGAGCGCGTCGTCGAAAAAATGAGGAAGTACCCACATCTGTACGATTCTCGTTCTCCACACCACAAAGACAGCACATATTCTAGTAATTCATGGAGGGAGATAGCGATGAATGTGGGTCTGGATACGGCCGAGACGGTGAGGAAGTGGAAAAACGCGAGAGATAAGTTTAGTAAGTTTAGCTAGTTCGTGATTGTCGCTCGTGCGTTGTGGCGTGGAATAACATAGCGGAGACCGCGCTAGTATAAATCAAAAGTGACGGCAACACATTGCTGCGAAAGTATACACGGGGAAGTGTCCGCATGCGTCCACGACAACGCGCGCAACATCGCGGCAGCCAACCCTTTCCGGATTTATCGGTTAACGGTTATTAATTGTTAAAGGGCGTCGGTTAACGTTCATAAAAAAAAATCCAAAATGTGCATCCTTAACATGAGGCTATTTAATCTGTCTAGTAATAGAAAAAGGTAACCTTAAATTACTTCTGTTTGGAGAAAATAGAACAATCCCGCCCCTCTGACAACACTGCTGGAGCCAATCACTGACAAAGGGACGATTCATGATGGCCGCCGGCACACGTACAGGCCACAGTCAACAGGTTCGACTCCCGGCCTCTAACCCTTTTCTGCATGTCTTCCCTGTTGTGTCTCTCTCTCTCACTGTGAATGAAGCCTACTGGTGTCACAAAAGTACAATCGAAAAAAAAATCACTTACCCTGCCTTTAATAAATCACTAAGCCTTAACAGAAGTTTTTCAGAGTGTATTCACGACTTTTTAAACCCTTCAAATGTGATTTTTATATTCTAAACTTTTTCAGCCCTGATGGACATCTTGTAAAAGGCACAACTACGCACGAACGATGGACCTGGCTGTCTTTAACTGCTCACTTTTAAGTAAAGATTAAAAAGAAAAGAGAAAAAAAGCTAAATTTTTTTTGACAGGTATTTATCTTTTGTTGTAGCAATATGATTTTCTTTTATCAGTACCACCATCAGTAGCCGTGTAACGTTAAGTCATGGCAACCATCCACTAACGCTGAAGAAGCTGCTGGCCTGTCTGGCCTCCTCCTCCTCCTCCTTCATCCATGGCAGTCGAGTGTTGGCGATAAAATCATGTCAACCTGCTGACCTTGTCATGTAAAGGCAACACTCATTAGTGTTACAAAAATAAGTAGTTATTAACTCAAGACGCTAGCGGGATGAGGAGGAGAACGTCTAGTTCACCCTGAAAGACTTGTGGCCCTTCACTAAAGTGCGCTTTTAACTCCTAATAAAACGCTACCTACCTAGCTAACGCTAACTGCAGCATCAAACAAGCTAAAACAAGACGCACATACCTGCTTCTTGATGACATAATCGTCGCCTGCTTCTGCCTTCATGCGCTCGATCTTCTCCTCCTGCTGCTTCGTTTCAGTTATGTACGCGACCTCCTCTTTCGCCAGCCTGAGGAGAGACGGGAAGACGGGGTTGAGAGAGGCGGTGACACGGCGGCGCCGTCCCTCAAAAACGCGCGGCGTGAACGCGCGGCCGCCCCCCGTGGAGATAATGCGGGCTGAGCCACGAATGGCGGACAGTGATGGTCACTTTCCACAAAACGAGGCCATCAATCCTCATCGTCCCCACGACTCCGCCGACCGAGGGGACGCGGTGAGATCATCTCCCGTGGGACGGCAAGACACACACCTCGAAAACAAGCAGCAAACACGCCGTTCCTCCCGACTGTTGCAAACTGGCGCTCTCAGGTTCAAGTTTCACTGGATGCAGGAGAAACCTGAGACAGATGTTCAGTAGGGCTGTCAGTCGATTACATTTTTAATCGCGATTAATCGCAAGATTTTCATAGTTAATTAGCGATTAATCGCGCATCAATTGCATTTTTTTTAATGTTCTGTTTATCCATTCATCCATCATCTATATCCATTTCGGCAGGGTCACGGGGATCTGCTTAAAATTTTTAATCGCGATTAATCGAAAGATTTTCATAGTTAACTCCCGATTAATCGCGATCAATCGCACAATTTTTTTTTTTTAATGTTCTATTTATTCCATCCTTCATCTATAGCCATTTTGTCCTATACAGGCTAACAGGGACCTGCTTTTTTTTTTAAGCCTTTAATTTGAAAACCAGAAGTCCACCAATGCTGCTGTACTTTTTTGGGGGCTTAATTCATCAGCTTGTTACTGTATTTTGTCGGGCTGCTGTTTGACCGCAGTAATTTGCTGACGGTCCCTAAACTCCACGGCAGCAGGAGGTACTCAGAAGGACATTCAGCGCTGTTCCTGAGAGTTTTAGCCACACCCACTGAGCTTGGAGGGTTGATGACACTTGTGAAATATCTGGCATACTTATATCTACAAAATGATACCAACCTGGATGAAATCAGTGCCGTTTTCATGACGCTATTAAAGTTTAAAGAGAAAAAAAAACAAGTGAATGTCGGATGTGAAACTAACTTTACCGCGCCCTGCGGTGGAAACTCAATTCACAGCGACAGTAAATACAAACTAGAAAAGCACTCGGAGAGTACAACAATTCCCCTATATAGTGATTTACACCATAAATTTTAATTGTACATATAGCGCTGACAATATGGGGCCGCTAAAAAAAGTACCATATCTTCCTTTATTTTGTGATGCACACAAAAAAAAAATAATAATAATAATGCTATAAAGATTTCAAGCAATATTTGTTTCCAAAGTTAATATATTGAAATTAGCCAAACCTCAATGCCTTATAACTATAGAGATTGTGATAATCTTGTGATAATCCGCCATCTGGATCAGATCCGGATCAGCCTTTGAAATTTGATAGAGGTTCCCATTGTCAATCCCTGAGTCAAATTTCATGAGTTTTGGGCAATGCATGAAATTAATTTTATTTCTATTCCACTTTTCTTCACACTGTTAGCTACAATAATTTGGCAAAAGTCCATTATTCTGGAGTAATCTGATGGAAAAAAAAAGGGGGTCCATAATGTTCACGAGCTGGTTTCCCGTGTTGGTGGGTCGTATGTAAGACCCCTGACGGTCAACGAAGATCTGGCGACAAAACCAGCTGCTTTGTTACACTGAACGCGACGTCGGGACAAGGGATGCACAACCGTTTAACCGTTAACCGATAACAGTAACTCTAACTGATTAATACTAACGGTCAATTTTGTTTTTAAGCTATGTAATTCAATCAACTCATGGGGGCGTGTCGACAGGTGCAACAGGCCTCTGATTGGTCAATTCTACATCCGTGTAGAAAAGAGCGTGTCATCAAAAGAATGAGGAAGTACCCACATCTGTACGATTCTGGTTCTCCACACTACAAAGACAGCACATATTCTAGTAATTCATGGAGGGAGATAGCGATGAATGTGGGTCTGGATACGGCCGAGACGGTGAGGAAGTGGAAAAACGCAAGAGATAAGTTTAGTAAGTTTAGCTAGTTCATGATTGTCGCTCTTGCGTTGTGGCGTGGAATAACATAGCGGAGACCGCGCTAGTATAAATCAAAAGTGACGGCGGCATCTCTGCGACAAGCTGACGGCAACACATTGCCACGAGAGTATACACGGGGAAGTGTCCGCATGCGTCCACGACAACGCGCGCAACATCGCGGCAGCTAACCCTCCCGGACTTATCGGTTAACGGTTATTAATCGTTAAAGGGTGTCGGTTAACGGTCATAAAAAAAAAAAATCCAAAATGTGCATCCCTAGTCGGGACCAAGAGCAGCTTCAGAGCGAGCGTTTTCGACTCCTTAGCGGACGAGTCGAGAAATAATCATTCTGGAGGAGCTACTCAGGAGTTAAGTCCAACTCCAAATTACAGCATAAATTTGTCCTCGTATTTGAATAAACGATGATGCAAAATTTAAATTCCTTCATATCTGAAGGAAGTCAGAGTCAAAGTCCTAAATTACAACTAAAGTCGGCAGAAAATGCAACACTTGCTGAATCAAACCGTTAACCATACCTGGAAATAAATGAGTTAAAAATGTCATATTCTTAAGATTTTTTTTTTCCCTCTGGTGTATTTTGAAGTCAGGAAGAAGATGTGGAACAGTTTCACCTGACTGCAGGGCTGGAATTGACTTCATCACTGCCTTAAATTCAAATGTGAAGTCTCAAATCGCTCCTTACGACTTCTAAAGGAGCATAAATGCATTTCAAGCATTCAACAGTTGGAAAGAAAATGGATGTTTGAAAGATCTGCAGTCACGTCAAACAGACAAAAAAAAGAAAAACGGTAAATCCTCATAATTAAGAGGGCGGAACAAGAGATCAGATTTAATTTCTAAGGATCAAGTAATCAATTAGCTGATCTCTAATTTAATATATTGCCTATTTAATGAGCACTCCATGAGCACGCTGGAACAGAAAAATGGTTAAGTACATTTACAAATGTGTGCTTTTCCCCTTTGATTTAGTGGAAGGAAAACGTTTGGCGAGTCTGGGTGAAAAGATGTCGCTGCAGAAGTGACGCCCATTTCACATTATTTCTTACATTCTCCCCAAAAGTGTCTTCACGAACTGGTCCTTTAAAACAACAGCTAGAAATACGACTGCATCTAGATTAGTGGTTCTTAACCTGGGTTCGATCCAACCCCAGGGGTTCGGCGGAGGTCAAGACACCTGACTCATATGATTCATGATGACACGCCCCCCTTGGCCATCACTGGCTACAGGTGATCACGTTACACTGCTTGGCCAATCAGGAAGTTTGATGCGCTCAGTAGTCGACTCATGACTGTTGTGACCGTGCATCGTGTGATTTCTTTAATATTTCAATTAATACTAACTATGTTGAGCAAAAACCGAAAGTGGTCGGACGACTAAGTACAATATGGAGTAATAAGTAAGGAATGTAATTCATGCGGTTCATGCATTGTATTGGTTTTGTTTTTTGAACACAGCGATGTTAATGCACGGTTCATTTTGTGCCCCAGTAAGACACATACCTATGTCTTGAATATGTAAAAAAAAAATAAAATCATATTTAATCTTTAAATAATGAAGGGCTCAGTGAATGTGCAGATGAAACTGGTGGGGTTCAGTACCTCCAACAAGGTTAAGAATAGAGCTGAGCGATTTTATCGATTCTGCGATATATATCGATATTTTTTTTCCCCCAGAGAGTATCGCTTTTTCAGCCGCGGGTATTGATATTCTAAGCTTCTTTAAAAAACCCGTGTTCCACCTTTAAAAGCTTGCAAGCAACAATTTGCACTGTTTAAATGAATGAAACTATCTTTCTCAACAAATCTTTTATTCATTTTGTCCAGCATTTGCAAGCTGCCTGTCAGCCATATAATGTGTAGTTGATGCTTTCAGTTCAATTAATTCAAACAAAGTCATTGGAACACTCACAAGATGTCACCAAAATCACTTTGTCCCTTTAAAATCTTTCAGAAAATGATGTAAATGTGTTGTAACATGAATATCGATATATATCGTATCGTAAGACGAGTATCGTGTATCGTATCGCGAGATTAGTGTATCGCTACAGCCCTAGTTAAGAACCACTGATTTAGATTAAATCATAGAGGAAAACTGCGCGTTAGGAGCCAACAGATGTGCAGCTTTAATCGCTTATTTAAAAAAAAAAAAAAAAAACAATAAGAGCTGAGGTGGTGATGTTTCAGATAACAGGAAAAAATAGGGTTAATTCTGAGTGGATTTTATGATCGATGAAAAGTGGAACCTTGGCAGTAACATGGGTCTAAAGGGCTGTGTATACTCTTGCAGTTAGCTTGTCGCAGGTATGCCGCAGTTATTTTTGATTTATGCCCAATTTTGAAGCACGGTCTGCACTATGTTATTCCACGCCACAACGCAAACTTATCCCTTGTGTTTTTCCACTTCCTCACCGTCTCGTTGTGGAATGTTGGTACGGCATTCGGTATGGCGAATTATCATTATCTCGGTACGGCGGTCATAAAAACAAAACAAGCCGGTAAGGTAGCAAGCCGTGTAGAGCAGATGTAGAATTGACCAATCAGAGGCCTCCTTTCTCTCCTCCCTGGAACGTTATGCGGCACTGTCTGTGGTAGGGCTGTAGCGATACACTAATCTCGCAATACAATACACGATATTCGACTCACGATACGATATACAGTGGTAACTCTACTTACGAAATTAATTGGCTCTAGAAGTAGTTTCATAACCTGAAACTTTCGTAAGTAAAGACGTGTTTTCCATGTAAATGCCCTAATCCGTTCCAAGCCCCCCAAAATTCAAACATAATTTTTTTAATAAATTATAAATAATACATGAAATGACATAAAAACCTGTAAGAAATAAATGTTAGAACTAGAAAAGTAGGGCCCTATGAAATCCGTTTTATTTTTTCTCAAATTCCGTTTAAATTCATTTTCGGTGTTTTTCGGTTTTTAATTTTTGAGAATTCCGTTTTTAAGCATTTTATGCTAATAAGTAATGAAATTTATGGAACTGATCCTTGCACGTATATTTTGTGTCCATTCAATCGTGTGCTGATAAAACTTGCCGCATTTTGAATCGCCAGACACATAATAATCTCGGATAAACTGCTCTGCCCTGTACCTGAGAGTAAACCGCTAGTTCCTTTGCTTCTTCGCCGGTTTCTCGGGTGCCGCTTCGACGTGTTTTTTTTTTTTTTTCTATGATAAGGAAAGCGGGGGCAGAGAAGCTAGCGTGTCCCCACCTTTTCGTGAACCCTCTTGGAACATTTTCTCAAAAGAAAAGTTCCTTTTAGTCTGGGAGAAAAAAAAAAAAACTTTTACGCAAATTGCCGTTCAATTCTGTTATATTGCGAATTTAAAGTGAATTCCGTTTTTAATCTCCAATTCCGCGATTCTGTCCACGATTCCGTGATGGCGGATTCCGTAGGGCTCTAGAAAAGCACTCAGAGAGCGCAGACTTCAACCAAACGCAACAATTATGGAAAATTTGAAAGTGATCCAGAATCCAGGATTTCTTCCGGATCACACCCAAAATGAAATCAGTTCTTCCTTTTCACATTTCTGACAACTCCTGAAAATTTCATCACTTTCATCAATTTCATAACTTTTTAAGTTATCTTGAACACAGACAGACAGATAAATGCCGGCAAAAACATAACCTCCTTGGCAGAGGTAAAAATTGTTTGTTTACCTGGTTGCTGGGTTACGCTCATACAGACAAGGGCCCCTCCTAGCCAATGGGATGCAGAGAAGATGCTAGGCGATAGCCAATGGCAGAGCAGCTCGGACGCATCGCTTTCAAACTGAGATACAGAGCCGACAGCTATGTTTACGTTCAGTAAACTCTGGGAGCTGTGAGTAGCAGCGCTACTGGATTTATGACTTTCTGAAATTTCTTTCGTAACAAGAGGCAATATTTTCCCGTTGAGGCGTTTTGTAACCTGAAAATTTCGTACGTAGAGACGTTCGTAAGTAGAGGTACGACTGTATATATCAATATTCATCTTACAACACATTTACATCATTTTCCGGAAGATTTTAAAGGGACAAAGTGATTTTGGTAACAAAATAAGGTGTAAAGGTGGGACACGGGGGTTTTGAAAGAAGCTTAGAATATCGATACTCGCGGCTGAAAAATCGATACTCTCTGGGGAAATAAAATATCGATATATATCGCAGAATCGATAAAATCGCTCAGCTCTAGTGATGTTACAGATAGCAGGGAAAATTAGGGTTAATTCTGATTGGATTTTATGATCAATGAAAAGAGAACCTTGGCAGTAACACGGCTCCAAGTCGGGAGCGAAGTGGCCAAAGAAGAAATTCGTCATTTCCGTTAAGACCTTCGGCGCAACACTGTGCGTGTAGCACGCTGGTTCACCGAGAACCAATCAGAACCGATATTCAGGAGCTATAAACGAAACGAGCGCGTCCCTGTTGCCTCATCAACGAGACCAGTTCTGTTCAGAGTTCTGACACGTGCACGCATGCGGTTTTCAGATTAACTTCCTTTCTTTTTTTTTTTTTTTTTTTTAAATGTCTCAATGTCAAGCGTTAACATCAAACTTCCGACGTGAACTTGCATCACGGCGGTTTCTTTAGAGAGCGAGCGTGCACGGAGGAATCACGCTTTCAAACTCGCACCATCATCCAGCCTTTTTATCTGCTTTTATTGCCTCCAAAACACACACTCCTGCACTCACACACACACACACACACTGCTGGTCCTTTTTAGAGATTAATTGATCATCAATTCAATCCCTAATTTGAAGCAAGTCAGGTGGTAAATGGGCTTCTTTTATTGATCGGTAGTGAAAATGGGCCTGAGTGCATTGATAAATTTTGATTATTTATCAATTACGGGCCAAATAGAACTAAATCTATTAAACAGACTCACACCCTGATTGGCATAATGGAGTTTGAAAATATAGCTATTGATAATGATTTCCTCGCTAATTGTCTTTTTCCGGCTGCGGCCGCCTGTTGGAAGTGACGAACGCAGATTTCATTTTTCATAAAAAAGAAAAAATAAAAAAAAATCAGCTGTGTGTATGTAAGTGAGTAATCCTTCATTAGTCCGCCGCATTAGCGGCGTGTTGCGCCGCTCCGCGCCTAACCAAGGAAGCCAACAGCACTCCGTCATATTTTACACCAATTACCCGTCATTGTAGCGCGGCTCCATCAAGAAGCTTTTAAACAGGCGCCATATGCATCACCCCCCCACCCCCCCCCCCCATCTTCCTCTCTCATGCTTGATGCAGAATGAGTGATGTCACCTGTTTAGACTCAAAGACTCAAAGAAGGTGGCGCAGAAAGAGAGTTGGGGGTGGGGGGGGGCTGGAATAATTTGAATGAAACTGAAGGACAGTCTAATAACAAAACGTCCATTCCTCCTGTTCCAGTCCTCATGTTAATTTCTTATTTCTCCCCGACTTGGAGCGCCGGCGTGAACGAGGGGCGGGGTCGCGGCTGGTTTTAAATAGACCTGCCACCTCGGGCTTAATGGAAAAGGCAGCTCTCTGGAAAATAGAAAAAAAAAGAATTAGAGCCAGCCGACACACACACACACACACACGCACACACACCTTTCTGTAACACTGTATTTTTGAGCCGCCTGTAGTCTTGAGCTCGGACCGGAATGACAAAGGCAAATTACTGTTGTCATTTTATTAAGGCTATCCGCCTCGCTAGGGCTCAGAGGCACCGACTGGAATGTGCTAAAGCCGCTGGAAATAGGCCTCGGCTAAAAGAGCAGGCTGCTTCCCTCCGAACTGAATATATGAAATGGTGGAAGGAGTGAGGAAGGAAAAAAAGAGAGGGAGCTGAAAGGGAGGGACACCAGATTATGAAGAAACAGAGAGCGATGACACAGCAGACAGCTTGATTAAAGGTTCATGTCAAGGTGGTACTTTTGGTCTATAGGGGGGGGATGTAATATCTTCTGTCTTCTGTCCAAAGAGTTTACTCAACCTCAAAAACCTCCCTGCAGAAGGAAAGGACGGTGATTCCCCGACGTACCGCGGCTTTAATCCAGCCGCCGCCGCCGCCGCCCGATCATCATCCGAAGACGAATCAATATCAAATTACACGAGCGCAATCGACGAGAGGTCCATCTGATCAACTCGAGACGCTCTGACCATCAAACATCCAACTGTGAAAAAAAAAAATCGATTTGGCAATATATCGTGATTTTTTTGGCCGACCAATATAATATCGATTTTTCAGCTCCTAATACCGATTTTTTTTTAGGAAATTTTTATTCTATTTATTTTATTTATTTATTAGATGTGCAAAAACACTAATAATAAACAATAAATAGGTTGTTTTGAAGCAAATAGTTTTGACTCAATTTGTCCTCGAAATGATCAATTTAATAATTTATTTTTCATCTCTATTTTGAATTTTTATAACTGCGTAGAATATAGGGGTGAGTATTAAGATAAGATAAGATAAGATAAGATAAGATAAGATAATCCTTTATTTGTCCCACAATGGGGAAATTTACATTGTTACAGCAGCAAGAATAGCAATAAAAAAGAGAAAAAGGACAACAATAAAATAGGATAAAACAATAATAAAAACAAACAATCACTACAATAGAGAATATATAATAAATAATAAATAATAATAAATAATAGTATTGGCAAGGACTTCGCCATACGATATGTATCATGATACTTGGGTCACGATACGATCACGATATCACGATATATTGCAATATTCTACCCAGTTAATATCATAATTAAAAGTAGAGATGAAAAATCAAGTCGCTGTATATGTTCATCAGATGATATTGATCACTGGTTCTCAAACTTTTAATACTGCGTACCACCTGAGAAACTATTGAGAACTATTGAGTACCACCATGATGACCAATTTTAAAATATAGCCATATATGCCTTCTCAATAAGCTTTAAACACACAGGAGAGATGCTTATTCCTTACTGTGGTTATTTATTGTTACCTTAATTTTATTTGAAACGTTGTATTTATAATGCATTGACAAGTCATGACGTTCCCCCGCGTACCACCATAGAGCTCTCGCGTACCACCAGTGGTACACGTACCACAGTTTGCGCACCACTGATATTGATCATTTAGAGGACAAATTGAGTCAAAACTATTTGCTTCAAAACAACCTATTTATTTTTTATTATTAGTGTTTTTTCACATTTAATAAATGAATAAAATAAAATAGAATAAAAATTTCCTGGAAAAAAATCGAAATTAGGAGCTGAAAAATCGATATTATATTGGGCGGCTGAAAATCGCGATATATTGCCAAACTGATTTTTTTTTCGCACCCCAAGTAGAATATCGTAATATATTGTGATATTGTGATAATATCGTATCGTGACCCAAGTATCATGATACGTATCGTATTGCGATGTCCTTGCCAATACTCACCCCTAGCGGTGAGCCCGTTAACATCGACGCTGCTAGCCATGTCTGCAGCACTTTCTGCTAAAGCGTGGTAAATGTGGTCGGTGTACGAGTTTAGAGCCGCGCTAGAACGTAGGACGGCCGGCGTTGGAAACCTTTATGAAACAAATAACTGAGAATAAGCAGGGTCCATTTGTTTCACATGAGACCACGACAACGCAATTATACGCCACAAATTCATAAACTAAACAGATTTTTTCTTTTTTTTTTTTACTTTTTGTCTCTCTCCTTATATAAAGATCATGTGGCGGTACGTAGCAGCGGTGTAAACCGAGCAGGAGATGCGCAGCGGGAGGGATGCAGCTCGGTGAAAGTGACAATCATTTGTCTGCAAATGGGTTTCATTAGTCAACGTGCAACTCAGGCACAACATTTATTACATCCCAGCATCAGAACTTTACTGATGAATTGACAATTTCGCAGACAGATATGTCAAACTGTTTATTTTAAAGAAACAGAGTAATATCGGGGGATTGATTTGTCATTTTCTGAGGGAAAAAAAAAAAGAAAAAACTTCAACTAATGGATTTTTTTTTCCTTTTTAAAACACTTCAAAATGTTACCTTGTAAATAAAGCAGATGTTGGTGCTGATAAACATGATTTATTCATCAGCATGTTAAATTCAGCGCAGTCGTAAACTTCAGAGCCACTAGTGGAAAAAAAAAAGACCGATTTACTGGTTGGACGGTTGAATTTTCGCCTGTGTTTCTCATCAACCAGGTTACGTCTTTTACGAGTTTAGTCTCGTGTTAAAATCATTGTTATTCAACTCAAATATAAAACACTCTTTAGTTCACAAGCCCGGCCAGCAAACTAATTTATCATTTTCTTCAGCTTAGCTAGAAATGTTTTCAGTTTAAAGTCTAAGTTCAAATTTCTCTAAATACTAAACAGTCTTTTTTTTTTTTCGATCAATATGTTTTTGCAAGAAATTCAGAGAAAAACAGAAGCATCGAAGGAGCAAAATGCTCCTGAAGAATTGGTTTTTTTGACACAACACATCTCACGTGTTGCGACTTTTACTTTGTACTAATTAGTTTACAAACTTGTGTCACCCAATCAGGTTCTAGTTTTGAAATATTTTCAGCATGTAAAAGCTAACAAGGTGAAAGTGGGAACACATCTTTCTGTAAATATTACAGAATGTCAGTACGCCTCAAGCTTAATAATCTGTGTTATATTTCTACACATATTGAAATATGCTTATATGTATTTATTATGGATCATTTCATATATATACACACACAAGTTAATGCGTTATTATTACATTAACTCGTTAATTTGTTAACACCGACATTTATCTTATCGCGCATTAACGCATGTTGCTCACATGCTTTTATTTTGAAAAGTCTGTTACTGGCTGCTGCAGAAGCGGAAAACAGTAAACATTTGGAAAAGCTAAAACAGACATGGAGACGATAAAGTTACAAAACTTTTACAATGGACATTTTCATTTTAAAGTTCTCCCAGATGGAGGATTTAACAGTAACAAGGTTATTTGTAACAACTGACAAGTTAAACTCCCTGTTAAAAGTTTCTGCTGTTACCTCAGAAATTACCTGTTTTAATGTCATGATTGTGGCTCAAGATTTTGGTTGGTAGACTTTTTTTTTTCATAATAAAAAAAAAAAAAACAGGATGACATTAATGCCCTGGCAGTGGAAATAAGATTTATTTAATTTGACATTTTTTAAGATGAGATTTACACTAAATATGTGTTACTGACAAGTGCTGATGTTAAAAGTGTTTAAACAACAAATGTTATGGCACTTTAGTTCATATGGCAGCAGAACATTTTGAATAAAAATGCACTTTACACTACTTTTGAATTCATTATTTGACTTTGCGTAAATAATGTGATTAATCATGATTAATCAGGGAAATCATGTGTTTCCCAGTTCCTAAAAGTTAAATAAGTTAAAGCCCCTCAATGTCTATTGCATGCACATTTAAATCAGAATCACTCTATTGAATTTGTGTATATATTTTTAAATATAAAAGCATCATATTCTATATTTCTGCACGTGTCCACCTGAAGACCTGTCAGTACCGGTGCATGATGGGTACGGTGTGATTACTCTGCAGGCGTTTCCCGCATCTCTCCACCGTCAGATGACATCAAAATGTGATGTGTAAAGTGTTAGTTAACGTTCTCCTACATAAGTTTGTTTTTAATTAAAGCCGTTTTCATCAGTAAAAGAGATAACAAGCTCGTGAACTCGGGGACCCTCTGCGTCAGAAAATATGTCAGGAATGACAAAGCAGTACCCGCTACTGATGAGAGAAACTTGCTCATCTCAGCGCTTAACAACTGTTATATTACTACTAGTAAACACTTTTTTATGTTATTTTCTCCCTGATAGTTCAGCCATCTGTTATTTTCACACCAGGACTGTCAATGTGACACAATAAAACGACAAAAACAATCACTGAAAACAGAAGATGAATTCTTGCTAAGATAGCTACAGAGCCTTAGGCCGCGGTCCGACCCCGCTGTTTCCTGGAACCGTAACGGACAAACGTGTCCGACTCGCGGCGTTGGTTTCACCAGACGAGCGTAATCCCACCGGCTGAGCTAGTTAGCTTAGCAGCATTAGCCCCAGCGTTTGCTGCAGTGAGTGGCTTTCATGAGCTTATTTTATCATCGTAGAGTGTAACAAACGCTTACCTCTTGACTATGCCCGTTTTAATTTTGATCTGCCGTATTCTCGGAGCATCCATGGCCGCAGGCGACGCGTGTTGGTCCGGTAGAAGGTAAAGCCTCGAGCTAGCTGTGCGAGGAGAGGAGCAGGTGGAAGTCAGTGATGACAAGCTGCACCCAGATAAATCGATCTCCGGAGTGGATCGTTATTGATTTGTGGGGTCTGAGCGACAGGCCCAGTTGGAGAGATACAGTGAGAGATAAAGTTCATGTCATGGTTGCAGCATATACCACATCATGCAGTATAATGAAACAGTCTGGATGTTTATTTATTTCTGAAATCTTTGTAGAACAGTTGTTTTTTTTTTTTTTTTCTTTCCTGGATACGTGAGACTGATTTAATTCAGCTAAATTCAGTTCATGTGCCACTACATTACGTTACATTCATTTATCTGAAACTTTTATCCAAAGCAGCAGTACATGTAGTTCCCTGAATGACCACTAGGGGCTGGCTGATAATCACGTTAAAATGTCCAAATAAGTCCTATAATCACGGTTTGTTGTAAAATCACAAATTGCACAAAATAACGTTTTTTTAACTTAATTTTACAACTTTGAAAATTGCAAGTTTTTAACATGAAATTACAACTTTATGTCCGAAAATCAATTTTTTAAATGTAAAATCGTGAATTTCACAAAATCAAAACATAACTTTTTGACATGAAATTACGACTTTTGTGGTAGGATTATAAAATGTACAAAATTGCTACTTTATGACTTTCTATGATTACATTGTAAAAAGAAAAAAATCACAACTTTTCAATTCAATTCAACTTTATTTGTATCCCGTCTATTACAATTTAAAAAAAATATCTCGAGGAGCTTTTTTCAGCGATCCAGAGCAGGACCTTCAAGCAAATGTTATTAACTATTAATAATATTATTAAATATCAAGTAAAGAAACACTGGCAAGTAAGAAAAAAAACCCTTTAAGAGGGAAGAAACCCTGAGCAGGACCTGGATCATGAGAGGAGACCTTCCTGCTGAAGACCAGCTGGGTGAATGAAGAAAAGAGGAGGGAGAGAGGACAGAGAGAGATGGAGAAAGAGAGGATGGAGGACAGAGAGATGGAGAGAGAGATGGAGACAGAGAGATCAGAGAGATGAGGAGACAGAGATGATGGAGGACAGAGATGATGGAGGACAGAGCAGAGAGGACAGAGAGATGATGGAGGACAGAGAGGATGGAGGACAGAGAGGATGGAGACAGAGAGATGGACAGACAGAGAGGATGGATGGAGAGACAGAGAGAGATGAGAGAGGATGGAGAGATGATGGAGGACATGAGACAGATGGAGGACAGAGAGAGAGATGGAGGACAGAGATGGAGGACAGAGAGATGGAGGATGGAGGACAGAGACAGAGAGGATGGATGGAGGACAGAGATGGAGGACAGATGGAGGAGGACAGGAGGACAGAGAGGATGGAGAGAGATGGAGGACAGATGGAGGACAGAGGATGGAGAGAGAGAGGATGGAGACAGAGAGGAGACAGAGATGGAGACAGAGAGATGGAGATGGAGGAGAGAGGATGGAGGACAGAGAGGATGGATGGAGGACAGAGAGGATGGATGAGAGAGATGGAGACAGAGAGAATGGAGAGAGACAGAGGATGGAGGAGAGAGGATGGAGGACAGAGATGGATGGAGGACAGAGAAGATGGATGGAGGACAGAGAGATGGATGGAGGACAGAGAGGATGGAGGACAGAGAGAGGATGGAGGACAGAGAGATGGATGGAGGACAGAGATGGAGGATGGAGGACAGAGAGGAGGCAGATGGAGGACAGAGAGGATGAGAGGACAGAGAGATGGATGGAGGACAGAGAGGATGGAGGACAAGAGGATGGAGGACAGAGAGGATGGAGAAAGAGAGGATGGAGACACAGAGGAGATGGAGGACAGATGGAGGACAGATGGAGGATGGAGGACAGAGGACAGAAAGTTCAGTTCTAGTCCTGTCGGTTAAAGTTTATCTCATCCTTTTGCATTCATCTGGACCTTATGTTGATATTTTCTGAATAACTAAAGTGCTCGTCAGCGTTTTGCATTTGTTGATCTGGAATAATAAACGTTATAAAATGCTCCTCTTCATCTGTGGGATCTACGATACAAAAAGCGACTCCTAAAAGTCTTTATTTTATCATTCAGAAAGACTCACTTTTCACACTTTAGTTTTTATTGTAAAACATCTAAATGTAGTGTGGATTGATTTAAACATTTACTTTGTCACTTTCATTTGAAATAAGAACTTCAGAGGTATCTGACAGCGTGTGTAAATGAAGGCGTATAAACCTAAAAAAGAAAAGCCATTTTCTTTATTTACACAGTTTACCACTTAAACGAAACAATTGATACGCCTGATAAAGATGCGCTACCAACACGCCACATTCAGTATAATTTAAATCTTTGTGCATCTGGTATTGATTCGTGTCATCGCTGAAGAAGAATCAATTTCATAGCGTTTGACGAGGCGATGTGTGTCAAAAAACATAAATATGCAATTACCATCCAGGCTTATTATTAAAAGTTTACAGCATTTAGCACGTGAGCGCCGCTAACGCAACTTTTCCACAAAACCTGAAAAGTAATTACATACGGACTGTTTAAAAGTCACTTTAAACGTCTTAATTGTCGCCACATCTGGTTATAATAGAAAAAAAAAACTGATAAACGGCGCAGATGTCATTCAAGCTGCAAATAAAAGAACACAAATCCATATGATGGGAGATGAAAATGTTCTGTTTGATTTTATTTTGGGTTTTTTTTTAATCTGGTATTACAAAGAGATAAATGGAGCTTATAACTTTGTCTCCATTAAACTTAATTGTGTTAATCAGTATTCAGTGTTTTATGGTGAGAAATCCGCGGATGTTTACGTTCTTATTTGCTTTTGAAAGATAACTGATTTTAGTGGCGTAAAAAGGATAAACGGTTGCATAAACTTGCAGCAGTTCGGTTAAATAAAAAACGGGGCTTGTGGGTATTTCTGCCTCAGGATGATACCACTTTTGATTTGTTTTTTCTCATTCTTTAAAAATATACGAAATAAAATCTCTCAGAACATGACAGGGTTGTTTTAACTGTCTGTATTTTAACTTAGTGAATATAGTAGAGGTTAAAAAAAATTATTATTATTATTATTATTATTAATAATAATAATAATAATAATAATAATGAGGGAACACTTAAAGGGATGTTCTGGAGTTTAAACAACAGTAGGTCTATTATTAGACGGTAAAGACTAGGGCTGTAGCGATACACTAATCTCGCGATACGATACACGATATTCGGCTCACAATACTATATATATCGATATTCATCTTACAATACATTTACATAATTTTCTGAAAGATTTTAAAGGGACAAAGTGATTTTGGTGACATCTTGTGAGTGTTCCAATGACTTTGTTTAAATTAATTGAACTGAAAGCATCAATTACACATTATATGGCTGACAGGCAGCTTGTAAATGCTGGACAAAATGAATAAAAGATTTGTTGAGAGAAATAGTTTCATTTATTTAAACAGTGCAAATTGTTGCTTGCAAGTTTTTAAAGGTGGGACACGGGGGTTTTGAAAGAAGCTTTAATATCGATACCCGCGGCTGAAAAATCGATACTCGATAAAATATCGATATATATCGCAGAATCGATAAAATTGCTCAGCTCTAGTAAAGAGTGTAAATGATGTGATTCAAAGCAGCTTTGAGTCAGAACAGAAAATTTATATTAATATTAGTCAGTTTTAACACATTGGTCAATGGAACTACGTGAAAATAAATCGGTTTTAATCTATACCACCACAGTTTTTTATTTTTTGTCAGGTGTCATGGCTGAGCTCCATATTTTTGTTCTTCTTTATGAGAGAAATAAATAAGATACAAATGTAAGTATATTTTGTTTGTGGTAGAATTTTCCACAAAAACTGTTTCAGAGTAAAAACTGCAATTATACAGAAATAGCAATTTTATGACAAGTTCATCCTTTTACCCATACCCATCATGTCAAAAAGTAGATTTTTATTTTAACAAATTAAAAAAATTGAACTTTTGAGTTAAAAATCCTTGTTTTGTGAAATTTATATGATGAAAAAAATTCTTGGTTTTTGGGAGAAAAAAAATCTAAATTTTCCAAATTTCACAATTTTATAACAAAAAGTTGCTTTTTCATTTTAAAAAAAAGTCTTTTTTTTCATTTGTGATTTTACAAAAAAAAATTTTTGATTTTCTAGACAAAAGAAGTCACGATTTTTACCTCCGTCAAGGAGGTTATGTTTTTTCTGGCGTTTATCTGTCTGTGATCAAGATAACTCAAAAAGTTATGGATGGATTTGGATGAAATTTTCAGGAGTTGTCAGAAATGTGAAAAGGAAGATCTGATTTCATTTTGGCTGTGATCCAGAAGAAATCCTGGATTCTGGATCACTTTCAAATTTTTGATAACATTGCGGTCAATGAGGCCAAAAATTTTGTTTATTGATATCTCCATTAATTATTGCCCAAATCTCATGAAATTTGACTCAGGGATTGACAATAGGAACCTCTATCAAATTTCAAAGGCTGATCCAGTTCTGATCCAGAACGCGGATTTTATCGCAATCTCTATAAAAAATGGGGGTGCCCTTACATTTCGGCCTACTGTGCCTTTAATATTAGTGGTAGAAATCTCTAACAAGCGCGGTCCTATATTGTCAGTGCTGTAGGTACGACTAATATTTATAGTTGTAAAGCGCTATATGGGGAATTGTTGCACTTGCGCTTTCCGAATGCTTTTCTAGTTCCCTAATTTTTTACAGCAAAAAGTTAGGGTTTTACAAAATTTGCCCTTTTAAAACTAAAATTTGCAGTTTGGGTGATTTTGATTTGGACAGCAGAGCTGCATTTGACACTTACAGATTATTCATTTTTAAATCAGCTCTTTCTGATCTTGGAAAATTTATAGTTTTTACAACAAAAAGTTGCTTTTTAATGAAAAAAAATACAATGTTTTTTAGTTTGTGATTTTATACATGAAAAATCTGTGATTTTACACGAAAAATCTGCAAATTTAGGGAAAAAGTAATTAAAATCCTTGCCAAGTTTTAGATTTTATGACAAAAATTCCCCTTTTTTGCACCACACAAAAGTCCTGATATGACAAAAAAAATGTGTTATTTAAGGACAAAAAATTGCACATTTTTAAATCAGCATTATGACCAGAAACAGACTGTAGAAACATCATTGTAGACCAGAGTCCAGGGACTGGTGTGAAGTCTGACAAGCTGGTTGAGAAAGAAGAAGAAGAAGAAGAAGACCAGGCCCGTCTGTGATGCTGATGTGGTCCGGGATGAAACAGAGGTCGACACCACCGCTCTGCAAGCAGGAAAAGTCCTGACAGCCAGCCTCCTTCTGAACCCGGACTGGAGCAGGACCAGCAGGACCAGCAGGACCAGCAGGACCAGCAGGACCTGGGTTCCACTGAAGATAATTATAAAGACCTGCTATTCATTTATTTCACACCGAGGCTAAACAGATTAACACCAGAAAGAAAAACGTCTCCCTCTCTGAGCAACCTGAACGGTCTGGTGATGTTAGATGAGACACATGCATGCATTACTTTGAGTCATTAGACGGGAAACATGCGTGCACGCCCCGTGCATGCGTCCTTCCTCTCCCACCTGCAGCAGAGGATTCATGCAGCAGCTGCAGCTGCAGCCCTGCAGCCTGTCGGCCGTGATTGCATGTGAGCGGCGGGAAAACCCCGGGCTCCTTCCCTGCAGCTTCATGGCCGTTGATTATTGGTATTTTCCGAGTTTTCCAAACTAATAAGTGGCACTATCAAGCATTTGGAAGCGCCGTGAGACTACAGACGGGCTGCTGGGCCTAATTGATATTGAGCGAGGCGGCGGTGGGCGCGGACGGGGCCGCTGCTGGGTAATTTGCAGTTTAATCAGCGTTTGTAATGAGAGCCGCTGATTAGCGCGGGGTGGAAATAAAAGAGAGTTACAAGGAACGTCTGTCAGAGTCCAGTGATAATTCACGGCTAATTGTAATGATTAGAGCAAACTGGATGACTTCGGAGTTTTCTAACACCAGCCTCTCTGAGTGTGTGTGTGTATATATACATACATATATATATATATATATATATATATATATATATATATATATATATATATATATATATGTATATATATATACACACATATATATATATATATATATATATATATATATATATATATATATATATATATATATATATTAGGGATGTAACGATACGGAAAATTTGATATCTCGATCATAGTGACCAAATTATCACGGTTTACGATATTATCGCGATATTCTCAATTGCTGTACAAATGTCTAAAAAAAACATACATTTTAATAATTTCACAAAATCTTGTGATTTTCTTGTAATATTGAAACATCAGAAGCCAAAATCCTATCAAAATGAAACTTTCACATTAAACGGAAAGGTTTTATTTTAAAATAAATAACAGGAACAAAGCTTATTTGTCTGGTGCAAATTTAAATAAACACTTTAACAACCATAGTAGGTCAAAATATGCAAACAATTATCAGGAACAAAAATTATAGTTAAGGTTCAAATGAAATAAACTTTTGACTTTAAGCTGAACCTTAAATACGTATAAATGTGTAAATAAAGAAACAGTTGTTTAGGAGCCAATTGTTCTGAATTGTAGTTCACTCTGTGTGTCTGTGGGTGTCGCTGTGTTGTTACCTGAGGGTCAGGTATAAAGGTAGCTGCCTGTTATTGGTTAGGTGTTTGACCCGGAAGGGCAAAAGGTTTTTGACCGCTTTTTTCGGATCAGTTAATGGAATAAATTTATATTTTAACTGCATCAGACGAACATCATTCTGGTCATTTTTCGATGTCATTTTCGATGTCCTGTGTGCTATCACCACTTTCCGCCAATGCTAACGTTACGATCCCGATGTTACAAGCTACGAATTCATGCGAAACACAGTCGCGAGTTGCTCGCAGACTTGAATGAGGCTGATATTACATATCCCGATAATCGACCGCGATAATGAGATGAAGTCAAACATAAACGGTAATCGTTATCGTGTAAAATCTTACGCCGCTTTACCGTAATACCGCTAACCGTTCCATCCCTAATATATATATATATATATATATATATATATATATATATATATATATATATAATACATACATATATATTTGTTGGGTGCCCTTGTCTACATGCTTGCAGCCCATATCCTTTATCAATTCATTTTGGCAATTGTCTCCAACAGAAATTGCTTGTGTGCCGGGGGGGGGGGGGTGACAGGGCTGAATCGAACAGATTCGATTATCAAACAAAACAGCTCATTTATAACTGGGCTTGGAGGAAGGGGGGGGGGGCATCTCGGATGGACTCTGCAGGAGCGGCGGGGGGGCGCGCGAGATGTATTCCTCGAGACGTGCCTCGGCCACTGCTGGAATAGCCAATGTGAAATTAGTGAGAAATGTGTGCATGAACGCTGTCGGTCAATTAGCGAGAGGCGAGGAGGGTAGGGGGGGAGGGGGAGGGGGGGGGTGGGAGGGCGAGAAAAATCAGCTGGTGCTCTCATAGGATGCAGATCTGCCTGGAGAGGACACGCATACACCTCCCCCCCCCACCCCCCCCAGGAGCTTTATGTGATTTCCTCTGAATCATAATAAAGTTGGGGGGGGGGGGGTCTGACTCTGATGAAGGGGAAATGTTTAGCCTCACTGTTCGTCCTGAACATGAACATCATCGCCCTTCGAAAGGCATCGTGACAAGAGTGCGTTTCCACATTAACAGATATTCATTTGCGTAGTTTCGGACTCATGTAGCCTTTAACGCTCCCACAGACTGTCGGCCCGCTGGGTCAGCTTTCAGAACATTGTTTCAACACCGCGGTGGTCCACGTCTACATCATCACAAGTCTGAGCACACTGGATGAGTTAAAGGCAAGTTACCAACCAGCACCTGGTTGGTCCCCACACTTGACATTTCACCCTAGCTTTGATGCTACTTATACTTCCGTGACGCGGTAAACGGTCCTGGCGCCTTTTTAACCTTGAGGTTAACGGGGAACTCTGGACTCGGACCAACTGAGTTCCAAGGCTTCCAAATTTACATAATGCCACTTTATTTAAAATAAATAAACATCACAGACTTACAGTTCCTGGAGATCCTGAAGCCTCGCTGGATGACTGTCGGTTTAAAACTGAAAAAAGAAGATAAGCGGAGCAGTTTCAGACGTACTCTCAGGGTAGTTGGTACTAGCGGGACGTCTGCTGGCTTTTTGGTTACGCGTCATCTACAAAAAACTGGTTGCAGCTCATATATATATATTTATATATATACTCGGGCTGTCAATCGATTCAAATTTTTAATCGCGATTAATCGAAAGATTTTCATAGTTACCTCGCGATTAATCGCACAAATTTTTTGTTTAATGTTCTGTTTATCCATCCATCATCTATACCCATTTTGTCCTATACAGGCTCACGGGGATCTGCTTTTTTTTTTTCTTTAAGCCTTTAGGTTGAAAACCGGAAGTCCACCAATGCTGCTGTTACTTTTTGGGGGCTTAATTCATCAGCTTCTTACTGTATTTTTTCGGGGCTGCTGCTTGACCGCAGTAATTTGCTGACAGTCCCTAAACTCCACGGCAGCAGCGAGGTATTTAGAAGGACATTCAGCGCTGTTCCTTAGAGTTTTAGCCACGCCCACTGAGCTTGGAGGGTTGATGACACTTGTGAAATATCTGGCACACTTATGTCTACAAAATAATACCAACCTGGATACCGACCAAAAATATTTCTTGCAAAAAAATAAAATTGAGAATTTTGTCCAAAATCTAAATTTTTGGGGGTCAAATTGTAATCTAAAAAAAAAAAAAACATTTTTTGGTAAAAAAAAAAAAAAAAAAAAAAAGCAACTTTTTATTGTAAAATTACCAATTTTGCACGATCGAGACTTTTTGTTGACTTTAACATTTAAGTTTTTAAATTAAAGTTACAATTTTATGTCATACGATAGCAACTTTAGAAGATCACAACTTTTTGAAATAAAATTATGATTTTTTTGTAAGAAAAAAAAATCGTGACTTTTTTGGTTAAAAAGAGAAAAGCAATTTTTTTGTTGTAAAATTGCGAATTTTGCACTATGTAGACTTTTTGTTCTGAAACTAAGACTTTTGTTGTTTTATCTTTAAAGTTTTTAATTTAAAGCTATGATTTTATGTTATAACATACCAACCTTAGAAGATTACAACTTGTTTAAATAAAATTATGAATGTTTTTGTAAGAAAAAAAAATTGGGACTTTTTGTCCAAATGTAAACTTTAAGGAATTATGCATTTTTTTGTGAAAAAAAATTACGAATTTTTGTTGTAAAATAGAGGTCTTTGCAAAATTGTGACTTTTTGACATAAAATAGCTAAAATAGCTGTTCAGCGTTCTTCTGGCTTCATCCTCAGCTCAGTTGTTCCGGTTTTTCTAATAATAAATAGACGGTCGTCTTTTCATGCCAAAATAAAATAAAGTGGTTGGCTGGATTTGGCCTGATCACCTTCAGTTCGCCACGTGCGCTCTGGTCAAAATAGCTCTTAATATGTGGATTAAATTAATTAAAATACAGGCAAACAGCAGAGGAAACTGCTACTGATGGTGACCCCTAAAGGGCAAATCTGCCACTTGAAACAGTGAAATAATAACAGATAAAATTATTTCTGCCAAAATTATGTCAATCATATCAATCTTCACAAGAACCTTTATCTTTTATTTTGTCTTTTAGGACCCTTGCAGCCTCATACTGGAGCTCAGAAGTGAGTTTGTGACTTTTAAAAATAAAACGTAATGCGTTTAAACTAGGGCTGGGAAAGTTAACGCATTATTATCGCGTTAATGCATTAATTTTTTTAACGCCGACATATATTTTACCGTGCGTTAACACATGTTGCTCATGTGCTTTTGTTTTGAAAAGTCTGTTACTGGCTGCTGCGGAACTGGAAGAGAATTGGAAGGTAAACATGCGGAAAAGCTAAAAGAACGGTAAAAATCCGTGAACTTTACAGTTCGGGTAGCAACTCAGGTAGCAATATTAACAATTCTGTCTGAAATAAAATATTCTAGACTGCAAAAAAACTTTGTGGTCATTCCTCCATGTTCCATCAGATCTGCTCCATGTGTTCACTGTCCTGCTGTTCTCTAACTGGTTACTGCAGTGCAGCTCCATCTAGTGGCACAGATGTGTAATGACAACAGAAAGTCCAGTCCTCGATTATAAAACAAATTTAGTTCTGTGGCCCATTTTTTAATTTTGTATTTTTGATCCAAGTCCTAAAATTGAAATATTAACAAAACAGGCATTTTTTCGTTTTTATGTGTTAGATTAAAAAAATGAAAAAACGTAATAAAATTTAGTTCATATGGCAGCAGAACATTTAAATAAAAGTGCATTTTACACTACATTTGAATTCATTATTTGATTTTGCGTATACAATGCGATAAATTGTGATTAATCAGGAAAACAATGTGATTAATCACGATAAAAAATTGTAATCGTTACCCAGCCCTTGTTTAAACATCACAACAAGTAAATGCAAAGAAAATGAACTTGGACTCTTCACACCCATTGTGATGAAAACATTTCATATTTTTGATCCAAGTCTAAAATTGAAATATTAACAAAACAGGCATTTTTTCGTTTTTATGTGTTAGATAAAAAAAAAAAAAAAAAACGAAAAACGTAATAAAATTTAGTTCATATGGCAGCAGAACATTTAAATAAAAGTGCATTTTACACTACATTTGAATTCATTATTTGATTTTGCGTATACAATGCGATAAATCGTGATTAATCAGGGAAACGATGCGATTAATCGTGATTAAAAATTTTGATGTTTGCCCAGCCCTAGTTTAAACATCACAACAAGTAAATGCAAAGAAAATGAACTTGGACTCTTCACACCCACTGTGATGACAAAATTTCGTATTTTTGATCCAAGTCTAAAATTGAAATATTAACAAAACAGGCATTTTTTTCGATTTTTATGTGTTAGATTAAAAAAACGAAAAACGTAATAAAATTTAGTTCATATGGCAGCAGAACATTTAAATAAAAGTGCATTTTACACTACATTTTGAATTCATTATTTGATTTTGCGTATACAAAGCGATAAATCGTGATTAATCAGGGAAACAATGCGATTAATCGCGATTAAAAAATTGTAATCGTTGCCCAGCCCTAGTTTAAACATCACAACAAGTAAATGCAAAGAAAATGAACTTGGACTCTTCACACCCACTGTGATGACAAAATTTCGTATTTTTGATCCAAGTCTAAAATTGAAATATTAACAAAACAGGCATTTTTTCGTTTTTATGTGTTAGATTAAAAAAATGAAGAATGTAATAAAATTTAGTTCATATGGCAGCAGAACATTTAAATAAAAGTGCATTTTACACTACTTTTGAATTCATTATTTGATTTTGCGTATACAATGCGATTAATCGTGATTAATCAGGGAAACAATGCGATTAATCGCGATTAAAAATTTTAATCGTTGCCCAGCCCTAGTTTAAATATCACAACAAGTAAATGCAAAGAAAATGAACTTGGACTCTTCACACCCACTGTGATGACAAAATTTCGTATTTTTGATCCAAGTCTAAAATTGAAATATTAACAAAACAGGCATTTTTTTTCATTTTTATGTGTTAGATTAAAAAAATGAAAAACGTAATAAAATTTAGTTAATATGGCAGCAGAACATTTAAATAAAAGTGCATCTTACACAAATTTTGAATTCATTATTTGATTTAGCATATACAATGCGATAAATCGTGATTAATCAGGGAAACAATGCGATTAATCGCGATTAAAAATTTTAATCGTTGCCCAGCCCTAATTTAAACATCACAACAAGTAAATCCAAAGAAAATGGACTTGGACTCTTCACACCCACTGTGATGACAAAATTTCGTATTTTTGATCCAAGTCTAAAATAGAATTTTTTTTTTTTTTTTAAGATTTCTTTGGCTCTAGTGGCCTTTATTGAAAGTAGAGAGACAGGAAGGGGGCAGAGAGAATGGGGAAGACACGCGGGAAAGAGTAGCAAGCCGGGAATCGAACTCATGACCAACTGCACGAGGACTGTAGCCTCTGTATATGGCTGCCTGCCCTAACCACTGCGCCACCGGGGCGGCCCTAAAATTGAAATATTAACAAAACAGGCATTTTTTTTTCATTTTTATGTGTTAGATTAAAAAATTAAAAACGTAATAAAATTTAGTTCATATGGCAGCAGAACATTTAAATAAAAGTGCATTTTACACTACATTTGAATTCATTATTTGATTATACAATGCGATAAATTGTGATTATCAGGGAAACAATGCGATTAATCGCGATTAAAAATTTTTAATCGTTGCCCAGCCCTAGTTTAAACATCACAACAAGTAAATGCAAAGAAAATGAACTTGGACTCTTCACACCCACTGTGATGACAAAATTTCGTATTTTTGATCCAAGTCTAAAATAGAATTTTTTTTTTTTTTTTAAGATTTCTTTGGCTCTAGTGGCCTTTATTGAAAGTAGAGAGACAGGAAGGGGGCAGAGAGAATGGGGAAGACACGCGGGAAAGAGTAGCCAAGCCGGGAATCGAACTCATGACCAACTGCACGAGGACTGTAGCCTCTGTATATGGCTGCCTGCCCTAACCACTGCGCCACCGGGGCGGCCCTAAAATTGAAATATTAACAAAACAGGCATTTTTTTTTCATTTTTATGTGTTAGATTAAAAAATTAAAAACGTAATAAAATTTAGTTCATATGGCAGCAGAACATTTAAATAAAAGTGCATTTTACACTACATTTGAATTCATTATTTGATTATATACAATGCGATAAATTGTGATTATCAGGGAAACAATGCGATTAATCGCGATTAAAATTTTTAATCGTTGCCCAGCCCTAGTTTAAAAACATCACAACAAGTAAATGCAAAGAAAATGAACTTGGACTCTTCACACCCACTGTGATGACAAAGAGCCCACCCCCCCCCCCAACCCCCCCGCCCCCCCGGGATTCACCGCTGCCTGATAAAAAACCCCTATTAAAATGCAAAGGGGCTCCCCGGGCGCTGCAGCGGCGCACACGCAGACCTGTTCGGCATCAGGTGCGCTGTGCCACCAAAGTGACCTTCTCCATCTGAGCTCCCGGTCGGCGACAGGAGGAGACGGGGCCGGCGGGGGGGTGGGGGGGATGCCCGCGATCGATTCTCCGCCAAGAGGTTATCTATATGTGGTATTTTAATGTCACGCAGTCGGGCCAAATTGATAGTGATAAATATTTGCCGGAAGATTAGGTGAGGGGAGTGCGTCTCCATCCCGGGCCCGTAACCCCGGCAGAGCTGCTCCTCTCTGTGTCGGATTAGCCCCATCCATCCAGTGTCAATGGCTGTCTTGTTGAGAAAATCAGTGAGTAAACACGGCTGACAGAGAGACAGAGCGGCGGACGGGCGGCGGTGCCGGATAGGAGGCTGATTACTCATACAAATAGACTCCAAAGTCTCCTCGGTCCCTCCCGAAATGTGTTCTCTCTTTTTTCACCTCCTCTCTTCTTTTTTTCTCCCCCCCCCCCTTCCCACCACACACACCACCACCACCACCTCCGCCTGCTGTCTCCAAGGGCCCCTCCAGCTCCACCCTCTCCCCCTCCCCACCACCTGTCCTGCTGTTCCCACTTTGTCCCCATCAATCACTGCAGCATTGTGTCCTGGATGTTATATAGAGTGACTTAATATCCCCCCCTTCATCTCTATTCACTCCTAAAATCATTCTCCATGAGGGCCCGACTCTGCAGGCCTGCGTGCATGTCGGTGTGTGTGTTACTACAAAAGGGTGTTTAAAAATCAAATACAGCCAAAAACCAGCCATCCAAAGTGAGATCTTCGGTTTGCATGTAACCCACATAATTTAAAGATAAAATCAAAACGATGATGCAGATGAGCGTTGGTTTTCTGATACTTCCACTAAACAGATTATCGCGTCTCGGCGTAACGACTGCTCTCCTGGAATGGATTTAACAGAGCAAACAGGGATAAAACACCGTTCGATAATGAGCTGTAGTCGTACCGGCAGGTGGAGCTTCAGATTTCACAACAGCAGCCACCAACTGAGCAGTAAAGGCTGTAAAAATGCAGAGTTGCAGCTATTTTTACCGAAGCGCCGTCGTTCATCGGCATCGTTCAGCGGCATCGTTCAGCGCGTGAATGTGCTTCGATTAGTTTTCCGTTGAGGAGGTTGTGCTTATGTCACGTTTTTATCTGCGACATCCAGGTTAGAGCCGTCACACATTTTTATATTTCATTACACTTCATATGAAAAATTGGAAATACATTTATAATTATTGGAAATATTTTTCTTTTTTTTTTCCAAGGTGACGCGATCAGGTTTTTCATCTCCAAAAACCCTCAGCATGACATCAAACTCCCTGAAATTAAACCGCTTCTTTAAAGGTAGGGTAAGCAATTTTCTAACCTAGCACACTTTTTGTCACTTGCCATAAATATCTCCTCACCAGGTGCCAACATGTCGTCAGTACACTGTAAAAAAAAAAAACAAAAAAAAACTGGTCTTTAGCTCTGGTTAATTTAAAAAAATAAAATGGCCAAATGGGTGAACACAAGCAGTTTGGTTTTCAAGTTAGCTGTTTTTATCTGGCTGGTTTAGTTTATTCTCACCAGTGATGCTAACTGATGTTACCTTACGTTCGTTTCAGATTTCGCTACCAGAATGACAGTGACCAGAGCTGAAGCAAAAACCAGCGGACTTCCTGGTTGGTCCCAGCGATGACGGGTCCCAGTTGAGCTCGGCTGGTTGTTATTTCGGTTCTGGCAGCACGTGTTCTGGATGTCAACGGCCGGCAGTCCAGTTGGTCGACCCAGAGGGCTCCTGAAACGATCCAAGGCGAAGGTCGCTTAACCGGGACGTCCAGCTGCTGCAAGAGGTGGACGCCGATGAGCTCAAGGTAGACGGGCTGGCGAACCCGTCTGGACACAAACCAGTCACAGCAGTCTTTTAGTTGAGTTAACAGCACAACAACCGATATTATCTTATTTTTTTAAAGAACAGTGTTCTGTGGGTCTTTGTTAACAGCTCAGAAGTCGAGTCAAAAATGATGACCATGCCCCTAATTTTGCATACATTTGAGGCTTTAGATTATTTTACTTGTTGTGGTACAAGAAAAAAGTTGTCGTGGGTGAGAAATCTAGCGATCGAGACCGTGCTGTTTTTTTTAACCAGGTTGGAGTTTAACATTGCAGCCCCCCTGTGGTCATTGAAGGAACTGTCACTTTCAGCCAATCACAGACGGGGTGAGGGTCCGTGCTCATGATGGAGCGGGTTTAACTCCTCCCAGTCTCTCCATATTCCGATATTACACCAGGCATGACATTGTCCGTAAATCACCTACTCAATAGGCTCTTGCCGATTGTGCTAGCATAATTTTTGGCATAATCTAAGGAATTGAGCATAATTTTTGTGCTTTTTCCAAAAGTAGCACTGCTAGCATAATTCGTATATTTTCTTGTCTTAATAGCACAATTTTAGAATAATTCAAGAAAACAAAGAGATTATTCAATGTTAAATTTGTTATCCAGGGCTTTGTCAGAAACTGCATGGTTTAGTTTTCACTGTATTTGTTTTTATTTGTTTTGAAACCCAGCGTTGTTTACTCGAAATTTGCATACTTTACCATGGTAACTGGAGGCCATTTGAGTGAAAATCCTTGCGCAAACTGTGTCACGCTCTGCTACACGCGATGGTTAGCAAGCTATCCACGGATAGTTATCCACCACACTATCCAGGCTTTGTGTCAACCTATTTTTGTTTGCTGGATAACTATCCGCTGGATGGCAGATTTATCCGCCGTATAGGCCTAACCACCGGATAAAGTTACCCAGGTTTTGAACAACCGGGCCCAGAACGTCAGGCCAGGGTTAATAAAATACATTTTCAAACTTGTGAGTTGTGAGTTGTGAAGTTTGTGCACAGAATTTTTTTTTTTTTTTAAAGTAGCATAATTTTGAAAAGCGAGCATAATTTGAGCATAATTTGGGCAAAAAACAGGCACTGCCACTAGCATAATATGCCACTTTTTCTAGCACAATCAGCAAATGCCTACTACCCAACCTTTAAGAGTCCCATTAAACATCCTGAAGAAGAAAAAAAAACTCACAATTTAATCTAGTTTCTAAAGGAAACAATAAAATGGAAAGAATTAGGTTCAGGAGATAAACAAACTCCTTCTGGTCACCGAAAAAAAAAACCTAAAAGAAATTAATTCGGTTTCCTCTCCACCCATTTACTAATCAGCTTTGATGAATGCAATCCAAAATATTCCAAGCAGACAATTAAACTGGAAAACACTTAATTCAATCTACTGAGTGAATTAAACTGTTTTTCCCTGCAGCAGCTGTTGCAATGAGCTAAAAATTTGCCCGCGCTGAGTTTTCTGGAACGGCCGCGGGGCCTTTTTAGCCCTCCGTCTGAAATGAAGACATCACGCCGCCGGCGTCATCCCTGTATTTTATGAAGGGTCCCTGACAAATGGGGTGTCCCCCCCCCCCCCCCCCCACCGCTACTTGGGCAGCCGCCTTCATTCCGCACTTGGCTTGTTTACATAACTCCAGGACCGTTTCCGCGGATTAAACAAATCACCGCCCGAGGGTGGGGGGGGGAACATCCATAATCCGCTAACGGGTCACCAGCAAGACAGTTACAAATGCCTGAGGCTGCCACCAGAGGGGGAGGGGGGGGTGGGATAGATGTCCGTGTCCAAAGATGACCTTCCCTTGAATGTGGCACCCGCTGCTTCATGACAGGACAAGTGGGGAAAAAAATACAGAAGAAGAAGAAGAAAGAAAGGCTTTGTCGCCAAATGTTTTATTAGATTGTTATTAAATGGCTCGTTTCAACAAAAAAAAAAAAAAAAGAGCGAGATGTATTTCAGGAATGGGCTCGAGTCCAGATGGGGGTGTGAGGGTTAGCGATGAAGGCCCATCACCATTTATCAGCTCCCATCACCGTCTGAAAGACCCGGCGACACCGACAATAATAACGCGATATAACGGGACATTTTCCCCCACAGATAGAGACGAGCATCGCCGAGACACCGACTGGATCTCAGGCCAATTTATTTCATCATCCCACATTACGGCCTCGTGAATTGTTCAAATTCGATAACAAGCGCTCAATTCGCTTTCTTATGTAAGTTAAATTAAACTTCACAGGCAAAAAAAAAAAAAGGAAAAAGAAACTTGCAGAGCCATTTGATGGCTCCTTGAATAAAACGTAATTTGCGTTAGAATTTGTTGTATCTGTCACAAATATTCACAATTAGCCGCGGTAATTATTTGATAGTTTCTGCAATTATGGCTTAAATGGTTAAATTTGGAACTGTGCGGACGCCTAATTGGCCTAAATGCGATATTTTGCATATTTGCATAATGAGGAAATTGGTAGAAAATTGTGTTCATTCGTTTGTGAAAAATCCCATGAATTTTATGAATTTGAAAAGCCTGCTGCTGCAGTCGGTGACTTTGCCGGCTGCTCCCCGAGGAGCCCCGCCAGAAAGTGGGGCGCCGGCGGGAGGCCAGACGGAGGTGATTTAGAAGAGAAAAGGTTCTCTGACAGAACAGACCGGCGAAAGTTTACCCGGAGAGTCGATTCAGTCCTCCTGAAACACGTTTAAACTCTGGAACGCTGGATCACGCCAGTTAAAAACTAAAAGCTTTGGAGTTTCCAGCTTCCAGGATTAGCGTTGCTACGTGTTTGTTTTATTAGCCGTTTCTATGCTCTGTGAGACAGGAAGCTGAGGCTGCACGTGACACAAACCAGTCAGAGAAAACAGCCATCCACATTCAAATATAAATGAGATTAGCTGTCTTGCTTTCCTGTGGTGTCTTTAAAGGCAGGGTATGTAATTTCTGAGTGACCTCAAATCTGTTGATACAGTGATCCCTTATTTTTCGTGGTTAATGGGGACCCCCCCCCCCACAAAATTCAAAATCCGCCAACTGGAGCCGGACCCCCCCCCCCCCCCCCCCCCAGAGCCTAAATAATGTGTTTAAAATATGTTTAAAAACCTGCAAAAAGTAGCGAGTCACTGCAGCGAAACAAGACAAAGGCTCAACTGTGGTCTTTCTGTTTCCTTCACAGCCTCTGGTCTCTGAACCGTAGTAAAGAAACCGCTGGTTATTGTGCTATTTTTGGCTCGGAATTAGCGGCTAACACGCTAACAACAACAAAAGAAAAAGTCTGGTTTTTCTCTGCATGGAACGAGGAACTTTATTCTGTCACTGCAGGAACTTGTAACATCACACACAGGTTGTATTGTTGGGCTCCTGTCGGTTAACAGAGAATGTAAATCTATACACGCTGGGCTGCTGTTGATGCTAACTCCACTTTTCGTCTAACCCCGTCTTCTTCTGCCGTCCCACGACACACACACCACATTACCCATAAGGCCACCTTCTTAAAGGGGCCAGGCTGGCTCACAACATTTCTTTGCTGTGAGGGAACGCGCACAACATCCTGTGATGTTTCAGCAATTTTTTCGAGATTTTTTTTTTAATATTATATATTTCTGAAAAATCCGCGAATAACTAAAACCGCGGAATTTGAAGCGCAAATTGGCGAGGGATCACTGTATTTGAAACAAAAACACAGATCTAAACACACTCCATCATGGTCTTTCTCTCAAGCCCCTCCCCCACCTCATGTGCATGAATATAACCCCTCCCCCTGTCAGTGATGATTGGCTGGAACAGTGTTTACTTGTTTTACTTTTGTTTTTTTGTTTTTTTTTACAGTGTACTCATAAGATGAGCAGCTACTGTCGCGTGACGCAGTGTGTTCTGGGTTTAGAGTCCAGTTATTCTACCTTTTAGTTACTCTCAGTGTTATGTTACTAAATAAATAAAACCATTTTTTTTCCTGATACATATCAGTGACCACACTGGTCCCCCTGTAAACTTCTAGTTTACCTTTTTTTTTTTTTTTTTTTTTTTAATTAATCTTGGAAACTCAGTTTCAAGAAAAGTTGAGATGTCTTTTTAAAGAATGCAAAAAAAAAAAAAATTAATTAACGACTTCATTTAATCTTTGCTCTCCAGACACAAATCCAAAGGGAATTATTTTTCAGGGTGCTCAGTGATTAACCTCGTTAAAAACATTTCAGCGAATCTCAAAATTGATAACAACTCTTTAAAAAAAAAAAAAAAAGTAGAGAGGTGGATGAGAATACACAGATCCAAAACACTATAATTAGCAGATCTGTTAGAAGAAGTTTCCACCAAAGTCTTAGACTTAATTCCCAAAGGAGTAAATTAACGAGGACACTGAAATGACGTTAATGAATCCAGATCCATTAAAGGACAAAGGACAAGGTCTTCATTCACGCCTCTGACCGCCAGCCAGTTGGAAAATGGCTGGAAAGGCCTCTCTGGGTCGGGCTGGCTGGGTTCTGGTGAGGTTCTGGTGAAGTTCTGCCTCAGGCGGAGGAGGCTTGAAGGCGGGAAGGACGGAGCGGGAGACCGACAGGTGGATCGGCGTGATTTTCTGTCTGCGTTCCCACCTTCACCTGAGGTCACATGGTCTGCTCCGTCACTGAGACCAGTCAGCTCTGGTGATCCTGGGATCTGGTCCGGGGAGCCCGGCTTGGGAACGCCCCCCCCAGAAGAGGAGGTGGCTGGGGAGAGTGGAGGTCCTGGCCCCCCCCAGCCTGGACCGGTTACACTGCAAAAAAAGGGGTCTTCAAACAAGATTAAAACACTACAAAAAAATCTGTCCACGCAGCAAGATAATTTCATTCGGTAAGATTTCTTAAATCAAGACTTGTTTCTAGATTTAAGAAAGGTATAGTTCGTTATTAAATCTTAAAACAAGATTTATTTTGATGAGGAGAGGAAAAACGTAATACATCCTTATTTTAAGTGTTAATTGTCTCATTTTCGGATTCCCTGCCTGTTTGAGACAAAGAACTAAAGTTTTACTTGATATAAGATTATACTGATAAATTGACTTAAAATAAGAAAGTAATTATTAAAACAGAAAATGTATCTAACGCTTCTAAATGTAAGGTTTTTTTGCTCTGGTAAGAACCAGTGTGGAAGTTAGCGCACGGATGGATTTTAAGTTCATTGTCATGATAGCGGATCATAATAATTAGATTTGTTTAAGCGTGTGATGGTCCGGTACCGGCAACCTAACTTCACAGGAGGAAATGATCCCTTCCTTCCCTTAATGACGGACGTAGACGAAATGTGGAACTCATGAGCGTTAAATACGAGCAGCACTACAGACACCTGCTGCTAATCTCTCCTTTTATTCAGGAAAAATATAAATAAGCCCTTAAAAACTCTTTCAGCTTAATGAGAATCTGGTTATGTTTTGTGCAGATTAATTAGAATTTGACAGATCCGATTAAAAACCGCAGGCCCGTAGTGAGGCGCCGGGGCCGCCGCCGTCGGGGGCCGAGGAGGCGCCAGCGCACGCCGTGCCCCATATCGTGCTTCCCGCCGTTCCCCAGAACCTCGTAAAGCTCCCGGACAATAACGATCCTGCCGCAGGCCGTAATGATCCCGCCATTTCATGGGGTATTACGCTGTAATGATGATAGCCCCCGACATTTGCATGCCCATCCAGCCTTTAGCTGCCGCGCCGCGCCTCCATCTCACCTGGTAATTTATGGAGCGAAAGGCGGCGCTGGAATAATACGATCCTTTAGCGCTTTAGAGCCGGGCCGCGGAGATTTATTACGCGAGCGTAAAAACCCGAAAGGCAAACAGCCGCCCGCCTCTGTTTGTGTGTGCGTTTAGGGATAGAGACATCCGTGAAAATCCGGGCGATGACAGCACATAAAGGATGACGGGGGAAAGGTGGGTGGCGAGACCTGGGAGGGGAGGGGTCGGGCTGGGTGGGGACGTGGGCGGGGCTAAATCATAGAGACGGAGGTAGAAAGGGGAGGAGGAGGAGGAGGGAGGACGAGCGGGAGATGACTCCACTATCAACACGCTCTCTGCCCGAGGAATTTTTCACAACTACTCTTTTACAAACAGAGAGACACGAGCAACACAAAGAGGACGCACACACAACCCCTGGATGGAGGCGGGATGGGGGGGGGGGGGAGAAAAAAACAACAAGCCTGTGCGTATTTTACTCTGAGAGTTAATGGGAATAAAATACCTTGGTGGATGAGTGCAGATGTGTTTGATACAAATAGTCATTTTCCTATTTGCTGCCTCATTGAGCATGATGAATGATGGGAGTCAGGGAGGCGGCGTGATGAATGGCAGCACCTTGGCTCCATTGCATGCCCTATTGATTCTCCTTCTTTATTACTCCTACAACCCAGCTGGCTGCTCCTGCCCTCCCTATACACTCTCTGCTCTCCACTCAGGGGGGGGAGGGAAGGGTGGCGGGGGGGGGGGGGTCTTCCTCCTACTGTAAGGCCTCGCCTCTTACAGCAACAACACAGAGGCGCGCGCACGTGTAAACACGCGGGCGGACAAGCTAAGCGTGCCTTTGCCGCGGTCTGCCGGGAGACGGAGGATGGGAGGGAAAAATGAGTTTTCTGATTAGCGGATTAGAGGCCGGCGGTCTCTAATAGGGACTTGGCCGGGAGCTGCTTAATTAGAGGGAAGTCTCCGACGGCGGCGGCAGCGGGCAAACATGGAGGGGGTCTGGCAGGAGGGAGAAAATCTTCAGGCTACTTTTGTAACTCCAGCCGGCCGTCGCCTGACTTGTAAAAAATGCGTTCCCGCTTCACGCCGCGGGACGTTAGCTTCAAACTGACCTGCGTGCGCCGCACGATGAAACGTGACCTGTTGCGCCGCTTCATGTGACCCGTCTGTTAAGTGACCAGGAGAAAGTTGGAATCTACAAGGCTGAGCTATGAAGAAGAGAAAATATCACATCTGAGTGATCGCAGAATGCAAATTATAATCTAATAATGCTTATAGAGTAGTATCAGTGGAATGTAAACAAATGCCCCGTTTATCAAAACAAGGATGAGAGTTGAATGAGTTGTTAATTTGGTTATTAAGGTAAAAGCCCAATGAAAGTGTTAATTTGCTCTCAGGACATATGTAAAATAGATGGGGAATAGATTTGGATAAAGTGTAAACTTGGGTTTGATAATTAGGTAACTTTTCGTTTGAGAAGAAAGTTAAACTAGTTATTCAAAACAATTCTGTGTGCCAGGCTACCAAGTGCCAGCTCAGAGCTACCAGCAGGGCCGGCTCTACCCAAGCCCTAAGATTACACCCCGGTGCCCCCCCGAGCCCAGTGCAATTCAATGACAACAACTAACTGAGCAATCACGACAGTTTAATTTGAGCATTTGAACAACGACAAACTCAACGGTAGCAACAGTTACTTTCAACTAAACTTGTCTTTTAACTAAAGACTACAAGTCTGGACTTCCTGGCAGCAAAGGCATCTATGGTGTCATCAAATGACACCTGCCTAGACATCTCACGGTTTATACTCATAGAAAATTATTATTTTATTATTATTTTCCCTCAAGGCCAAGGGGGACTGGCGGTGTGGCGGCACCCCTCCAGCAGATGGCGCCCTAGGTGGCCGCCTATATCGCCTATGCCAAGAGCCGGTCCTGGCTACCAGAGACACAACAAAGAGCGGGAAAGGCATCATGAAACAAACAATAGTTTCTCCTTCAGTACACACAAGCGTAGCCGTGGCTAGCACTTGGCTATGGGTAAGCCAGGTGCAAGAAATGGCTTTGGTGGGTGGCAGAGCAGGCCGACCTTGAAGGAGCTGGCGAGTGCTGCAGGCTTTGTGTAGAATAATGTCAAATGAGCACATATTCTGGATATTATCCAATCAATCAATTAATTGAGCTTTGGGTACCCTTTGTGACATACATAGGTACATAATACGTTAGGTCAGAATTAGCTTTGGCTAATTAGGTTTAGCGGTAGCGAGCCACTAAACAGTAAACAGGGTAACCTTGGGACCTGGGAGGAGCTTTGTGGTTGAATTATGAACGCCTCTGTTGAGCATAAACCAATCAGGAGAGTTATGTGATCCTGCTTTAATTCATGTATGTAAACCCATTCATGAATGAATTATGCATGGCCGACTGATGTGAAACCAATCATGAATTGTTGTGTGACCAATCAGAAGGGTTAGGTAAAGTTTGGGAGAATTATGTACATCTATGCAGATGTGTGTCAACTAATCGAGAGTTGTGGATTGTGAGGAAGACCGAACAAGGACTTTTTGGGGCTGAGGCAGGCTGGTTGAGAAAGCATAAAATCAAAGGAGGTGAAGAAGTCTGGGTTCTTCCGTGGGCGTCTTCGAAGAAACAGGACTGGCTTGGGACCGAGCGAGCGAACCAACATCGCAGGGAAATATCCAGAGGAATAATTCTTCAAGAATGAACAAAGATGACGCAAGGACGGATTAACCATTTTTCCAACTCTTGAGGAATATAATTGGAGTTTTTCGGATTTACCCTAGCTCACTGCTTGCAAGGAGGAAGGGCCAGATGTCAGAGTTCCCGGGGGCCTGATGACCGTGTGCTATCTCTACCTAGCCTCGGCAGCCTCGGAAGATAGTGAACTGGCCATTTGCTTGCACCTCAACCGTCCTCGAATCAATTCAAATGAATGAAATCAGGGGCGGCGCTAGGGGGTAGCTTGCAGTTGCTATAGCAACCCCAAAATATGGCCTAGCAACCTCAAAGCAACCCCAAGAATGGAGACTATTAAAAATGAAAAAAATCTTATTTGTGTTAAATAAAATGATAATGGTGACAATTTAATTTAAAATTAATTTCATGTGTTTTTGTTTTAAATTAAAATAAAAGGAAGACGATTAAACGATGAGAGAGAGACTCGTCTCACGAGAGCTGGCCTGCAGGGGTCACGTGAAGTCAGTTTGTGAAAAAAACCGGGCCGTTAGAAAAATTACATCAAAATGGAGGCTATCTGTTGAAGCGTAAGTCTGCCAGATCTCTTCTGATGTGAACTTATGTGAATATTGGTTAAACTGGTTAAAATGTGATGAACAGGTTATTGTTAAATGATTTGTAGTCTGGGCTGTTAATGTACATTTCTCACTGCTGTGAAAAGCGGCATGACTATATGGTAAAATTATAATAACGAACTTCAAATTGATTTTTTTTATCTGTTTCATGGCATGCGCGCTAGTTTCAGATAGCGCTGATTAGAATGAGTAGGCCGGTAATGACATACATATCCATATTTATGCTATTTAATTGGTATTGCAGTAAATTGTCCAGCAACTCCATACAATTGTTTAGCAACCCCTAAGCAACTGCAATAAAAATGTTCTGCTGCCGCCACTGAATGAAATTGGAATTACAAGCTACAGAACTTCCAACCAGCCTGGATTCCATGGAAATATTTGGAATTAGAAGCCACGACCTGGATCAACACAGAAGAACAGAGTTGCCAGCTGCAGCTTTATTTTAGAGTAGAACTAGTTTGTTTTTCATTTAATCAGTGTTTAATCAATGATTGCTGTCGCTTAACCCTGCTAACCTGCTTGATAAATATATAAAATTAACACAAGACATTGTGGTAGATACTGAAACTGTACCCACAATTGTAAAGTTTTGGGTGTGCTGCTGCATTAACAACACAGGTTCTTATTGGTTACTCCGGCCCAAAACTGTCACAGATCCTTGGGGCTTGCTGTCCAAGCCACTAAAACTTATCCTAGTCGGTAACAAGAGCCCAGATCATAAGAGAGCTGCAGTTAACAAATGTGACCAATAGCTGGACTTTTCTATTCCTCTTAGGTCAGTTATTGGAGTAAGCAGGGTAGGCATTTGGATGAAAGTACGCAGTTAGTGCTCGGCGAATCTCCTCGTCGCCATTTTAAATAAGTTGAGGAATTCTAGCGAGGTAAATCCCCATAGACCGCAACTTTGGACCCGTGGGATGGAGAGCTGGTCCCGGTAACAGACTCTGCTAGACAGAGGCTGAACCACACTGCATGATAACCCCCGTCCTGTCCCACACAGCAATGACATCAGCAAAGATCCGGAACGGACCCGTATCGGGGTCCACTCGTACTCAGTGACGGATCTGTTTTGGAGCCGGATCGTGGACCTGCTGGCTCCCCACTGCGTCCGGTCCCCATCAGCGATTAAAACCTTACTTCCGCGGCGGGTCCGCTCAGAACCCGCGACTCCGCTGCAGAACCAACAAACTAACTGGACAAACTGATAAATCCAGGTGTGTCTGAGTAGCCACAATGGTCAGACACACCTGGATTAATGAGGTTGTCCAATAATAACAGGTATTGATGCTCACAAACAGAATAGCCTGTAACTACTGGGCTGGTGGCTGTAGCTCAATTGGTAGGGCGGGTTGTCAAGTCATTGTAAGGTTGGAGGTTCGATCCCGGCTCCAACTGTCCACATGCTAAAGTGTCCTTGAGTAAGACACTGAATCCTAACTTGGCCCCAAATTGTCTGGCAGCGCTCTGCATGGTAGGAGCCGCCCACTGGTGTGTGAATGGGTGAATGAAAGGCCAATATAAACTGCTTTGAGGGCAGTTGATGTCTTCACTTTTTTTTTGTTAGGTCTATATTGACAATAGTGTTCGGTTAAAAAACACAAACCAGTACAGATTTAAGCTATGGCTATATTGGTGTGGAAGTCTAGGTTAGGCATACATTAAGTTATAGAACACATACAGGTCTATAGCTTGGTAGAAGGTGTTCATCCAGTTTTCTTGTTAGTAGTTTCTGCTTCTTACATATTATCCTCTGAGTTTGTTCGCTGTCACAACACAATCCACTACACCACACCCTCACCGTCGTGTCTCTTTAACTGTCTTGTCTTTAAATGTTTCACTGCTGGTGTTTTTTTAGTCCTCTCTGACGAAAGTCTTTTTGCTATCAGGGGTGACATCCGGTGAGTCAGAGCTGCGTTATGAGGGATCCACACATAAAACCACAACCCCAGAGAAGGTCGAGATGCTGCCTCCTCAACAAATGTCAGATGTTGAAACTGGCATTTTTAACACTTAATGGAAAATATCAGCTCAGTTTGACTTTGATGGCGGCAACGCGCCTCAGAAAAAGATGGAACAGGGGCAACAGGAGGCCGAAGAAGAAGTCATATGTGAACACCATCCAGAAACACCACCGTCTTCTCCGGACCAGAGATCACTTAAACTGATCTGAGGATAAATGGGAAACCGTCCTGTGGTCAGATGAATCAACGTTTTAATTACTCTTAGAAACTACGGACGCTGCGTCCTGCAGACAGCTGTTATCAGACAGTTCAACAGCCTGCTTCTCTGATGGTCTGAGGTTGATTAGTGTCTACGGTGTGGACAGGAACATCTGGAAAGGCTCCATCAATGCTGAAGACATCTGCTTCCATCCAGATGTTGTCTCTTTCAGGGAAGACCTTCAATGTTTCAGCAAGACGATGCTGAACCACAGACTGGATCATCACAACAGTGTGGCTTCCAGCTGCTGAACTGGTCCACCTGCAGTCCAGACCTTTGACCAGCAGAAAACATCTGGAGCGTCAGAAACGTCCAGAGCAGGTCCAGAACTGTCAAGCAACATCCCTCTCCTGAAACTCCGGCAGCTGCTCTCCTCACTTCCCAGATGTTTGCAGACAGTTGTTGAAAGAAGAGGAGATGCTACACATCTGTTTAGAGGTGTGCTGCTGTCAAAATGAGCTGATATTTCCCATGAAATGATCAAATGTCTCAGTTTCAACCTCTGATATGTTCTTTATGTTCTACTGGGAGTAAGATACGGGTTCATGAGGTTTTCAAATCACTGCATTCAGTTTTTATTTCTGTGTTACGCAACATCCCAACTTTTTTCAGGAACTTTTACTGAAGTGTTTGCTTTAAGTCAAAGCGCCTCATTCGTGAAATGTGAGCTCTGAAATTCAGGCTTGTGTTGGGAATTATGAAACTGTTAGTTGTTCCGACCTTTCTGTCGCTACGAGAAAAACCTCCTCCTGCCTCTGGCCACATGTGGCGCTGCAGTAAACGAGGAGGAGCGGTCGTCACATGGACTCTTAAATACGTCTCTGGACAGAGGATGCAGCAGTGTTTTCTTCTCCTTCCAACCTCAAAGTCTCACCGGGAACGTTTCAGACGTGGAGCACTTGCCAGCGCCGCCTCCTCGGTTGGATCCACAAAGGTTTAGGAATTACGTGGACTAAAAGTCTTGACGGGTCCCTTTCCTTTCATGGACCCGTGAAAATTCGAGCCTAAACCGACCTGACCTGAGCGATTATCATAAGTCCCGGTTCCGAACCCAAATGGACCCGGAACCGACCTGACCCAAGTCTTTAGTTTCCGACCACAAACCGAACCAAGATACTCAAATAGAACCGAGACAATCCAGCCCATAGCTGCTCATGTTAAAGTTGTCTAGCGTTGAATAAAACTTGATTTTCTTACCTAAAGTTGTCTTCTTCTACCGGTTCAGTTGCTACATAGGCTACGTGATGTAAACAACAATGAATCCACGTTGTTATTTTCCTTGTGGATACAGATGCTATTAGTAGCAACTGCTAATGCTAATAGCCTACACCGGTCAGGACGTGTCGTGAACATATGCTCTCATCCAACGTTGTCATGTTGGTGATCCGTTGTGCTTTACAGCTGCTGGGCAAACCGCTAATAACACGCTACGGCAACACGATTATTTCACGACAAACACGCCACATTAATGAATAATTAATTAAACTGCCCCCAGTACTGAATTTGGCTAAACCAAACTACTGTTTGTTTGCTTACTTTTGTTTGACCTGTCAGCTGACATCTCGCAGCCTATTGGATGGAAGGGGGCGGGGACGGGGGACTGAGTGACAGCTGCCACCGCCAATATCTTTACCTCTCTCTGGAGTAAACGTGGACCCAGCCTGTCAGAGAGCACCGACCGGACTCGAGACTAAGTACCGATTCAGACTCAAAACCGGAGTCACGTCTTTTGAATGGACCCGGGTTGTCGGGTGGTTCCGAAGACCTCTAACGTGGACCTTGACTTGGTCTCAGCTGCACGGTGGACTGATCCTCATGATCGATCCGGCACAAGTTTCCATTCGATGGCCTTCCAGACTGGAACCCCGGACCTCCCGCGTGTTAGGCAACAGCACTAGCATCAAACCACCGGGGGAGGAGGGGGCCTGAACCGTCACACCTCCTCATATGTTGGTCCCCGTGGGCGGGGTTAATGCGGGGTTTGACACGCTGCCCGTTAGCATCGACTGGCAGCCACAAAGTTACGCAAATTCTTACGATCCAGATCTGAGTTTCATGCAGCGTTCGTGGATCCGGAGCAGGTTTTTCGTAATCTGCTCACAGCTATACGAACATTTCACGAATGAGACCCATCCAGAAGCTTCTGGATGAGACGGAGCCCATAAATTGCCTTTAACCACATGTTTATCAGTGAACAGATTCCATTTACTGCTTTAGTTTTTTCCTTCATGCGTGTAATAATTACCGGAAACTTACATTTTCAAATAAATAACATCATTTTCAGATCTTCCTTTTCTAATAAGCGCCGGGCCACGTCTCACGGACTGATGCCAGATATTTAGCTCTGATGAGGACCGACTGCTTTAGATATTTTCGGGGCATTCACCGGCAATAATGAAAATAGATGTTTTCATTATCGCACAAACACAAACACAAACGCTGTTATTTTTACTCGACTGAAAGAAAGAAAAATCACTTGGCCCTTTCCGTACACCTTCAGCAGAAACGCTTTGTGGGTTTTTGGTCTTTGAATATGAAGACAAAAGGAAGGGGGAAAAAAAGAATAACTGTCGGTTGCCTTGGTTCCTCTGAGAGAGTCCTGAAGTGAGAAGGTCTCTGCTGCTTTGACGAGCGTTAAGTGAGAGATAAAAGTGTCGTAGGGAACCATCTGAGTGACACTTCTGGGTTTTCTGTCAGAGTGGCTCCTCCAGAAGATCAGATCACGCCGGAGACCGTAACCCCGGTCCCAGCGGTTCTGTCAAGGCGGAGGCCTGTGCATCCATCCGTCCTCTCGCATGAGTCCACATCTGAGGGGCCGGGCGTCGGGCCTGGACGGCAGCTCCGTGGGGGCCGGAGGTAAGGGGGGGGGGGCGTCTGTGTGATGAAGGCTCCTTCCCGGTCCCGATGCGGCAAACCGGATCTGCCAGCGGGACGGCCCGTGACGTGAAAGACGTGGAACTTGGAGGACTCTTTCGGGCCGCGGCGCTGAAGTCGAGCGTGAAGACGCGCTGTCAGGTTTTCAGCCGGTTTCTCTCAGCGTTTGTCTTCAGATCACGTCAGAGTGACACAATATTCAGCCGGAGGCTGCTCTGCTCCGAAAAAACCGGGGCGGTTTAATGCAAGTCCAGTTCGAGGTTTGAAAAACAATACTCACGGGTGATCTCTGCAGCTGATGAATTACATTTCATTTCATTTCCTAAATCATATGTGTCAAACACAAGGCCCGCGGGCCAAATGTTGCCCGTCACGTCATTTTATGTGGCCCTCAAGAGCTTGGGCGTTATTGGCTTAAATTTTAAACCAATATTTTAAGACTTAAAATAAGCTTACGCCGCTTTAAAGCGCATATTGACAATAAACTACATCTCCCATCATGCATTTCGTCGTTACCCACAACGATAATGATAGCTATGGGCAAGAGGATTTTTCAGAACTGATGGACTTGAGAAAAACCTTTACAAACTAACCCCAACATGTCCAAGAAAAGAGAAATTGATGCACAAGGAAGTCAGTTTCATGAACGATTGGAAAACAACTACAAGTTTTTATCTCAAGGTGAAATAACAGTGTGTATTTTGTGTTTTGGGGCGGGTGTCAGTCGTGAAAGAGTTTAATCTACGTCGGCATTTTGACAGCAAACACGGAGCTAAGTATGCTAAATTTAGCCTGCAAGAAAAACAAAGAATCGCTTCCGCTTCTGAAACCAAGGTAATGGATACTCTTACAACCACAAACTCTGAGTTTGATATAATAATAAATAAGTTAAATATTGACCTGTCCAGGGTGAACCCCTGCCTTTCGCCCGTAGATGGCTGGGATGGGCTCCAGCAGATCCCCGTGACCCTTCAAGGATGAAACAGGTATAGAAAATGGATGGATGGAAGTTAAATATTTGAAACTTGAATACATAGTAAATACAGAAACCGTTATTTAATATTATAATAAGGTGTAGTTCAGGGGTGTCAGACTCATTTTCACTGTGGGCCACATCAGCATCATAGTGACCCTCAAAGGGCCAGATTGACAGCATGACAGCATGACAAAATACAATGTAAATTAAAATAAAATCAAACTACACCTTATTATAAATGTTAAATAATTGTTTCTGTCAAATATTTAAGTCATCATTATATTAAACTCAGAGTTTGTGGTTGTAAGAGTATCCATTACCTTGGTTTCAGAAGCGGAAGCGGTTCTTTGTTTTTCTTGCAGGCTAAATTTAGCATACTTAGCTCCGTGTTTGCTGTCAAAATGCTGACGTAGATTAAACTCTTTCACGACTGACAGACATTACACAAAAGTTATACTTTTGTGTATCAATTTTTCTTTTCTTGGACATGTTGGAGTTACTTAGTAAAAGGTTTTTCTTACGTCTATCAGTTCTGAAAAATCGTCTTGCTCATAGCTGCCGTTATCATTGTAGGTAACGACGAAATGCATGATGGGAGATGTAGTTTATTGTGCTTTAAAGTGGCATATGCTTATTTTAAGTCTTAAAATATTGGTTTAAAATTTAAGGCAATAATGCCCAAGCTCTCGAGTGGCCACATAAAATGACGTGGCGGGCCACATTTGGCCCGCGGGCCTTGTGTTTGACACATGTGGTGCAGTTTAATTTATTTTGACTTTGCATTGCATTTTGTTACATTCTTGCTGTCAGTCTGGCCCTTCGAGGGCAACCATGATGCTGATGTGGCCCTCAGTGAAAATGAGTCTGACACCCCTGGACTTAAATGGACCCGGAAGAGTTTGCAGTGATCCCAGCCGATGATATGGACGCACATATCACCGCACTCTGAGGCGCACACGCGCGCGCACGCGTGGATTCACGTGCACGCAGCCATCCTGCTCTCAGCGCGAAGCTTCCCAGACTAAATTACAAATGTTTCAGCGGATTGGAGTTGCAGGACATAATGAAGCAGTGCGGCTCGCTGAGAGGTAATTACCCAGCAGCACTCCTGCCGTTCCCGCAGCCCGGCGAGGTGAGGGAGAGAAGATGAATAGCCAAAGTACAAAACCACTGACCCCTCAAAAGTTTCATTTACCTCCCCTCCTCCTCCCCCCGTCTCTATCCCCCCCCCCCCCCCCCCCCCCAGTTTTGGGTGAGCTTGGAAGAGGTAATCATCTAGGGACAGTTTTGGTAGGTTGATGAATGGTGTGTGTGGCTTTGGCGCTCGTACGCACACCTATTTATCTGCTCCGGTCTGAAGCCAGCCGAGCAGCGCCGGAGACGTGGAGCATGCTGGGCCTTATTGAGTCGCCAGGGTGAGCGGAGTGGAGGAACAGGCTAAAAGGAGGAGGAGGAGTTTGGAGGGATGGAGCGATGGAAGAGGGACAGACCGCCTGGAGCCGATCAATTTTCCCCTCCAGCCTATCAGTCATGTCCTCTCAGTCTGTCCGATTCTGCTGATGACACACTTTCTCTGCCCGTCGGCCCATTTCCAGGCCGAGAAAAGAAAGTCTGGCTGCGTGTTGTTTTTTTTTATTTCTTTTTTTTTTTCCAGGAGTCGGAGAGAGAGAAGAGCAACTGAGGGTTGACGAGCCGGAGAGGGGAGGGGAGGCTCCTGTCAAACTTCTCCGTCCCCGGGGGTGCGAGCGAGGACCGGGGAGCGGCGGCGGCGGCGGCGGCGCCCCCTCAGGTGGAGCGCCGCTCGGCCTCCCGCGCCGGGGCGCGCGCCGGCAAAGGTGGCAGCATCCGCAGCCCCCGTCGATGCATAATGCATTAGAGGCCTCCGTCTGCTGACAGCGCCCCCCCCCCCTCCACTCCGGGAGCCCGCCCGCTAATCAGAAACGACACATCCGAATGTCCGGACGTTCACACATGCGCACGGTTTGCACGCACACACGCGGCTGAAACTTACTAATCAAAAAGTGTATTTCCTAGAGGCCGCCTCCCAAGAGAAATCCAGCTGGAAGAAATTGGAATAATTTATTAGCTTACAAGTTTTCGTTGACAGTTAGCTCGAAGCTATTTATCTCAGTAATAGAGAACGTCTCCAATGTGGCAAAATTGACCAAATCAAACAGCTTTGATCAGAAAATGAATCTGGCAAGGCTGTCTGTCTCCGGGGCGTCCCAGGAGGTGGACGGGTGGGGGGGGGGGGGGGGGACAAACAAAACTGGGAGCTGAGAGACGGAGGGCGAGGCCGAGAGAAAGGGAGACGTTATTTAGCGAGTGACCACGAGGGAGAAAGGAAGAAAAGAAAGAGTGAAGGATAGGCTCACATTGCAAGTATAAATGATTATTAAAGCAGCGGAGAAGTGGCCGGTGATGTTTGTAACGGACACCGGCGGAACGTCAGAGCAGTTTACGGAGTTTTACCGCCGCTCGTCATCGAGTCGGAGACGACGCTTTTTCGCTAATTCGCTTTGTCAGCAGCAAAAACAATGAAATAGAAAACGCAAAGACGGCCGTCCGACGTGGGGAAGGAGTCCCATCACCCCCCACCCCCCCCCCAGCGCGCTCGTCCGCACGACACTCTCCTGCTTTTGTACGTATTTGGACTCATTTCGGGTTGTCTTCCAGCGCACTAGCGGTCCGCGCTAACGCAATTCCCCCCTGCAATCTGTCGGCGGCTTCAGGGATCCGCGGACGCTTCTGAGCCAAATCTATTTCCACTCCTGCGCCGTACATCTCTGTCAGTCCGTCTCGGTGACAAAGACACCGAGGCCGAGCTGTAAAACACGCTTCTGACGCGGCGAGGGACACGTCCATTTGTCGGGGGAGACTGACAAGACGGTTCAAAGGGTCGTCGGGCTAAAAAAGAAAAAAAACGGGGGACGGCGAAAAAACACGCCTCAATTAGCGGCCGGGCCTTTTGATCCGCGGCTGTCGCGCACAGATCAGTCTCATCGCGTTAAACGTGTGCCAGTCACGCGCGCTTTCCGGAGGGGGGAGGGGGGAGGGGGGGGGGGGGGGGAGCTGAAGCTCAACGGCAAAGTTGAGCGAGAAACTCCAGAGTTCATTTCTTGAAATCTCTTTTTATTAAACACAAAACAGATTTACATTCTTGGCTTCTCAGAACCTCTGTACGTCTTCCCGTATAGTCAATCGGCAATAAAACATTAGTGAGTCATTTATATACACATACATTTTACACCAAAAGAAAAGGGGAGACAAAAATAATAGTTATGATCAGCCGTTTCCAAACTTCAGAATACCAAGGCCCAATTTGAAATGCGAAAAACCTCCGCGGCCCACCAGAACCTTTAATAACAACTGTGATCAACATACAGGACCAGGAACCATATTCTGATATTAATGTGAGGGGTCAACAAATAAGGTGACACTTGTCATATTAACTTAAGATGACAGTAGAATAACACTTAACTGGTTTGTTTTATTTAGGGCTGGGCAACGATTAAAATTTTTAATCGCACGATTTCCCTGATTAATCACGATTAATCGCATTGTATACACAAAATCAAATAGTTAATTCAAAAGTATTGTAAAATGCAAAACAAATAAGGTGACGCTTGTCATATTAAGTTAAGACGACAGTAGAATAACACTTGACTGGTTTGTTTTGTTACTTCTTAATGTTTTTAAATCATGTCATTAATATTTTACAGTAATAAAAAAAACATTTTAAAAAGATCGAGGATTTAAAACATATTTGTTTAATTTTAATGACCTCTCACGGCCCACCTGCAGTACCGCGACGGCCCACCAGGGGGCCGCGGCCCACACTTTGGGAATCACTGGTTATGACAAATAAAAAAATACTACAGTTAAAGAGTAACAAAACAACCATAACAATGTTTATGCATATATGTACACATACTCCTACCATACAGGAAGTGTCTTCAGCTTTTCAAAATATTTTATTAGAATAGAATAGAATAGAATAGAATAGAATAGAATAGAACTTTATTAATCCCGCACCAGGGAAATTCACTTGCAACAGCAGCACAAGTTGGACAGATGAAAAAGTAAAAAATTGTAAAAAAAAAAAAAAAAAATTGCACAGGATTTGTAGTAAGTACTTATGAAATAGACTAAAAAGTAATAATAATATAAAATGTATATATAGCACTATATATAGCACACAAATATACAAAAAGTTAACCAATTGTTAGAAAATAAGCTATATATACAGGAGTGTTTACAATATCTACATATCTACACATATATGAACAAATCGCCTATTGATAAATAGAGATTTTACAGTGGGGTCCAATATAATAGATTAATGTGGCTTAAATAAGAAGGTTATAAACAGAAAAAATATTCCACAATGTAGGAGGTGTTATTAATGGGTTCCTAATGTTATAAAAACGGTCACTGGATCCTCTTAGTGTGTATTTGATCTTTTATAATTTTAGATCAGTCAACCATACAGATAATTTTAGTGGGCAAGAAGATTTCCAGTGTAAAAGAATTTGTCTCCTAGCTATCAATGTTGAAAAAAAAAAATGTTGAATTATATCTTTGAACCTTAGAGATCCATGGTTCCAAAAATGGAGGTAAACATATTAGGTTGACGTTCTACTCCTGTTACTTCAGATATTGTTTTATACACTCCAAACCAAAACGAGTCCAACAGAGTTCGTTTCTTGACCTCGCAGCCGTAATGGAGAAGTTTACGGAGCAACGGCGAGTTCTTTCGATAAGTTGTGAGCCGCGAGGCAGAGAAACAGTGATTGGATCACGGAGGGAAATTTCTCCATAGACAGGCATTAGCATTGACCCCCATCCCCCCCCCTCCCCCCCCCCCCCTCCACCTGTTCGGCTCCCCGCCTCCTCCCTCTCCTCGTCCTCTCCAATCTATCCGCCTAATGAATTTTTACCTGGCGCAGACTGTTTTAAACTCCATTTGGACTTGTGCCTACAATTACCTCCTCAGAGTCTCCGAAGTAACCGCGCTCAGCCTAATTAGTATGCATTATCAATTAACAAACTTAATAGCTGGCAGATTGATTGGATCCTCGGCAGAAAGGGGGCAGAGCTGCAGCGAAACACCAAAATGAAAAATCATCTCCCCGCGCGCTTCTCGTTTCTCTCGCATGTACGTTTCGTGCACGTGGACTCGCACTCTGCCGGTTTTCTGACTCAGTTTGGAGAAAAACTGGTCGTTAAAGGTGTTTTCATACGCGATCGCGGCGCTAAATTTACATTATAATGCATCACCGAAGGTTCCTCTATCACTTCAAGGTGAAACACGCGGTGCACCTTAAAGCGCACGTGTCGACCTCGAGGCCCGTCTCGTGTTATGTGCCTCATACGTGCACAAGCATGGACCATGAGGACGGTGCACGTCCCACCCAGACTCAAAACCACAGAGCAAAGCGTCTTTGACGTCTCCCATTGGTTTCCTGTGATTCTGAAGCCTCTCTCATCTGATCGTTAGTACGGCTGTAGCGATACACTAATCTCGCGATACAATACGATACAATACACGATACGATATATATCGATATTTGTCTTAAGATACATTTACATCATTTTCTGAAAGATTTTAACGGGACAATTTTGGTGACATCTTGTGAGTATTTGAATTAATTGAACTGAAAGGTAGGTGACCGCAGGCCTCTGAATGGTCAATTCTACATCCGCATTGCCCGGACGACGCTTGGCATGGAGGCTACTCGCTGCTGCTCTGAAGACTTATCCCTGCGACGCTGGACGCTCCAGTTTGTGCCCGGTGTGTGGCGGTTTTGTGGTCGGGTGTCTACATACTGTCTGCAGGAGGCGGATCGGTCCTCTTGCGGCTGGTGGAGACCTGCTCGCCGGACTGAAGGAGCTCGGTCTTCCCAGAGGAGACGGTTTGGTTCATCAGTGTTTCCTCCTCTGACCTGGAGATATCTCACTTGATTCATCATTATGGAGATATACTGGTTCTAACAGCTGTAAACTGGTTTTAACGGCTGTTATCTGGAGTTAGCACTCGGACCACAGGACCGGGACATGAAAAGGAGCGCTGGACGCCGGCAGCTCCTCAAGTACACCAGACTGGACTGTACTGAAACCTTAATTTCCCCCTTGGGAGATCAATAAAGTATATTTGAATTTGAATTTGAAAAGAACGCATCATTGAAAATGAGGAAGTACCCACATCTGTACGATTCTGGTTCTCCACACTACAAAGACAGCACATATTCTGGTAATTCATGGAGGGAGATAGCGATGAATGTGGGTCTGGATACGGCCGAGACGGTGAGGAAGTGGAAAAACGCAAGAGATAAGTTTAGTAAGTTTAGCTAGTTCGTGATTGTCGCTCTTGCGTTGTGGCGTTGAATAACATAGCACAGACGCGATTTCAAAATTGAGCATAAATCAAAAATAACTGCAGCATACCGGCGACAAGATAACTGCGACGCATTGCTGCGAGAGTAAACACAGCCCTTAAAGCCGGCATTTTTCACCACTGAATACGGTCTCAAATCCTGACAAATAAAGTCGGCAATGGACTCCGTAATTTCCTGCGACCTCGGTGAAGTAGATGGAAACTGGTGGCAACAACCGCCGTCACTGTCCAGCGTGGTTTGTTTCGGATCGCGCCGCAACTTCTTGGGCTAGCTCTCAGTTAGCATTACCTTGTCCGGGTGGTGACGTTTCAGGTGGGCTCGCCTCGCAGGTTGGTGGTATTTCCAGAGTACTTCACGTTTGTGTGACACAGCTTTCAAACCGCCATACTTTTGTCTAAATCTTCGCTTTCCTTTTTCTTTTTAAACCCGAACTGCTCCCACACATCTGCTTTTAAGCACCCAGGCGCTGCGTTTATACTCGCCGCCATCCTCCTGACTGGATCAGCTCTAGCTGGAAGAGAAAGAAGCTTCTGGATAACTTGTTAGAAATGCTCTACAGTGACACCAGCGGAAGAGCAGCGTGCGGGACACGGGGGTTTTGAAGGGAGCTTAGAGTATCGATACCCGCGGCTGAAATATCGATACTCTCTGGGGAAATAAAATATCGATATATATCGCAGAATCGATAAAATCGATCAGCCTTAATTGTAAGTCTAGTCAACTCGTATCGCATCCTGAAATGGTTGAAGGCGACGCTTGCATGACCGCAGGGGGGCGCTGCAAGAGCTGGAAACCAGTGAGCTGGAGGGAGTCCGGCTTGTGCAATGGCTGCTTCACTAAAATGAAATGAAAATATGAAAAAAAAAAAAGTTCAACTCTACTCCTTGGCTCCTAGTTCGTCAAGTTTTTGTCACACACTGATGAGACGGACAGGTTTGTAACCAGCAGAGGCTTTTAGCTGAGTTTCTCCCCGTTATTTTGGTATGCTACATATTAGGGCTGGTGGTTTCTGGGCTGCGTATAGATCTGACCTGCATGCCGCCAGGATGGAGAACAGAGAGAGAGGAGAGCACATACATCCTGGCAACACTATATAGGACAAAATGTATCAATACTAATTATCCATTAACTGGAGAGCTAATAATTCCATGTACTTCTATTCTGACTGGTTCATTATTAGTCCATGAACTAGAGAGATGACTATATAAACAGGTGTAGGCAGCAACACTGAGGTGGTCAGAGGATCAGACTGCAGGTCAGCATGTTCGTTGATATCAAGAGACGTCTATAAACACTGGGGCTTCTGGGCGCTGTTAGGATTTAGGATTAACTCACTAGATAATTTAACTGTTAAAGCTAAACTTTATGGCCTATAGGAAGGCTGGCTGTTGTTCATGACTGAGTCAGCTTTGTTATCCTAATTTCCTAGACCCCCAAAAGTTTGTGACTTCCACAGATAGACACAGTTGTTTTATTATCTTGGACTGAGAGAAATGTCACTATATCTTGTAAGACTGAAAGCTGTTGGCCACCTGGAGTGGAACAATACCTGGAACAACACCTGGAACAATAAACTCAGAAGAACGCAAGGACCCGCCTTTCTGGAGCTCTAAGAACTGAGACAATCTGACATTCTGGGTGCATTTTCCTGGCATCTCTTGTGGAGTCGAGAAGATGTACCATCGGCCGATTAAAATATTCTGCATGGCATATTGAATCTTTGTACAGGGTTATTCAGTTAGTTTTAATTAGTTTTTAGAGCAGTTTTGCTAGTTTTTATTCATTTTTGTTTTGAAATACTTCTTTTTAGTTTAGTTTTTATTAGTTTCAGTGTTAGTGTTAGTTTTATTTTGTAAATTAGGGTTGTAATTTTGGTTCGAGTGAAGCACTGAACTTTTTGAAGGCTATCGAATCACATAGTCGTGTTTACATTCTGGTCTCAATAAACATGTTTATCAATGCATCTTCCCTCTTGTGGTGTTCCTGCGTATTTACTGACCAGCAGCTCTCTGGTCTCCATGGAAACAGTCCATTATAGTTGCTGTTTTCTCCCGTTCCTTCCCAACGCTGACTGGCCTGCAGCTGTAGCTTCTCTTTCCAGGGGGCTAGCTTAGGCTAGCTTACCCAGCTAGTCTTGGTTAGCCTTCTTTCCAGGGGGCTAGCTTAGGCTAGCTTATCCAGCTGGTCTTGGTTAGCCTTCTTTCCAGGGGGCTAGCTTAGGCTAGTTTATCCAGCTAGTCTTAGTTAGCCTTCTTTCCAGGGGGCTAGCTTAGGCTAGCTTATCCAGCTAGTCTTGGTTAGCCTTCTTGTGCGAGCTTTTCAAATGGACTTTCAGATTCGTGGGTTTTTTTCTCCTTCAGAAGTATTCCACACATTGTATCACCTGCTTGTACAACAAGGCACTTATTTTTATCGTTAACACAGTCATAGTCAAAGAAATCCTAAATAGGACTGTGACGCTTGTTGTTGTACGGTGGAGCGAAGTTAATAGATTTCAAACGTTTATGAGGAAAAAAAATTACAAACACGAAAACAAAGGACGTTCTTGACATTATTATAGTTAATTTTAGTTCGTTTTATAAACACATAATACAGTTTCAGTTAGTTATCTTTTATTTTAACTCTCGTTTTTATTTTATTTCAGTTAACAAAAATGTTTTTTCAATTCTAGTTTTCGTTATTTCGTTCGTTTTCGTTAACGATAATAACCTTGTCTTTGTATTCATCATTGTATATTAAACCCTTGAATTGTTCTTTGTTTCTAGTCTCGTCAAAGGTACCAGTTAAAAGAACACGGAGAACTACTTTCAGCGCTATTGGACAGGCACACAACCAATCAGAGAAACAAAGTCTGTGACGTAGGCAGAGCGACGACCGGGCGAGTTTCAATGGAAGACACCAACAACGGTGCGCGGTGGCGTAGAAACATTTGTTGATCCAAGCTGTTCATCTTGGTTTTTTGGTGTTCTGGTTCTTGGATGCTCCCGTACGGGTCACTACTAGTGCTGGGCGGTATGACCAAAAATTTATATCACGGTATTTTTCAAAATTATATCGGTTTCACGGTATATCACGCTATTTTTTTTTTTTGAAGGCACAACTGGGTGTTAACCACATTTTCTAATCATTTAGAGGAATTGCTGCAGTAAATTGGCTTAGAATGACCTATTTTACTGTCACGAGGAGTGAATATCGTAGAAAAACATTCATATCTACACTAGTATTAATACAGGTTTGCATGGCCTCACAAAATGATACTATTTACAAAGAGGTGGCACTCGTTATTCTGATTAAGTGAAGGACTCAGAATGCATGATAGTTGCAGTTAAAATACAGAACCCTTTTGTTTTTAAAATTTTGCAAACAACTTGAAAAAACATATTTTGTAAAAAAATCAACATTAACTACACAATGGAAACAACGTTCTCGAGACATTTCAACAAATAATTTCTGGTGTAGCCTCCCGCAGCTACAACTTTAGCTCGGCAACATTTGCAGATTATTGTAGTTTGTTGGACGTCGTCTTTTTTAAATCCAAAGAACTTCCACACGACAGACACGGCTCCTCGTTTAGGAAGAAGTTCCTCAGTCTCATGTTGCCGTTCTGGACTTTCTCTGTTAGCATCCATCACCGTTTAACCAGAAACTAGTAGCGTGTTATGCCTCCAGTGCAACTGCTAAACAGTCCCCTGTCAAACAATGTTCTGCGGCGCTTACGTTCCGCCGCGCGGCGTTCCCAACGTTGTGTACGCTACAGTACAAACTCACCGGTATTACGGTTTATGAAAAATTCATATCATAAGGAAAATAAACACCGGTATTCGGTATGAACCGGTATGAACCGGTACACCGCTGTGATTGGTTCTGCATGTTCTGTACCAGTGGACCGGGCCGTAAACGGGAAGGGAGCCAAACTCGTTTCACAACAGAGAACATTTATAAAGTGATTATGTACGGCTGACCACTGCGGCCTCCCACCTCTAAACGTGGACTTGTTTTTGTTTTTTTTTTTATATGCAAATAGAAAGAAACGAGGATGCAAATTACGGCGGAAAAAATAGCCTTCATGCAATTTACAGCCTTTATTATGAAACCTTCTTTTTTTTCTTTTGTGGAAATGGCTTATTACTGTGGAGCTACATAGCTGCTAGACAATTTGATGTGAAAATGTAAATTTGATGAGTTGTGAATCTGCTTACGTGATACACAACGTAGAACTCAGATCATTCAATTGTAAAAAAAAAAAAAACTTTAAGTAAACTTTAATATTTTTACATAAGGAATGTACTTACAGCTGTAAAATAAATGCGCCGAAGTCAAAAAAAAGTACAATATTTCTCCCTGAATCGTAAAAGTAGCATGCAGCATTTGAGTAAATGTGCCGCACTTAGCTAGTGAACATTACTTACACATCTCCGTGTCTGTGATGAGTCCTGTCACGTATGTCCTCTCACACCATTAGCACCGGGCCCGGCTCTGTAAAAATGAGATTGGACAGGGAAGAACACTTCCAGTAATTTAGCATTAGGGGCTCTATGAAGAAGAAAGGCGGATGATGGAAGCCGCGCGGTGAAAAATGAAGAACGGCTTTTCCCCCGGAGCTGTAAGTGGCGGAAGGCCTGTTAGGCAAAAAAAGAAAAAAAACAATTTGTCAAGGAGATGAAAATGATAGTTATAAAGCAAGCATTCATCCTCCGGACACTGACGTCGCCGTTAAATTTGTGCTGCCTGACATGAAAGTCGCTGAATGGATGGGAGCGTCTGCGTTTTTCACTCTCGCCTTAATTAATGCCACCTGTTTTCCCAGAAGCTCTTAAAACGGATCACCTCGAGTGTTTGCTGGCGTTTTCCCGCGCTGCAAAACCCCGCACAGAAAAAAAAAGCCTTTTGACTTAGTTGTTTACAAGCGGCAACGCTCGCCGGTTTGTCAACGTTAAATTGTGTTTTGTGTGTGTGTGTTTTTTTTTTTTTTTTCCCGAGCAGCTATTAACGCCTTTCTGTGCGCGTGTCATGAGGGAAAATAATCCTCGATATCAGCTTTTATCCACAGCACTAATGCTTGAATAAATTTCATAAACGCATTACCAAAACGTGTTTGACAGACTTGCTTTAGATGCAAATTGGCCGATACGTCGTCGGCTTTAAGTGCGCTGTCCGTGCTTTTCTCTGCGTGGTAATGAATCCGAACGTTCTCACCTGATTCCAATGCTTTGATTAAAGAAACCTGCTTATTTACATAAATATCAATAAGAAGACATTATGACAATTACCCGCCCTATTGGCCACCAACTTTATATGCTTGAAAATATACTTTATTTTCATTAGGAGGCATGAAATGCAGTCATTAGAGCATTAATTAGGGCCACTATAAACAATTATCTGGGTTAGTTTTTCAGTTATCCTGTAATGGGTCATTGCTGAGATAGAACCAACACCACCGTGACACTAATTACTACACAATGCCACTTAGGGTGGTACAAACTGAATTTTTACAGCAGGAAAATGAACAAATAGAATAATGTTTCTGCTTTTTATGGGGGGGGGGCTTCTGTGGTAGAAATGGCCTCTCAGCACAACAGGAGAGCGGTTTGCAGGATTTAAAAAGAAAAAAAAAAGAACAAAAAAACAATCCATTACCTGGTGCAAACACTGGTTGTCCAAATAGTTCATAGTGTGGTGATACAGCGGCAGAAATGTGCTGTAAATGCAGGGAAGCAGCGAAATTGAGGAGTCACATACAATGAGCATCACCTCGGGGGGGAGGGGGAGGGGGGCAGTGGCCTGAGGAGGGATGGGGGGGGGGGGCAGACTCAGCAAAATGGTGCAGCAACTTTAGAGAAATGAGGGAAACATATCTTCTTTTAATGTAAAATATTGTAGAAATGACCAGTTTTGCTGAAAAGCAGTAAAAGCAGTAAAAAAGTGAGGAGGAGTACGGCACTCCCAATGTGCCAAAAAAAAAAAAAAAAAAAAAACAACCGCAAAACTTAAAAACACAACAATCTTTCATAAGAATCACAAAATGTCACAGAGAGAAAAAGGAAAACGAAACACATTTAGGGAAACATAATAAAGCAAAAACCGAGCAGAAACACACTTCAAGACATTTCAGAAAAACAAGTATTTGTGAAATGTTCTCTCCTTTTTGAAACGACATTGTGCTTCTTTTATCTTTATCGTTGTTTTCTGAAATGCTCTCATGTTTGTACATTCAGAGTTTCATTTATTAAGATGTTTTTTTCTATGATTTTCACATTTGACGGTTTAATTCTCACATTTTATTAGTTTATTATTCTTATTTTCAGTGTTGCTGTTGTATGTACAGTTAATAAAAAATTGTGCTTTTGATTTTTGTTGTCTTATTTTCCAGCTACAGGAGGTCTGTAAGGGGGGGGGGGAGGGGGAGAAAAACATGTACAAATCATATAAATAATGCTCAGGTTTAGAAAATTACTTCCTAATTTGTTGATTAATTGACTTTGTATCAACATTGAAACAATCGGTTAACAAAAAATTATTTATTTTTATCAACAAGTCATTGTTCTAGTCATTTTTAAAAGAGGAAGATGTAAAAACTTTAAACTAAAGGATTTCCTTCTGAATAAACAGAAACACTAAGGAGACTTTGACTTGTTTATTTAATTGCATCTTTATTGATGCTGAGGTATTGCTATTATATTATCTTTTACTACTATATTTAAGTGTATTTGCGTGACGGTGGCTGAATCTGTAGCAGTGATAGAAATATTAGGATTATTTACAACAGCAGAGGCTTTGATGTATAACAATAAAAAGATTCAACAGCTATTTCAAGTTGAAATCTTTTATTTTGCCTCCCAAATGTCTTATTTTAGAGCCATTTTACCATCTAATTTATTGAGTATTCATTGATCTACGTGCAGCAGCCCAGCATCTGATTATTGTGTGTATTTGACTGTCTTTATCACTGAATATGTATGAAAAGGAAAAAGCTCATCTGCAGTCTAACCGCAGTAACCTGATCCATATGATGACGCTGAAGTGGAAGTATAGAAGTAAAACTAAGCTACTTACTTGTGCGATATTCATTTGTGGAAGCTGTTAATATTCATGATATTCATGAAACCTGTGCATAAACATCACTTTAAGCTGTGGTTCTTTTTCATTAACACCATCGTTTCCAGCTGAAAATATTTCTTGCATCCTTTGTGTGTGTGCATTTTTCTTTTTTTTTTTTGTTACTTTATTTTCTTTATCATTGATGCATATTTTTCTGCTTCTACTTTGCAGCGACTATAACATTAAGCAGGAAATGCTCTCTGGTAGGATTATTTGAGCACAGTTTCAGTAGCTGCAGCTGCAGCTGCATCTCCAAAACCCCAAAATCAAAACCGTTCACGCTAAAACAATAAGTCTAGTGCAGTGGTCCCCAACCCCCGGGCCGCGGACCGGTACCAGGCCGCGCAAGAAAAAATTAGCTATTTAAGTTTTATTTATTATATGAGTCTGAACGAGCGTTTATTTTAAAAAAATATTTTATTTTGAAAAATGACCGGACTCTCTCGGTTACATCGTGGTCACTTGAGCGTGAAAATTTAACCCAGCTAGCAAAACGGGTAAGAAACGGACATCTTTGGAAAGTTTCCTTATGAAGGGGAAAATACCCAGTGAAGAGAAAGAAGAACAGCGTACGACTTTTTAGCTAAGCTTTTAACAGACAATAGCAGGAGTCCTACTGAAATATCCCGGTCCGCGGTAAAATTGTCAAGCGTTTACAGGTCCGCAGTTACGAAAAGGTTAGGGACCACTGCTGTAGTATGGAGTCCCGTTTGGGTCATAATTCAATGAATTAATAAGTCTATTATTATAAAATACAGGTGTTTATTATTATGAAATACGTATCCATTATTATGAAATGTTTCCCATTATTATGAAATACATGTTTATTATTATGAAATATTTCCCATTATTATGAAAAAATTGTAATTATTATGAAATATATTTTTATTATTATTTAATCTTAGTTTATTGCGTAATAGTTTATTTCAGAATGGCCTTTTTTATTAAAGAATAAGTTTTTACATAATGGCTTCCTTTTTCATAAGAATGAACTTTTATATAATAATGACATTTTGCCACTGGGCGGGGCCAGTGGTTGACCTGCACGCTCATTGGCTGATCCTTCTCCATTCTACGCTCTGACATCGACTAGTTTTGGCCGTGAGGTCCCGTTAGCAGCGGGCCGTGGCGTCATCAAGGTGCGCTCCTAGTCTGATTGTAGCTATGGCAGCTTGGACTGAGCTACGGGAAACCTTGACGTTTCTTAGTCGATGTCAACTTTCAACCGTAAACTGAGGTGCATTCTGCCACCTACTGGCCTGGAGTATAACTGCACCTCTCGCCCACTATCGATATTCACTGTTCTGTTTCTTATGCCTGAATGAAAGAGCAGCCAATCACATAAATGGCTCCGCCCTCTCTGCTGTGATGGACACACAAATCATTCTTATGAAAAACGAATCCATTATTATGTAAAAGCTCATTCTTATGAAAAACGAAACCATTATCATAATAATGGGAAATATTTTATAATAATAAACGCCTGTATTTCATAATAATAGACTCATTTATTCATTAAATTATGACCCTAACAGGGCTCCATACTGTAGTGGACTTCACAGCTGAATGGACTCCAGCAGCGACGCGAACATAAAAGGAAAAAAAAAGTCCATAGATGTAGTTCCACTTGCAAAAAAAATTATTTTAACATTTTTTTTTCTAAACCAACCAAGAAAAAGGAAAAAAAAAACATGTATTTAAAATAAAATATATACTGAGCCTACATTTTTTTCTAAATAAGAAAATGTTAAATTTTATACATTTTATGTATAATGTGATGGCAATGAGACAGAATCGCCTGAAACTGCCTTTCATCAAACACTCTTTTACCTGGAGGAAAACAAAATCTACAGAAAAACCACATTCAAAACCAGTCGCAGAAGCATTTTTATCAAGAAAACACATCTGCTAACGTTTGGTGATTTCAAACAGCACGTTGTTCCTTTATTAACTTCTTTTAAGTTGTTCTGAATCACCTCTGAATTGTCTGAGTTTGTGTCACAGTTTTCCAATACAGCTAGCTAAAATGACCGTTAGCTTCTGTAGCGAAGCGCCTTTGACCTGACTGATTTTAATTTCTGTAGGTTTTCGGTTTATAGTCAATTATTACTATCTCTGAGAAATGAAAATAATTTAAAAAATAATAATGGTAATAAATCGTCACGTACATTTATAATCTCTATAAACATAAAAGGCAAGAAAATTGCTATAATCAACATTTTAGATGGCTAGTAACATATTCTACTAAATAAAGGTTGCCAACTGTACCTGCACTTTCATACATGGTGCAGAAACGAGTAACACTTAAATTTAAATGCTAATAACAAAATAACAATATAAATCGTGAGTAATAACAACATCGGTTACAATAAAAGATTACAAATAACGAAAATTCCCTGTCTCATTCACACACCCCAGAGCATGATGGGAAATGGCAACTCACCAACCTCAACGGCTACGACAGGCGCGTGAAGCTAGCGGGAGAACGGCAGTTTTAATAGTTCCCGGCAAGAAAATTAAAACTACTTTCACGTCTCCTCTTGTCTTTCACGACAACGTCCAAAGTCCAAGACGGTCAAATTTGTCAAAAAAGAGATGAGAAGTGGATGATTGAGGAGAACTGGCGCCATTTGGTAACTTTTCACAAATGCTCATAGAGCTATAATTAATTTTTTGGAGGCTCTTATGCAGCAGAGAGCAGGTTCTGTGACGTCATAAAAGCAAACAACGTCAAAGATATAACAAATAAACGAGGGATGATTCCAGGACTGAGACACATGGAGGAATCTGTGATTTACAGAAGGAGGGAAGGAAAGAGGGATGAAGGAGGGATGGATGGCTGCTCACAAGGGCATGTGCCTTGGTTGTGCACGTGGCTGTACATATATAAGACCCTCCCTTCATCGTCACTTTGCCCCCCCCCCCCCCCCCCCCCCCTCCAACTGATGTATATTTCGTTGTCCGCGCGGCTTAATTTTGATTTATAGTCCGTCCATAAATTAGAAAAATATGTTTCAGAATTCCATCCCGCGGAAAAAAGCGGCCCGTGATGTCAGGGGATTGGGTGATATTTAAGATGTCAGAAATACATATTGGATTAGCGCGCTTTGTTCCCGCCGCAAAAGCAGGTGTTTAATCATAGCTGATGGCTGCGGCGGAATGCGTTAGGACGCACGCGCCAGGCGCCAAAAACACAGCGGAGCCGCGCTCCCGTCGCGATAAATCATGTGGCCCGGCGTTGGAGCGTTCACACTCAGATGCCCTCCCTCCCCCTCCCTCTATATCTCTCTCTCTCTCTTGCGCGCGCGGACTCTCGCAGGTACGCTGCGCACCTTTGGCCCCCCGCGCGGGTTAAATCGGCTGATCAGCGGCCTAATTGCAGCCGTGCGGGCGCAGAAGCGCGCGCCGCGCGATGACATTCTGATATTAATTTAATTCCGCGGCCTAATCGGGATTTACAGCCTCTGATCGTTCGCTTTAAAAAACATTTGTTTCCATGAGTCAGTGAAGGCGGCGGCGCAGGTGAGGTCCGCTGTCATTTCCGCACATTAGCGACGGATGAGCAGCCCTGAACAAAGTTACCTATTAGGCTGATATAAATCTAAATGACACAAATTAAAGCCATCCATCACGCACACACTTTTCAAGAAAACGCACCCATCAGGAAGCATCGCCGTAAATTATTTATTTAACAAATATAAGGTCAAGAGAGGAAGGAATAAAAAAAACATGTGGGCAATCCTAAGTACCCCCTACTGCTGACATTTAACAGGACAACTGATGGGGGGGGGTCACCAGCAGATGTGCTGACCTCTGTACAAGCAGATGCTTTGTCATTTTTGTTACACAGGTGTGTGTTAACACAATGCCAAGAAGGAAAGATATAAGATACGAGGTTGGGCTGAGCAATACCTGGAGGAATCAAAAACAACTCAAGAGTAGGGACGGGAATTGATAAGATTTTTCGGATTCCGATTTCATTATGGATGCTGTTTAACGATTCTCTTATCGATTCTAATTTGGGGGAAAAGGAGAACAAACCGTTTTATTAGCATCAATTTTTTTTACTTAGAAGTTACGAGCTTACAAACTCAACAGCGAGGTCAAAAGAGGCCCAAAGATAACGTGTTAACTGTTGTAATATGTAACTGTGCAAATACACAAGAATGTGTAACATTTTACTAACAGATGTTTCCTAATAGAAATGAAAAAAATCTCCCTTTTAAAATGATATATGAGCTCACTAAGCACTCAAAAATAATAATAAAGAAAGATAAATACTATCAAATACAACGGAACAGTGCATAGTACAAATCTGCAAATACTATAAAGAATTAACAATTCTTTAGCAGTAAAATAATCATGTCTTCCAGCCTCTGAACCAGCCAGACTCTCTCTCTCATCACGGTCATCTTCTAAATGTAATGCAGAAGGCATTCGTTTAATAGCATAGCGTTAATGTTATAGCGTGTTTTACAAAGAACCACATAGGCAGCGGGATAGCTACTTACCAGAGTTACCAGAGGTGATCTTAGCTTGGCTACTGCTGCTGGGTTGAGATCCATCAGTCCGAAGCGTCAAAAACACGACACTCGTTAGCATGTTGTGTGCGTAAATGTTTCTGCGTGTTAGCCGTGTTCCCTCCCGACGCTGTTATCTCCACTTTACAATGACTGCTAGTTGCCTTGTTGCCATCTTTCTTTGGTGAAGTGAAGCCAAACTTTGGAGCGTTTGAACCTGGTGGGCGCCATTGTTGTTTACAACTGCAATGCTAACGTGCTAAACCGACGTAACTTAATCACGTAAGTGCTTTCTGGAATTGACTGTGCGTAACTTGCGTAAATTACATGAGAATCATGCTGGTTGGAATCGATAAGAGAATCGCTGGATAAACTGACAAACAACAGGAACCGGTTCTCTACAGGAACCGGTTCTCGATTCCCAACCCTACTGTCAGGCATGGCGGCGGAGTGATAGTGATTTGCAATAAGCCGTTGACTTGAAGCACAGCAGAAAACTTACATCAGAATGGCTGAAAAATAAAAAAGATCAAAGTTTTGGCCCGGCCTGAACCCAAATCGAATATTTTGTCCGAATTTGAAGAGAGCTGTGCAGAACTGTTGCATCATGGGTACTGACTGTTGACCGCAATTTGATTGGTTTATTTTTTGCTTCACGTTTTTGTTAACAGCGGCATGATGACGCTAACTCTTGCGCTTGACTATCCCCAATATTTTATAATACCTTTGCATCACGTTTCCAGGGGTTACCGCCTCCAGCAGCGGCCTGCGCGAGACCCCCCCCCCCCCCCCCCCCCCCCGTTTACCGGAAGCTGAAAATAGATGCGAGGCGGGAGCTCAGAAGGCTGCACGGATGGAGGAGGAGGAGGAGGATGAGCGGGGGGAAGAAGGGGGGGCATTTAGGAGAGCAAACATTTTCAAGGTCACCCGGTGAACCGGAACCGGGGAGGGAGATGCATGGAGAAAATAGTGCGTTTTGACACCCGAGCGCCGTTTGATTAAAAGGCAAAGTAATGGGTTTAAACACACGCAGCGAGAATGCCGCCAGACTGTGTTGGCTTTTTTTTTTTTTTTTTTTTTTTCACCCCCACAAATTACTTAACGGTGCAGTGATGGAAATAAGGTTGTAATGTTTGGTAATGGAAAAGAAAGCCTATTTCTTCTGCTCTTCTTGTTTTCTGACATACACCAAATAAATTACCCGCGCTAATAACCGCGGCGCAACCGTCTCTCTTTTTGAAAGTCCCTCCTGTGTGGAAAATTGGACTTACTTTTTGTTATTCCCATTCACAGAAATAGTGAAAACGACGAGGCGCCAGTCTTGAAAATGTAACATTAGCAGCTGTGACTCGTGAGACAAAAAAAAAAAAAGGAAATTAAATGGAAAAGAGAAAGCTGCAGGTGCACGTTTCGGGGAGCCTTCGACGCCTCGCGGAGGTTCCTGCAGGATGATGGAGCCTGCAGAGCAGAACAAAGACACACTGGAAGATGATTTAATGCAGGGGTGCGTGGGGAAAACAAGCTCAGGCATATTAGTTTCGAGAGAGACGCGCTAATCATGCGTACGCGCCGGTGGGAACGCCGAGCCCGCGCGCCTCGCTAAATATAGGCTTTTTATTGAACATGGAAATTCGATAATCAAAGTAGCTGGAAAGCTGAAGAGCTCAGAGGCTGTTTCTGTCTGTCTGCGCTCTTCTTTTTCTTCTTCTTTTTTTTTTGTATTATCCTGGAGCCAGGGCCGTTTCTAGTCACCTTGGGGGCCCGAGGCAAGAGTTAGCTTGGGGGGCCCCACCGGCCCAAAAACACCAAGAAGATCATTCAATCCAGAAATCTTTTACCTTATTTTCTGGACTATAAAGCGCACCTGAATATAAGCCGCACCTGAATATAAGCCGCACCCATTAAAATATAAACAAAACATATATTTTGTCACATATAAGCCGCACCGGACTATAAGCCGCCGGTATCCAGGCTTTGGAGCCGGATCACGGACCTGCTGGCTCCATGCTGCGTCCGATCTGCATCTGTGATTAAAACCTTACCTCTGCGGCGGGTCCGCTCAGAACCCTGAAATCTACTGGGGAACCAACAAACTGATAAATCCAGGTGTGTCTGAGTAGCTACAATGGTCAGACACACCTGGATTAATCAGTTTGTCCAATAATAATAGGTATTGATGCTCACAAAATGAATGTAGAGTAGCATAGCCAACATAGGCTACTGAACAAAAACAGAATAGCCTTTAACTACTTGGTTTGTTTTTTGTTTTTGTACTTCCTGCTAGAGCGCCCCCTGAGGGCTGAAGAAAAATTCATAGAAAAGCCGCATCTCTGTATAAACCTCATGGTTTAAAGCGTGGGACAAAAGTAGCGGCTTATAGTCCGGATAATACGGTATTTTAAATAACAGAAGTGCACAATGATGTAAGAAACTTTAAAATACAATATAACATAACAAACAACTGAAACGTGCAAAGTTTGACAAAAACACAATCAAGGAAAAAATATCACATGAAATATCAAGAAGACATATGATATCGCCCTCTTCCGAATACAAATCAGTTACTGGTTAGCATACTGTTAATTACTGTTTAAATAAGCTCGGCTAAAGCGCAGTAAACATGTCATGTGCAGTTGTGCTTCGTGAGACTACAGACTGGGACAAAGTGGCATCATAACTTTTTTTTAATAATGTCAGATTATACACGTTTGAATTTAGCACTTTCCAGTTCTCTTTTTTTTTAAATTTAAAAAACGCAGAAACATCACAGGATGTTGTGCGCATTCTCTCACAGTGAAGAAATGCTGTGAGCCAGCCTGGCCCCTTTAAGAATGTGGCCTTATGGGTAATGGTGTGGCCTCATGGGTAATGTAGTGTGTGTGTCGTGGGACGGCAGAATGAAAACGGGGTTAGATGAAAAGTGTAGTGAGCATCAACAGCAGCCCAGCGTGTATAGATTTACATTCTCTGTTAACCGACAGGAGCCCAACAATACAACCTGTGTGATGTTACAAGTTCCTGCAGTGCCAGAATAAAGTTCCCGTTCCATGCAGAGAAAACCGGACTGTTTCTTTTGTTGTTGTTAGTGTGTTAGCCGCTAATTACGAGCCAAAAATAGCACAATACCAGCGGTTTCTTTACTGGTTCAGAGACCAGAGGCTGTGAAGGTGACAGAAAGACATATGATATCACCCTCTTCCAAATATAATTTAGTTACTGGTTAGCTTACTGTTAATTACTGTTTAAATAAGCTAGGCTAAAGTGCATTAAACATGTCATGTGCAGTTGTGCTTTGTGAGACTACAGACTGGGACAAAGTGGCATCACAACTTTTTTTTTTAATAATGTCAGATTATACACGTTTGAATTTAACACTTTCCAGTTTTTTTTTCCAGTTCCACCTCTTTAATTCGTCCCTAATTCCCCGCGTCAGGGCCGCGCGTCCCCGCCGTCCCGCCCAGTGGCCCTTTCGCTGCCCCGTTTCCCGCTCTCCCCCAGCATTACTCAGCTCAATGACACACGGCAAATTGCATTTAATAAATTAGCTTAATGGATTCGACGATCGGTTAGCGGCCGCGGTGTTTCCTCTGGTTAAGCAAAACATTTACATCCCTGCAATCGCTCTCTGCCACTCGTTTCCACACGCACTCACAGCTCGGTAGGACTGTGCAGCAGCTCTGAGCCATGCGTGATAATGTGTTGATTTTCAAATAATCCCGACTTCTGTGGCCCAGGTGTATGAAGCCCCATTTGGGACATGATTCAATGAAAAAATGAGTCTATTATTATGAAATACAGGCATTTATTATTATGAAATATTTCCCATATTTATGATAAAAGATTTGTTTTTTCATAATAATGAGCTTTTACATAATAATGGCTTTGTTTTTCATAAGAATGATTTGTGTGTCAATCACAGCAGAGAGGGCGGAGCCATTTATGTGATTGGCTGCTCTTTCATTCAGGCATAAGCAACAGAACAGTGAATATCGATAGTGGGCGAGCGGTGCAATGTATATACTCCAGGCCAGTAGGTGGCAGAATGCACCTCAGTTTACGGTTAAAAGTTGACATCGACTAAGAAACGTCAAGGTTTCCCGTAGCTCAGTCCAAGCTGCCATAGCTACAATCGGACTAGGAGCGCACCTTGATGACGCCACGGCCCGCTGCTAACGGGACCTCACGGCCAAAACTAGTCGATGTCAGAGCGTAGAATGGAGAAGGATCAGCCAATGAGGGTGCAGGTCAACCACTGGCCCCGCCCACTGGCAAAATGTCATTATTTTGTAAAAGCTCATTCTTATGAAAAACGAAGCCATTATGTAAAAACTCATTCTTAGATTAAAAAAAAAGGCCATTCTGAAATAAACTATTATGCATTAAACTAAGATTGAATAATAATAAAAATATATTTCATAATAATTACATTTTTTCATAATAATGGGAAATATTCCATAATATTACACATATAGTTCATAATAATGGGAAATATTTCATAATAATTAACATGTATTTCATAATAATGGGAAACAATTAACAATAATGAATACATATTTAATAATAATGAATACGTATTTCATAATAATAGACTCATTTATTCATTGAATTAAAACGGGGCTCCATACAGGCGCGCTTTTTTCCTTTTCACGCCCCCCCCCCCCCCCCCCCCCCCCCCCGTCGTTTAATCCCACGCGTAAAGGTGATCCGAAAACATCCCGAGGCCATAAATCACCATCATCCCCAACATCAGCACGAGCATCATCCTCCCGCTCGCGCAGGCACGCTAACTGCGCGCGGTTAAATGCCACGACATCCCCTCTCTGCCCGCCGCGACAACCCCTTTATGGCCTCTGCATGTTTGGTTGCGCAAAAACAATCTCATCGGACATTATTGATGTTACAGATGTTATAGTAATCAAATTATTGGCCTGTGAAGGGCCCCTCTGTCACCGCGCCCCGTGATGAATTATTGGAAAGGTCACAGGCTGCTGCCGGTGCTTTATGGAGGTGTTGTGTGGTGATGCTGCAGGTGAGCGCCTCCGGGCCTGGAGACGTTCGCTCGGGTTAAAGAAGCACAAGGGTTTTTCTTTTTTTTTTTTTTTTTCATGGAATATTTAATTGTTTTTTCTCGGTTGGTAATAACAGCCAAAGTTACTTCCCAGCAAACTCTTATATGTGAGACTCATATTGGTTAAAAGTGGGCTGCTACGTAGCTCAGTGAGGCCACAGTCCTCCTGTCGTGAGAAGATTTTGTCATGAAATTGCTGCATGTCTTCCCGCTCTCTCATCCCTCCTTCACTGTGAACGAAGACCACTAGTACCCAAAAGAAAAAAAAGTGGACCACAAATATGGGTCCCAGGTAGGGGTGAGTTTTGGCAAGGACCTCACAATACGATATGTATCATGATACTTGGGTCACAATATGATATTATCGTGATATCCCGATATATTGCGATATTCTACCCAGTTAATATCAAAATTAAAAGTAAAGATGAAAAATCAAGTTGCTGTATGTGTTCATCAGATGATATTGATCATTCAGAGGACAAATTGAGTCAAAACTACAATGGTACCTCTACTTACGAATGCCTCGACATACAAAATATTTAGTTTACGAAACGCCTCAACGGGAAAATATTGCCTCTTGTTACGAAAGAAATTTCAGGATACGAAAGGCAAAAATCCAGTAGCGCTGCTACTCGCAGCTCCCAGAGTTTACCGAACGTAAACATAGCTGTCGGCTCTGTATCTCAGTTTGAAAGCGGTGCGTCTGAGCTGCTCTGCCATTGGCTATCGCTTAGCATCTTCCTGGCATCCCATTGGCTAGGAGGGCCCCTTGTCTGTATGAGCGTAACCTAGCAACCAAGGTAAACAAACAATTTTTACCTCCACCAACGAGGTTATGTTTTTGTTTATCTGTCTGTCTTTGTTCAAGATAACTCAAAAAGTTATGGATAGATTTTTCATGGAATTTCCAGGAGTTGTCAGAAATGTGAAAAGGAAGAACTGATTTCATTTTGGGTGTGAGCCGGAAGAAATCCTGGATTCTGGATCACTTTTAAAATTTCGATAATTGTTGCGCTTGGTGGAGGTCTGCGTCCTCCGATTGCTTTTCTAGTTCTAACATGTATTTTTTACAGGTTTTTATGTCATTTCATGTATTATTTATAATTTATAGAAAATTATGTTCGAATTTTGGGGGGCTTGGAACGGATTAGGGCATTTACATGTAAAACGCGTCTCTACTTACGAAATTTTCAGGTTACTAAACTACTTCCAGAACCAATTAATTTCGTAAGTAGAGGTAGCACTGTATTTGAAAAATAAAATTAACTGAAACATTAAAAGCAACATGAATGTTGAACTTGCATCATGTGGGACTGCATTCAATGTTGTCTTGTTAGAATGACAATGAAGAAATTACAACAAAATTTCATGGATATAGAACATAAAGTTGCTTTCATACAAAATCTACATTTTGTTTGACATAAATGTATAATTTTGTCAAAAAGCTTCCGTTTTGCAAAAGTTTGTATTTTACTATAAAAAGCTGCAATATTGTGTTAATAAGTTGCAATTTTGACAAATTTGTGATTTTATGGAAAAATGTCAGGGTTCTACTGATTTATAATTAAGTGTTAGAATCTTGCAATTTCATGACAAAATTTTGATTTTTCAATGAAAAAAGCTTTTGAAAAATAAATCTGTCATGACCGTGACTGTGTAATTAAAACAAGCAGTGCTCTAGGTATTATATATTCAATTTCAATTCAATTCAGTTTTATTTGTATAGCGTCTGTTACAATGTCAATTGTCTCTACATTTGTATATTTACAATAAGTCTAGTTAAATTCACAGCCCTGTCCAATAAACTTAATGTACCCAATAAAAAAAGGGGAAAATTTTAAAATAACCCAAAAGAAAAAAAATCCTTGATTAGTCTCATGAAAATGTATTTTTAAATAAAATAAAATGAAATCAGTTATTTAGACTGACAAAACACTGGTTTTACAATAATGATACAGAGAAAATAAAAACTGCTCCTCGCTAGTAGAGCCGTTCTAATTATAAACACGTTTAAACGTGTTAAAACGCCCAAAAAAACGCGACTCACGACTACCATTCATTTCTAGTGACTTTAGTAAAGAAAGAGGCCTGAAGTTGCGTATTTTAAGAGGAACTGGCGACTGTCCCAACCGGAACACGGAGAACTTCCGACTTCCAACTTACGAAGAAAATGGAAACGCGTGTAACTGGCGGGTAAACTCTGAATCTCCTAAAAGGTTTCAGAAACTGAAGAGCACACGCTGAATCTCATCTGGAATAAATTTCCCTTTTTCACTTCGAATCAGGAAAAATCTACGATGGAGTATCAGGGCCACACTGAGAAAAAAAAATTGTGGGCTATTTTTTTTTTTTCCATTCCTCACTTACGAGAAGAAAGTTGAAATGTCGAGAATAAAGTCGAAATGCAGTTTCCACAATAAAGTTGTCTTAAAGATTTATTCAAACCAGCTTTACTGTACCAACATATTGTCTGTGTCTATGTGCTTTTATCACATAAACACAGTATTATAATAAGTATTTGTACTTTGAAGAGATTGTGTCAGAAATTGCGCCTATTCAGAAAAAGAAACTACGACGATTCTGGAATTCTGGAAACTGCATTTCGACTTTATTCTCGACATTTCGACTTTATTCTCGACATTTCGACTTTATTCTCGACATTTCGACTTTATTGTCGACATTTCGACTTTATTCTCGACATTTCGACTTTATTCTCGCCACATTTCGACTTTATTCTCGACATTTCGACTTTGTTCTCGACATTTCGACTTTGTTCTCGACATTTCGACTTTATTCTCGACATTTCGACTTTATTCTCCACATTTCGACTTTATTCTCGACATTTCGACTTTATTCTCCACATTTCGACTTTATTCTCGACATTTCGACTTTGTTCTCACCATTTCGACTTTGTTCTCGACATTTCGACTTTATTCTCGGCATTTCGACTTTATTCTCGACATTTCGTCTTTATTCTCGACATTTCGTCTTTATTCTCGACATTTCGTCTTTATTCTCGTCATTTCGACTTTATTCTCGACATTTCATCTTTATTCTCGACATTTCATCTTTATTCTCGACGTTTCGTTTTTATTCTCGACATTTCGTCTTTATTCTCGACATTTCATCTTTATTCTCGATATCTCGACTTTATTCTCAACGTTTCGTCTTTATTCTCGATATTTTGTCTTTATTCTCGACATTTCATCATTATTCTCGACATTTGGTTTTTTTTCTCGACATTTCGTCTTTATTCTCGACATTTCGACTTTATTCTCGACATTTCGACTTTATTCTCGACATTTCGTCTTTATTCTCGACATTTCGACTTTATTCTCGACATTTCATCTTTATTCTCGACATTTCGTCTTTATTCTCGACATTTCATCTTTATTCTCATCATTTCGACTTTATTCTCGACATTTCATCTTTATTCTCGACATTTCATCTTTATTCTCGACATTTCGTCTTTATTCTCGTCATTTCGTCTTTATTCTCAACATTTCATCTTTACTCTCGACATTTGGTTTTTTTTCTCGACATTTCGTCTTTATTCTCGACATTTGGTTTTTTTTCTCGACATTTCATCTTTATTCTCGACATTTCGACTTTATTCTCGACATTTCGACTTTATTCTCGACATTTCGTCTTTATTCTCGACATTTCGTCTTTATTCTCGACATTTCGACTTTATTCTCGACATTTCGTCTTTATTCTCGACATTTGGTTTTTTTTCTCGACATTTCGACTTTATTCTCGACATTTCGACTTTATTCTCGACATTTCGACTTTATTCTCGACATTTCGACTTTATTCTTAACATTTCATCTTTATTCTCGACATTTGGTTTTTTTTCTCGACATTTCGTCTTTATTATCGACATTTCGACTCTATTCTCGACATTTCGTCTTTATTCTCGACATTTCGACTTTATTCTCGACATTTCGTCTTTATTCTCGACATTTCATCCTTATTCTCAACATTTCATCTTTATACTCGTCATTTCGACTTTATTCTCGACATTCGTCTTTATTCTCGACATTTCGTCTTTATTCTCGACATTTTCGACATTTTTTTTTTTTTTCGACATTTCGTTTCTTTATTTCTCGACATTTCGACTTTATTCTCGACATTTCATCCTTATTCTCGACATTTCATCTTTATTCTCGTCATTTCGACTTTATTCTCGACATTTCGTCTTTATTCTCGACATTTCATCTTTATTCTCGACATTTCGACTTTATTCTCGACATTTCGACTTTATTCTCGACATTTCGTCTTTATTCTCGACATTTCGTCTTTATTCTCGACATTTCATCTTTATTCTCATCATTTCGACTTTATTCTCGACATTTCATCTTTATTCTCGACATTTCATCTTTATTCTCGACATTTCGTCTTTATTCTCGTCATTTCGTCTTTATTCTCGACATTTCATCTTTATTCTCGACATTTGGACTTTATTCTCGACATTTCGTCTTTATTCTCGACATTTCGACTTTATTCTCGACATTTCGTCTTTATTCTCAACATTTCATCTTTATTCTCGACATTTGGTTTTTTTCTTTTTCTCTTATTTCTCGACATTTCGACTTTATTTTCTCGACATTTCATCTTTATTCTCGACATTTGTTTTTTTTTTTCTCGACATTTCGACTTTATTCTCGACATTTCGTCTTTATTCTCGACATTTCGTCTTTATTTCTCGACATTTCATCTTTATTCTCATCATTTCGACTTTATTCTCGACATTTCATCTTTATTCTCGACATTTCATCTTTATTCTCGACATTTCGTCTTTATTCTCGTCATTTCGTCTTTATTCTCGACATTTCATCTTTATTCTCGACATTTGGACTTTATTCTCGACATTTCGTCTTTATTCTCGACATTTCGAATTTATTCTTGACATTTCGTCTTTATTCTCAACATTTCATCTTTATTCTCGACATTTGGTTTTTTTTCTCGACATTTCGTCTTTATTCTCGACATTTCGACTTTATTCTCGACATTTCATCTTTATTCTCGACATTTGTTTTTTTTTCTCGACATTTCGTCTTTATTCTCGACATTTCGACTTTATTCTCGACATTTCGTCTTTATTCTCGACATTTCGTCTTTATTCTCGACATTTCGACTTTATTCTCGACATTTCGTCTTTATTCTCAACATTTCATCTTTATTCTCGACATTTCGTCTTTATTCTCGTCATTTCGTCTTTATTCTCGACATTTCATCTTTATTCTCGACATTTGGACTTTATTCTCGACATTTCGTCTTTATTCTCGACATTTCGACTTTATTCTCGACATTTCGTCTTTATTCTCGACATTTCATCTTTATTCTCGACATTTGGTTTTTTTTCTCGACATTTCGTCTTTATTCTCGACATTTCGACTTTATTCTCTTTCGACATTTCGACTTTATTCTCGTTTCGACATTTCGTCTTTATTCTCGACATTTCGACTTTATTCTCGACATTTCGTCTTTATTTTCTCACATTTCATTTCGATCTTTTATTCTCGACATTTGGTTTTTTTTTCTCGACATTTCGTCTTTATTCTCGAATTCGACATTTCGACTTTATTCTCGACATTTCATCTTTATTCTCGACATTTGTTTTTTTTTCTCGACATTTCGTCTTTATTCTCGACATTTCGACTTTATTCTCGACATTTCGACTTTATTCTCGACATTTCGACTTTATTCTCGACATTTCGTCTTTATTCTCGACATTTCGACTTTATTCTCGACATTTCATCTTTATTCTCAACATTTGTTTTTTTTTCTCGACATTTCGTCTTTATTCTCGACATTTCGACTTTATTCTCAACATTTCATCTTTATTCTCGACATTTGGTTTTTTTTCTCGACATTTCGTCTTTATTCTCGACATTTCGTCTTTATTTCTTCTCGACATTTTCGACTTTATTCTCGATTATTCTCGACATTTCGTCTTTATTCTCAACATTTCGTCTTTATTCTCTTTCGACATTTCGTCTTTATTCTCGACATTTCGACTTTATTCTCGACATTTCGTCTTTATTCTCGACATTTGGTTTTTTTTCTCGACATTTCGACTTTATTTCTCGACATTTCGACTTTATTCTCGACATTTCGACTTTATTCTCGACATTTCGTCTTTATTCTTTTCGAACATTTCATCTTTATTCTCGACATTTGGTTTTTTTTTTTTTTTCTCGACATTTCGTCTTTATTTCTCGACATTTCGACTTTATTCTCGACATTTTCGACTTTATTATCGACATTTCGACTTTATTCTCGACATTTCGACTTTATTCTCGACATTTCGTCTTTATTCTCGACATTTCATCCTTATTCTCGACATTTCATCTTTATACTCGTCATTTCGACTTTATTCTCGACATTTCATCTTTATTCTCGACATTTCGTCTTTATTCTCGACATTTCGACTTTATTCTCGACATTTTGACTTTATTCTCGACATTTCGACTTTATTCTCGACATTTCGTCTTTATTCTCAACATTTCATCTTTATTCTCGACATTTGGTTTTTTTTCTCGACATTTCGTCTTTATTCTCGACATTTCGACTTTATTCTCGACATTTCGACTTTATTCTCAACATTTCATCTTTATTCTCGACATTTGGTTTTTTTTCTCGACATTTCGACTTTATTCTCGACATTTCGTCTTTATTCTCGACATTTCGTCTTTATTCTCGACATTTTGACTTTATTCTCGACATTTCGTCTTTATTCTCGACATTTCGTCTTTATTCTCGACATTTCGACTTTATTCTCGACATTTTGTCTTTATTCTCAACATTTTGACCTTATTCTCGTCAGTGAGAAATATAAAAAAAAATCTATATTTTACTGTTGTTTCTTTATTCCCTCCTTAACTCCAGGTGGCAGTTTCTGCTCTTTAAAGACTCTGATTGTTTACGTCCTGCAGCTCCTACAGAGCTGAATAACAGATGGAAACAGTCCCGTGATATCACAGTAAATGATCAGACAGGCGGAGGATAAATACTCTGCAGACTTTGAGCTTCAAATGTGGAGGCGCGTGATTAGTTGGCAGCAGTCTGACGGAAACACGTGAGAATTTTTCACAAATTACAGCAGCCCGGTCGCCATTTTGGCCCCTGGACGGGGCCCCGCGGTGCGTGTTGTTCAGAGGCGTCACCAGGCCTGGGCCTGAATGTAAAAGGATGGTGCAGGAAAGATGGAGGGATATTGGAGCAGGAGAAGGTTAATCCTACATAATGATTTGACTTCATCTGAAAATACTTTCTGCTTTTTCTGCAGATGTGGGATGGAGAATAAATGTTCTTGTTGTCATTAAATATACATTTCCTTGTTTTTCTGGCAACAGATTCAAAGGATGAATTCGAAGCAACATTTGTTTGAATCGGGACGCGCGAGCGGAGCTGCAGGTTTGGAGGTGGGGGGGGGGGGGGGGGGGGGGGGGGGGGTAGCTCACGTCACTCCCGGTCCACATTATCCAGACGCAATTAGGTGTCCGCGCGCCGCCGGTCTCCGTTTGATGATCGCCTCGGGCAGCGCGCGCGAGGCCCCTAATCAGGAGAGTAAACTCCGCTATATTTCAATTTGGGAGGGCGCTCTTCCGCTCCGGGGGGCTGTGGCACCGGTGATAAATAAAACACCCATTTACTACCCCCCTCCCCCCCCCCCACCCCCCCCCAGGCAGACATCTAAACTGCACTCGCCACCGGGCCCGTAATCATAGCCTGCATTTGGACGCCCCGACATAAATCACGCAATTGGAAACGCCATGATGGGGGGAGGGGGGGGGGGGGGCAAACTCAGACAAATGCAGCGTGTAAACCTTGTCAGGCCTCGCGAGCTGATACGAAATCATCTCCAATGAGGAATGAAACTAAATGAAACAACTGACTCCCATCCAAACATCCAGCGGCTCCTCCGCGGGGCGGACCAGAACTCCGGCGGTCCAGGCTAACAGGATTACAGCTCCTCTGGTGTAATCCCCCCCCCCCTTTATTATGACGCATCTGTGATTAAGAGACGTGTCAAAGGTGGCTGCCCCCAGCGCAGCTCCTTTCAGATGTTAACCAGCGCGCTCCTGAAGCGCTCCGAGTGTTAATTGGCTGATTGAGTCCATTTGTGTTAATCCCTCCGCCCTCAAACCCTCCGAACCCGCCGGTGGATTTGGGGTGAAGTGCCGCGCGCGATCTCTATTCAAATATTTCCATATGACAACTGCTCACAGACCACTCCAATTAAAGGCCAGTCACTTTCCATTTAAGCCGCTCAATGGATCCGCGCTGCGTGCGTGGCGCAAACAAAAGGATCTTTCCAAAGCATTTAACTCCCCAAAAGTGACTCGGGCCGAACCCCCCCGGACCCACCCCCGCTCCCAGAGGGCATCTCAGGGGGATTAGATACTGGATCTGGGAGGAGAGTTGGGGCGGGTCCGGCCCCGCGCGCTCAGCGCCGCGAAAAATGAGATGCGCATTTAAATCTGAGCGCAGCGGAGACTGGCCCCGCCCCCCCTCGCCCCGCCCCCACCGGCCCGGGGGTTAATTAAGGAGCCTTCAGAGCTGGAAAGGCAGGAGAGGCCTGGTTTGATACTCCCTGCATCTGTGAATTCAGCTTCATCCAGGCCCCGCTGTGGAAAAAGGGAGGATTTTAAATAGAAAATTAGCATTCAGATGAGAGGCGGGAGCTTTATACGGAGCAGGACTGACGAAGAGTCACAGATTATACGAAGATACAGATCACTGAACATGACACAGTCTGCATTTAGCAGGACAAAACATGAGGTTCAGTCAGCCAGAGGGACTTTATTCACCCGCTGATGTTCCCGTCCCTCCAGACGTCACCGACCCGATTAGGATTCATTTATGGCTTCAAACAGCCATTTCTGGATTATCTTTCCATCCTTGTATATCAGAAGAGCAAATATATAATCAATCACACTGTCCAGAAGCTCATAATATTCTGATTTACAGTCATATGAAAAAGTTTGGGCACCCCTGATCATTTTCAATATTTTCCTTTATAAATCATTGGTTGTTCAGATCAGCAATTTCAGTTAAATATATCATATAGCAGACAAACACAGTGATATTTGAGAAGTGAAATGAAGTTTATAGGATGTACAGAAAGTGTGCAATAATTACTTAAACAAAAGTAGGCAGGTGCATTTGGGCACCCTTGTTGTTTTATTGATTTGAATACCTTTAGCACTAATAATCGGAACACAAAATTTGTTTGGTAAGCTCATTGACCCTTGACCTACATACACAGGTGAAGCCAATCATGAGAAAGGGTATTTAAGGTGGCCAGTTGCAAGTTGTTCTCCTCTTTGCATCTTCTCTGAAGAGTGGCAACATGGGAGCCTCAAAACAACTGTCAAATGACCTGAAAACAAAGATTGTTCAACATCATGGTTTAGGGGAAGGATACAAAAAGCTAGCTCAGAGATTTCAGCTGTCAGTTTCCACTGTGAGGAACATCGTGAGGAAATGGAAGACCACAGGCACAGTTGTAGTTAAGGCCCGAAGTGGCAGGCCAAGAAAAATCTCAGATAGGCAGAGGCGAAGGATGGTGAGAACAGTCAAGCTCAACCCACAGACCAGCTCCAAAGACCTACAACATGATCTTGCTGCAGATGGAGTCACTTGTGCATCGTTCAACTATTCAGCGCACTTTGCACAAGGAGATGCTGTATGGGAGAGTAATGCGGCAAGAAGCCTTTTCTGCGCACCTGCCACAAACAGAGTCGCTTGAGGTATGCTAAAGCACATTTGGACAAGCCAGCTTCATTTTGGAAGAAGGTACTGTTGACTGATGAAACTAAAATTAAGTTATTTGGACATAACAGGGGGCGTCATGCATGGCGGAAGAAGAACACAGCATTCCAAGACAAACACTTGCTACCCACAGTAAAATTTGGTGGTGGTTCCATCATGATGTGGGGCTGTGTGGCCAGTGCAGGTACTGGCAATCTTGTTAAAGTTGAAGGTCGCATGGATTCCAGTCAGTATCAGCAGATTCTTGCGAACAATGTTCAAGAATCTACTCAGGCATTCATACAGAGGAACAAGTACAATGTTCTGGAATGGCCATCTCAGTCCCCAGACCTAAATATTATTGAAAATCTGTGGTGTGATTTAAAGCGGGCTGTCCATGCTCGGAAACCATCAAACCTGACTGAACTGGAGATGTTTTGTAAAGAAGAATGGTCAAAAATACCATTCAACCAGAATCCAGAGCCTCATTGGAAGCTATAGGAAGCGTTTAGAGGCTGTTATTTCTGCAAAAGGAGGATCTACTAAATATTGACGTAATTTTTCTGTTGGGGTGCCCAAATTTATGCACCTGCCTATTTTTGTTTAAGTAATTATTGCACACTTTCTGTAAATCCTATAAACTTCATTTCACTTCTCAAATATCACTGTGTTTGTCTGCTATATGATATATTTAACTGAAATTGCTGATCCGAACAACCAATGATTTATAAAGGAAAATATTGAAAATGATCAGGGGTGCCCAAGCCGAACTCAACATTAACAGAAACTGTGACTTAACTTCAACCAGAATGATCCTGAGTGATTAAGAGCTTTGTGATTAGTTTTACTGAATAGAGACGATAAAACGGGTGAAACGTGATCCGTCTTTGGTCGTAGTCTCTGCGGTCCAGCTAGGGATGCACGATAACTGTTTTTTAAAACCGACTGATACCGATAACCGATAACACACACATATACCTAAGATCATTACATCAATACTATGAACAAAACCCAAAATAGTTTTGACTTTTTAAATGAACAGATATTTATTTTTTCCAATGAAAAACTATTGTCAAGCCTCTAAAACATTTTCATAAAGCTATTAAACAAACCTATTTGATATCTCACATTAACTTAAATAAGGTTCATTACTGACTGATATAAAAAATAAAGGCTCCTTGAACTGATGGAAATACATGCATCAGAATTACTAACTGAAAAAGATTAACATTTAAAGGATTTTGACTTGTGGTTCAATTTAAATTAATACCTTTAATTAAAGTAAATGAGGTTCAGTAGTTTTTATTTTTAATCTCAATGAAGCTTTAGATGAGAAGAATGAGGGAGAGGAGAGACTGCTGCTGGCTTGTACACGTTAGCATTAGCTTCCGTTAGCTCACGATTTCAAAACTCCATGGAAGCGATTGTTATGTTGTATGTGGCTGATCAGGTTTTACGTATTAAAGCTTGTGCTTCCCTCCTCGTAGAATTCACTCAGAGGATTCGTCACAAATAACCACCAAACTATCTTCTTCTGAAACTTTAACGAAGTTCCACGCCGCCATGTTTGTTGTGATTAGCGCTGTGCTGCAGGCTGCATTCAAGGTGTAACATAAATTCCCACGTTCCCTCGTTTGCTAGTCGTTCTTTCAGCCTTTTCTATTTTTTCTTTTGTATGTGTAACATGTGGGAGAATACTGCGAATATCAATTCAAGTCAGCAACTACTAAAATTATAACCGAGTTAACGAGTTGTTTTCTGGCATGAGGGGGTATTCTTGATTTTCCTGATTGAGTAATCGTTTTTCTGATTATGCCGACGTCACTTGAACATAACATTCACTGTTGGTCATTTAAGACTCAGAGGGAGCGAGACACTGCTGTGTTGACAAAAATATATATGTTATCGGGGCTATTCGTCATGATATCGGAGTTATCGGGATGATGTCATAATTTCCTGTTATCGGCTGATAGTTATCGTGCACCCCTCGGTCCAGCCTGGATGAAATAAAAGCTGCCTCTGTTACACCTTCACTCCGCCGCACCTTGAGAACAGCACAGAGGTGGAAAGACGCAACATTTCACTCGTTCTGCAGCTGTTTCTGCCGTGGCGGGGAGTAACGGGGGCTAAATTTGGGCCGTGTGACTTGGTGTTGCAGAAAGGTGTAACGGGGGGATGAGTCGGTCCCTCGTGGGGACAGTGGAGGACTGACAGAGACGTTCTGGTCCGAATGTCACAATAAGACTTCAAAAAACACTAGACTGGTCGTATCGGGAGGAAACCAGGCGAATCCTGCTGCCGCGGTCAGAAACCCAGAGCAGCCTCCACCAGCTGAAGCTAGGTCAACGTGTGCTACTCACCTGACAACCAGGTAGAAACTTCCTGCATTTATTCATTTAGCTCATTCAGCAGCAGCTGAATATGACGGCCAGCGTCTGGAGACATTACGCTTTTGCTCCTGACGTCCTGTCGTTAGGTTGCGGGACGCCACGAAAGGTGCAGCTGGTGCAAAAGCACCGGCTGGGAACGCCGCGCCTTCGTGGGATCACTGTGAATGCACAACTGGAGAGTGAAGGCGGAATGAAGATGGCTGTGTGAAAGTCGCCTTTAGTCTTTTAAAACCAGCGTCAAAGGTGGAGGGCAGTGGCTTTTCACTTTTATTTTCAAAAGATCTCGGCCCCGATCGTACACTTCCCGCTAGCCGCCACCCGCCACCCACAAATTGCGGGTTTAGGAACCTCCGCTAACCGCTAATGCAATCTTCCGCTTGTTGAAGCCGCTAATTATGCCGATTCCCTTACTCACATTGTAGGTGTGGCAATGGGCGTGTCTTTTGCCTTTTTTGCAAACTCGGTATGTTGCGATTGCGGGTCACATGTCAGTGCGTACAAGTGCGCATCCAAATGGCATCAATGCGCGTCCACCTGGTCACATGTGGACGTGCACAAAGGGCTCCACCTCTGGAATTAACTCTTGTATAAAAAGCTTGATTTGCCCTCAGTTGAACCCCTGAGAAAATGTCAGAGATCGTCTTAAACGGCTTGATCACCAGTTAAACCATAGACGACCAGAGTGTGTTTACTGGGAGGACACCAACTATCTGGGACTTTCAGGTAGCCGATAGGAATTGTCTGTGTATCTGGATGAAAAGACGCTCTATAGCGGTTTGCGGGTAGCACCAGTGTTGGGCAAGTTCACTTTCTACACAAACTAGTTCAGTTCATAGTTCATAGAAATTAAAATTCATTTCAACAAATGAACTAAATAATTCATTTTCATTTCATTTGGTGAACTTTCGTTCAATGAACGTGTTCAGCTACAACACTGGGTAGCGCAACTTGCTCTTAAAGGCAACAGCTACTGACGCACTGACTGGTTTAACAGGTGGAACGCTCTAACCACTCCTATGGATAACATAGCGGGTAGCGCAGGTGGGATAGCGGGTTTAGCAGGAGTGGAACTTTGTGTTCTTAGCAGGGCAACGCCCCTCCCGCTACCTGCTATCTCTTAACACTAGAAGTCCCACGGAGGAGTCAATTGACATTTTTACCTAGAAGACTCACAAGAGTGTCATTTGGCCCCTAGTCCCCCCAGTGGACACTCCTTTGTTATGGAAATGTGGCTGTTAGTGGCACACTGCAGGAGTCACTTCAGCCTGTGTGTGTGGGGGGGGGGGGGACCCCCAGGCAACCTCTTTGTACTGAGGTAGGTTATGCGTGATTTTGGTTATGGTGATTTTTGGACCTGCAGCGACCACGAAGAGGAGGCTAAGCACGAGCAGGTCGATTACTGTAGGCCCACAGCTACTTTCTTGGATCCATCAAGCTAACTCCTCTACTGGCATTAGCTGGAATTGATGCGGTGGAATGCGAATATACTGTGTTCTAGCTCATGAATTTCTGCTGAAGAAAATGACTGATAGTCTACTCCAGTTCCCCCGAAGATGGAAAATGGACAATCCCAAACATCCATAGCACATTCAATGGAGCCCTCCAAGCTATGCCTACTCTTGTATAGGCCTAATAGCTTATACCCTTGCCCTAACTTTAGGAGCTTCCACGGCAAAATGTGAAAGCAGCCACCGGTTCCCAAACTTTTTTTTTTCTGACGGAGCCCCCTTAGACCAAAACATATTGGAGGACTTCCTGCCGCTCGACTCAGTTTTGAGCCCCAAACTCGTCTCCAAGGCAGCTATGCGTGTTATATTGGTGATATACATGTGATATCCGCGGCTGACAAGCTTTCCTTTTGACTATAATAGAACAGTAAAAAAAAGTCTTAAAGACTATATGATTGATAATGTTAGTGAAAATTTGAATTCATAATATTATTATATTTATTATATATATTAGGCCTATCTATCTATCTGTCTATCTGTCTATCTATCTAATCACTGAGGTCAGAGGTCAGAGAAATGTAAACAACAACAGTTGCTATTTACCTGTGGTGATTTTGGAGGCTGACAGCCGTTGGGAAGAAGCTGTCTGTCCCTGTTTGTCTTGGCTGTTACCACTGTAAGGTGTGATCCCCTCACCCCTCACCCCACACACTGCCCCGAACAGCCTCATTACCATAACAAAATGGGTGATTAGTGTGTCTTCTAGTGTTAAGGCTGTCTGAGCATGCTCAGTCTGTGAGGCTGTCTGAGCATGCTCAGTCTGTAAGGCTGTCTGAGCATGCTCAGTCTGTAAGGCTGTCTGAGCATGCTCAGTCTGTAAGGCTGTCTGAGCATGCTCAGTCTGTAAGGCTGTCTGAGCATGCTCAGTGTGTAAGGCTGTCTGAGCATGCTCAGTCTGTAAGGCTGTCTGAGCATGCTCAGTCTGTGAGGCTGTCTGAGCATGCTCAGTCTGTAAGGCTGTCTGAGGCATGCTCAGTGTGTAAGGCTGTCTGAGGCATGCTCAGTTGTAAGGCTGTCTGAGCATGCTCAGTCTGTAAGGCTGTCTGAGCATGCTCAGTGTGTAAGGCTGTCTGAGCATGCTCAGTCTGTAAGGCTGTCTGAGCATGCTCAGTGTGTAAGGCTGTCTGAGCATGCTCAGTCTGTAAGGCTAACTGAGCATGCTCAGTGTGTAAGGCTGTCTGAGCATGCTCAGTCTGTAAGGCTAACTGAGCATGCTCAGTCCTGTAAGGCTGTCTCTGAGCATGCTCAGTGTGTAGGCTGTCTGAGCATGCTCAGTGTGTAAGGCTGTCTGAGCATGCTCAGTCAGCTGTAAGGCTGTCTGAGCATGCTCAGTCTGTAAGGCTGTCTGAGCATGCTCAGTGTCTGTAAGGCTGTCTGAGCATGCTCAGTGTGTAAGGCTGTCTGAGCATGCTCAGTGTGTAAGGCTGTCTGAGCATGCTCAGTCTGTAAGGCTGTCTGAGCATGCTCAGTCTGTAAGGCTGACTGAGCATGCTCAGTCTGTAAGGCTGTCTGAGCATGCTCAGTCTGTAAGGCTGTCTGAGCATGCTCAGTCTGTAAGGCTGTCTGAGCATGCTCAGTGTGTAAGGCTGTCTGAGCATGCTCAGTCTGTAAGGCTGTCTGAGCATGCTCAGTCTGTAAGGCTGTCTGAGCATGCTCAGTGTGTAAGGCTGTCTGAGCATGCTCAGTCTGTAAGGCTGTCTGAGCATGCTCAGTCTGTAAGGCTGTCTGAGCATGCTCAGTCTCTGTAAGGCTAACTGAGCATGCTCAGTGTGTAAGGCTGTCTGAGCATGCTCAGTGTGTAAGGCTGTCTGAGCATGCTCAGTCTGTAAGGCTGTCTGAGCATGCTCAGTGTGTGTAAGGCTGTCTGAGCATGCTCAGTCAGTAAGGCTGTCTGAGCATGCTCAGTCTGTAAGGCTGTCTGAGCATGCTCAGTCTGTAAGGCTGTCTGAGCATGCTCAGTCTGTAAGGCTGTCTGAGCATGCTCAGTGTGTAAGGCTGTCTGAGCATGCTCAGTCTGTAAGGCTGTCTGAGCATGCTCAGTCTGTAAGGCTGTCTGAGCATGCTCAGTGTGTAAGGCTGTCTGAGCATGCTCAGTCTCTGTAAGGCTGTCTGAGCATGCTCAGTCTGTAAGGCTGTCTGAGCATGCTCAGTCTGTAAGGCTGACTGAGCATGCTCAGTGTGTAAGGCTGTCTGAGCATGCTCAGTCTGTAAGGCTGTCTGAGCATGCTCAGTGTGTAAGGCTGTCTGAGCATGCTCAGTGTGTAAGGCTGTCTGAGCATGCTCAGTGTGTAAAGGCTGCTAACTGAGCATGCTCAGTCTGTAAGGCTACTGAGCATGCTCAGTCTGTAAGGCTGTCTGAGCATGCTCAGTGTCTGTAAGGCTAACTGAGCATGCTCAGTCTGTAAGGCTGTCTGAGCATGCTCAGTGTGTAAGGCTGTCTGAGCATGCTCAGTCTGTAAGGCTAACTGAGCATGCTCAGTCTGTAAGGCTGTCTGAGCATGCTCAGTCTGTAAGGCTGTCTGAGCATGCTCAGTCTGTAAGGCTGTCTGAGCATGCTCAGTCTGTAAGGCTAACTGAGCATGCTCAGTGTGTAAGGCTGTCTGAGCATGCTCAGTGTGTAAGGCTGTCTGAGCATGCTCAGTCTGTAAGGCTGTCTGAGCATGCTCAGTCTGTAAGGCTGTCTGAGCATGCTCAGTGTGTAAGGCTGTCTGAGCATGCTCAGTCTGTAAGGCTGTCTGAGCATGCTCAGTGTGTAAGGCTGTCTGAGCATGCTCATGTGTGTAAGGCTGTCTGAGCATGCTCAGTCTGTAAGGCTGTCTGAGCATGCTCAGTGTGTAAGGCTGTCTGAGCATGCTCAGTCTGTAAGGCTGTCTGAGCATGCTCAGTGTCTGTAAGGCTGTCTGAGCATGCTCAGTCTGTAAGTCTGTCTGAGCATGCTCAGTCTGTAAGGCTGTCTGAGCATGCTCAGTGTGTAAGGCTGTCTGAGCATGCTCAGTCTGTAAGGCTGTCTGAGCATGCTCAGTCTGTAAGGCTGTCTGAGCATGCTCAGTGTGTAAGGCTGTCTGAGCATGCTCAGTCTGTAAGGCTGTCTGAGCATGCTCAGTCTGTAAGGCTGTCTGAGCATGCTCAGTGTGTAAGGCTGTCTGAGCATGCTCAGTGTGCAAGGTTGTCTGAGCATGCTCAGTCTGTAAGGCTAACTGAGCATGCTCAGTCTGTAAGGCTGTCTGAGCATGCTCAGTGTGTAAGGCTGTCTGAGCATGCTCAGTCTGTAAGGCTGAACTGAGCATGCTCAGTGTGTAAGGCTGTCTGAGCATGCTCAGTCTGTAAGGCTGTCTGAGCATGCTCAGTGTGTAAGGCTGTCTGAGCATGCTCAGTCTGTAAGGCTGTCTGAGCATGCTCAGTGTGTAAGGCTGTCTGAGCATGCTCAGTGTGTAAGGCTGTCTGAGCATGCTCAGTGTCTGTAAGGCTGTCTGAGCATGCTCAGTGTGTAAGGCTGTCTGAGCATGCTCAGTCTGTAAGGCTGTCTGAGCATGCTCAGTGTGTAAGGCTGTCTGAGCATGCTCAGTCTGTAAGGCTGTCTGAGCATGCTCAGTGTGTAAGGCTGTCTGAGCATGCTCAGTCTGTAAGGCTGAGCATGCTCAGTCTGTAAGGCTGTCTGAGCATGCTCATGCTCAGTCTGTAAGGCTGTCTGAGCATGCTCAGTGTGTAAGGCTGTCTGAGCATGCTCAGTCTGTAAGGCTGTCTGAGCATGCTCAGTGTGTAAGGCTGTCTGAGCATGCTCAGTCTGTAAGGCTGTGTCTGAGCATGCTCAGTCTGTAAGGCTGTCTGAGCATGCTCAGTCTGTAAGGCTGTCTGAGCATGCTCAGTCTGTAAGGCTGTGTCTGAGCATGCTCAGTCTGTAAGGCTGTCTGAGCATGCTCAGTGTGTAAGGCTGTCTGAGCATGCTCAGTGTAAGGCTGTCCTGAGCATGCTCAGTGTGTAAGGCTGTCTGAGCATGCTCAGTGTGAAGGGCTGTCTGAGCATGCTCAGTGTGTAAGGCTGTCTGAGCATGCTCAGTCTGTAAGGCTGTCTGAGCATGCTCAGTGTGTAAGGCTGTCTGAGCATGCTCAGTGTGTAAGGCTGTCTGAGCATGCTCAGTGTGTAAGGCTGTCTGAGCATGCTCAGTCTGTAAGGCTGTCTGAGCATGCTCAGTGTGTAAGGCTGTCTGAGCATGCTCAGTCTGTAAGGCTGTCTGAGCATGCTCAGTCTGTAAGGCTGTCTGAGCATGCTCAGTGTGTAAGGCTGTCTGAGCATGCTCAGTCTGTAAGGCTGTCTGAGCATGCTCAGTCTGTAAGGCTAACTGAGCATGCTCAGTGTACAAGGCTGTCTGAGCATGCTCAGTCTGTAAGGCTAACTGAGCATGCTCAGTGTACAAGGCTGTCTGAGCATGCTCAGTGTGTAAGGCTGTCTGAGCATGCTCAGTGTACAAGGCTGTCTGAGCATGCTCAGTGTACAAGGCTGTCTGAGCATGCTCAGTGTGTAAGGCTGTCTGAGCATGCTCAGTCTGTAAGGCTGTCTGAGCATGCTCAGTGTGTAAGGCTGTCTGAGCATGCTCAGTGTGTAAGGCTGTCTGAGCATGCTCAGTCTGTAAGGCTGTCTGAGCATGCTCAGTCTGTGAGGTTGTCTGAGCATGCTCAGTCTGTAAGGCTGTCTGAGCATGCTCAGTGTGTAAGGCTGTCTGAGCATGCTCAGTGTGTAAGGCTGTCTGAGCATGCTCAGTCTGTAAGGCTAACTGAGCATGCTCAGTCTGTAAGGCTGTCTGAGCATGCTCAGTGTGTAAGGCTGTCTGAGCATGCTCAGTGTGTAAGGCTGTCTGAGCATGCTCAGTCTGTAAGGCTGTCTGAGCATGCTCAGTCTGTAAGGCTGTCTGAGCATGCTCAGTCTGTAAGGCTGTCTGAGCATGCTCAGTGTGTAAGGCTGTCTGAGCATGCTCAGTGTGTAAGGCTGTCTGAGCATGCTCAGTCTGTAAGGCTGTCTGAGCATGCTCAGTGTGTAAGGCTGTCTGAGCATGCTCAGTGTGTAAGGCTGTCTGAGCATGCTCAGTGTGTAAGGCTGTCTGAGCATGCTCAGTGCTGTAAGGCTGTCTGAGCATGCTCAGTCTGTAAGGCTGTCTGAGCATGCTCAGTCTGTAAGGCTGTCTGAGCATGCTCAGTGTGTAAGGCTGTCTGAGCATGCTCAGTCTGTAAGGCTGTCTGAGCATGCTCAGTGTGTAAGGCTGTCTGAGCATGCTCAGTCTGTAAGGCTAACTGAGCATGCTCAGTGTGTAAGGCTGTCTGAGCATGCTCAGTCTGTAAGGCTGTCTGAGCATGCTCAGTGTGTAAGGCTGTCTGAGCATGCTCAGTGTGTAAGGCTGTCTGAGCATGCTCAGTCTGTAAGGCTAATGTCTGAGCATGCTCAGTGTGTAAGGCTGTCTGAGCATGCTCAGTGTGTAAGGCTGTCTGAGCATGCTCAGTGTGTAAGGCTGTCTGAGCATGCTCAGTGTGTGTAAGGCTGTCTGAGCATGCTCAGTCTGTAAGGCTGAACTGAGCATGCTCAGTGTGTAAGGCTGTCTGAGCATGCTCAGTCTGTAAGGCTGTCTGAGCATGCTCAGTGTAAGGCTGTCTGAGCATGCTCAGTGTGTAAGGCTGTCTGAGCATGCTCAGTGTGTAAGGCTGTCTGAGCATGCTCAGTGTGTAAGGCTGTCTGAGCATGCTCAGTCTGTAAGGCTGTCTGAGCATGCTCAGTGCTGTGTAAGGCTGTCTGAGCATGCTCAGTCTGTAAGGCTGTCTGAGCATGCTCAGTGTGTAAGGCTGTCTGAGCATGCTCAGTGTGTAAGGCTGTCTGAGCATGCTCAGTGTGTAAGGCTGTCTGAAGCATGCTCAGTCTGTAAGGCTGTCTGAGCATGCTCAGTCTGTAAGGCTGTCTGAGCATGCTCAGTGTGTAAAGGCTGTCTGAGCATGCTCAGTGTGTAAGGCTGTCTGAGCATGCTCAGTCTGTAAGGCTGTCTGAGCATGCTCAGTGTCTGTCAAGGCTGTCTGAGCATGCTCAGTCTGTAAGGCTGTCTGAGCATGCTCAGTCTGTAAGGCTGTCTGAGCATGCTCAGTGTGTAAGGCTGAGCATGCTCAGTGTAAGGCTGTCTGAGCATGCTCAGTTTGTAAGGCTGTCTGAGCATGCTCAGTCTGTAAGGCTGTCTGAGCATGCTCAGTCTGTAAGGCTGTCTGAGCATGCTCAGTCTGTAAGGCTGTCTGAGCATGCTCAGTGTGTAAGGCTGTCTGAGCATGCTCAGTGTGTAAGGCTGTCTGAGCATGCTCAGTCTGTAAGGCTGTCTGAGCATGCTCAGTGTGTAAGGCTGTCTGAGCATGCTCAGTGTGTAAGGCTGTCTGAGCATGCTCAGTGTGTAAGGCTGAGCATGCTCAGTCTGTAAGGCTGTCTGAGCATGCTCAGTGTGTAAGGCTGTCTGAGCATGCTCAGTCTGTAAGGCTGTCTGAGCATGCTCAGTCTGTAAGGCTAACTGAGCATGCTCAGTGTGTAAGGCTGTCTGAGCATGCTCAGTCTGTAAGGCTGTCTGAGCATGCTCAGTGTGTAAGGCTGTCTGAGCATGCTCAGTGTGTAAGGCTGACTGAGCATGCTCAGTCTGTAAGGCTGTCTGAGCATGCTCAGTGTGTAAGGCTGTCTGAGCATGCTCAGTGTGTAAGGCTGTCTGAGCATGCTCAGTGTGTAAGGCTGTCTGAGCATGCTCAGTCTGTAAGGCTAACTGAGCATGCTCAGTGTAAGGCTGCTTACAGACTGAGCATGCTCAGACAGCCTTACACTGAGCATGCTCAGACAGCCTTAGACTGAGCATGCTCAGTTAGCCTTACACTGACTGAGCATGCTCAGACAGCCTTACACACTGAGCATGCTCAGAAGCCTTACTGAGCATGCTCAGACGCCTTACAGACTGAGCATGCTCAGACAGCCTTGCACACTGAGCATGCTCAGACAGCCTTACAACTGAGCATGCTCAGACAGCCTTACAGACTGAGCATGCTCAGACAGCCTTACACACTGAGCATGCTCAGACAGCCTTACAGACTGAGCATGCTCAGACAGCCTTACACACTGAGCATGCTCAGACAGCCTTACAGACTGAGCATGCTCAGACAGCCTTACAGACTGAGCATGCTCAGTCAGCCTTACAGACTGAGCATGCTCAGACAGCCTTACACACTGAGCATGCTCAGACAGCCTTACAGACTGAGCATGCTCAGAGCCTTACAGACTGAGCATGCTCAGACAGCCTTACACACTGAGCATGCTCAGTTACAGCCTTACACACTGAGCATGCTCAGACAGCCTTACACACACTGAGCATGCTCAGACAGCCTTACAGACTGAGCATGCTCAGTTAGCCTTACAGACTGAGCATGCTCAGACCTTACACACTGAGCATGCTCAGACACAGCCTTACAGACTGAGCATGCTCAGACAGCCTTACACACTGAGCATGCTCAGACAGCCTTACACTGAGCATGCTGAGCATGCTCAGACAGCCTTACAGACTGAGCATGCTCATTACAGCCTTACACACTGAGCATGCTCAGACAGCCTTACACACTGAGCATGCTCAGACAGCCTTACAGACTGAGCATGCTCAGACAGCCTTACACACTGAGCATGCTCAGACAGCCTTACAGACTGAGCATGCTCAGACAGCCTTACACACTGAGCATGCTCAGACAGCCTTACAGACTGAGCATGCTCAGTTACAACCTCACAGACTGAGCATGCTCAGACAGCCTTACACACTGAGCATGCTCAGACAGCCTTACACACTGAGCATGCTCAGTCAGCCTTACACTGAGAGCATGCTCAGACAGCCTTACACACTGAGCATGCTCAGACAGCCTTACAGACTGAGCATGCTCAGACAGCCTTACAGACTGAGCATGCTCAGACAGCCTTACAGACTGAGCATGCTCAGACAGCCTTACACACTGAGCATGCTCAGACAGCCTTACACACTGAGCATGCTCAGACAGCCTTACACACTGAGCATGCTCAGACAGCCTTACAGACTGAGCATGCTCAGACAGCCTTACAGACTGAGCATGCTCAGTTAGCCTTACAGACTGAGCATGCTCAGTCAGCCTTACAGACTGAGCATGCTCAGACAGCCTTACAGACTGAGCATGCTCAGTTAGCCTTACAGACTGAGCATGCTCAGACAGCCTTACAGACTGAGCATGCTCAGACAGCCTTACAGACTGAGCATGCTCAGACAGCCTTACACACTGAGCATGCTCAGACAGCCTTACAGACTGAGCATGCTCAGACAGCCTTACACACTGAGCATGCTCAGACAGCCTTACAGACTGAGCATGCTCAGTCAGCCTTACACACTGAGCATGCTCAGACAGCCTTACAGACTGAGCATGCTCAGACAGCCTTACAGACTGAGCATGCTCAGACAGCCTTACACACTGAGCATGCTCAGACAGCCTTACACCTGAGCATGCTCAGACAGCCTTACAGACTGAGCATGCTCAGACAGCCTTACAGCACTGAGCATGCTCAGACAGCCTTACACACTGAGCATGCTCAGACAGCCTTACAGACTGAGCATGCTCAGACAGCCTTACACACTGAGCATGCTCAGTTAGCCTTACAGACTGAGCATGCTCAGACAGCCTTACAGACTGAGCATGCTCAGACAGCCTTACAGACTGAGCATGCTCAGACAGCCTTACATACTGAGCATGCTCAGACAGCCTTACAGACTGAGCATGCTCACAGCCTTACACACTGAGCATGCTCAGACAGCCTTACAGACTGAGCATGCTCAGACAGCCTTACACACTGAGCATGCTCAGACAGCCTTACAGACTGAGCATGCTCAGTTAGCCTTACACTGAGCATGCTCAGACAGCCTTACACACTGAGCATGCTCAGACAGCCTTACAGACTGAGCATGCTCAGACAGCCTTACAGACTGAGCATGCTCAGACAGCCTTACACACTGAGCATGCTCAGACAGCCTTACAGACTGAGCATGCTCAGACAGCCTTACAGACTGAGCATGCTCAGACAGCCTTACACACTGAGCATGCTCAGTCAGCCTTACAGACTGAGCATGCTCAGACAGAGCCTTACAGACTGAGCATGCTCAGACAGCCTTACAGACTGAGCATGCTCAGACAGCCTTACACACTGAGCATGCTCAGACAGCCTTACCACTGAGCATGCTCAGTTAGCCTTACAGACTGAGCATGCTCAGACAGCCTTACAGACTGAGCATGCTCAGACAGCCTTACACACTGAGCATGCTCAGACAGCCTTACACACTGAGCATGCTCAGACAGCCTTACAGACTGAGCATGCTCAGACAGCCTTACACACTGAGCATGCTCAGACAGCCTTACACACTGAGCATGCTCAGACAGCCTTACAGACTGAGCATGCTCAGTTAGCCTTACAGACTGAGCATGCTCAGACAGCCTTACACACTGAGCATGCTCAGACAGCCTTACAGACTGAGCATGCTCAGTTACCTTACAGACTGAGCATGCTCAGACAGCCTTACAGACTGAGCATGCTCAGACAGCCTTACAGACTGAGCATGCTCAGACAGCCTTACACACTGAGCATGCTCAGACAGCCTTACACACTGAGCATGCTCAGACAGCCTTACAGACTGAGCATGCTCAGACAGCCTTACAGACTGAGCATGCTCAGTCAGCCTTACAGACTGAGCATGCTCAGACAGCCTTACAGACTGAGCATGCTCAGACAGCACACTGAGCATGCTCAGACAGCCTTACACACTGAGCATGCTCAGACAGCCTTACAGACTGAGCATGCTCAGACAGCCTTACAGACTGAGCATGCTCAGACAGCCTTACACACTGAGCATGCTCAGACAGCCTTACACACTGAGCATGCTCAGTCAGCCTTACAGACTGAGCATGCTCAGACAGCCTTACAGACTGAGCATGCTCAGTTAGCCTTACAGACTGAGCATGCTCAGACAGCCTTACAGACTGAGCATGCTCAGACAGCCTTACAGACTGAGCATGCTCAGACAGCCTTACAGACTGAGCATGCTCAGACAGCCTTACACACTGAGCATGCTCAGACAGCCTTACAGACTGAGCATGCTCAGACAGCCTTACACACTGAGCATGCTCAGACAGCCTTACACACTGAGCATGCTCAGACAGCCTTACATACTGAGCATGCTCAGACAGCCTTACACACTGAGCATGCTCAGTTAGCCTTACAGACTGAGCATGCTCAGACAGCCTTACAGACTGAGCATGCTCAGACAGCCTTACAGACTGAGCATGCTCAGACAGCCTTACAGACTGAGCATGCTCAGACAGCCTTACACACTGAGCATGCTCAGTTAGCCTTACACTGAGCATGCTCAGACAGCCTTACAGACTGAGCATGCTCAGACAGCCTTAGACAGACTGAGCATGCTCAGACAGCCTTACAGACTGAGCATGCTCAGACAGCCTTACAGACTGAGCATGCTCAGACAGCCTTACACACTGAGCATGCTCAGACAGCCTTACAGACTGAGCATGCTCAGTTAGCCTTACAGACTGAGCATGCTCAGACAGCCTTACACACTGAGCATGCTCAGACAGCCTTACACTGAGCATGATGCTCAGTTAGCCTTACAGACTGAGCATGCTCAGACAGCCTTACACACTGAGCATGCTCAGACAGCCTTACAGACTGAGCATGCTCAGACAGCCTTACAGACTGAGCATGCTCAGACAGCCTTACACACTGAGCATGCTCAGACAGCCTTACACACTGAGCATGCTCAGACAGCCTTACAGACTGAGCATGCTCAGACAGCCTTACACACTGAGCATGCTCAGACAGCCTTACACACTGAGCATGCTCAGACAGCCTTACACACTGAGCATGCTCAGACAGCCTTACACACTGAGCATGCTCAGACAGCCTTACACACTGAGCATGCTCAGACAGCCTTACACACTGAGCATGCTCAGACAGCCTTACAGACTGAGCATGCTCAGACAGCCTTACACACTGAGCATGCTCAGTTAGCCTTACACTGAGCATGCTCAGACAGCCTTACAGACTGAGCATGCTCAGACAGCCTTACAGACTGAGCATGCTCAGACAGCCTTACAGACTGAGCATGCTCAGACAGCCTTACAGACTGAGCATGCTCAGACAGCCTTACACACTGAGCATGCTCAGACAGCCTTACACACTGAGCATGCTCAGACAGCCTTACAGACTGAGCATGCTCAGACAGCCTTACAGACTGAGCATGCTCAGACAGCCTTACACACTGAGCATGCTCAGACAGCCTTACAGACTGAGCATGCTCAGTTAGCCTTACACACTGAGCATGCTCAGACAGCCTTACAGACTGAGCATGCTCAGTTAGCCTTAAACACTGAGCATGCTCAGACAGCCTTACACACTGAGCATGCTCAGACAGCCTTACAGACATGCTCAGAGCATGCTCAGTTAGCCTTACAGACATGCTCAGCATGCTCAGACAGCAGCCTTACACACTGAGCATGCTCAGACAGCCTTACAGACTGAGCATGCTCAGACAGCCTTACACACTGAGCATGCTCAGACAGCCTTACACACTGAGCATGCTCAGTTAGCCTTACAGACTGAGCATGCTCAGACAGCCTTACACACTGAGCATGCTCAGACAGCCTTACAGACTGAGCATGCTCAGTTTAGCCTTACAGACTGAGCATGCTCAGACAGCCTTACACACTGAGAGCATGCTCAGCCTTACAGAGCATGCTTACACACTGAGCATGCTCAGTTAGCCTTACACAGATGCTCAGAGCATGCTCAGACAGCCTTACACACTGACTGAGCATGCTCAGACAGCCTTACATACTGAGCATGCTCAGTTGACCTCACAGATTGAGCATGCTCAGACAGCCTTACAGCTGAGCATGCTCAGACAGCCTTACAGACTGAGCATGCTCAGACAGCCTTACACACTGAGCATGCTCAGACAGCCTTACACACTGAGCATGCTCAGTTAGCCTTACAGACTGAGCATGCTCAGACAGCCTTACAGACTGAGCATGCTCAGACAGCCTTACACTGAGCATGCTCAGACAGCCTTACACACTGAGCATGCACAGACAGCCTTACACACTGAGCATGCTCAGACAGCCTTACACACTGAGCATGCTCAGACAGCCTTACACACTGAGCATGCTCAGACAGCCTTACAGACTGAGCATGCTCAGACAGCCTTACACACTGAGCATGCTCAGTTAGCCTTACAGACTGAGCATGCTCAGACAGCCTTACAGACTGAGCATGCTCAGACAGCCTTACACACTGAGCATGCTCAGACAGCCTTACACACTGAGCATGCTCAGACAGCCTTACAGACTGAGCATGCTCAGACAGCCTTACAGACTGAGCATGCTCAGACAGCCTCACAGCCTTACACTGAGCATGCTCAGACAGCCTTACAGACATGAGCATGCTCACAGAGCATTCAGCCTTACACACTGAGCATGCTCAGAGCCTTACACTGAGCATGCTCAGACAGCCTTACACACTGAGCATGCTCAGACAGCCTTACAGACTGAGCATGCTCAGACAGCCTTACAGACTGAGCATGCTCAGTTAGCCTTACAGACTGAGCATGCTCAGACAGCCTTACACACTGAGCATGCTCAGACAGCCTTACAGACTGAGCATGCTCAGTTAGACCTTACACACTGAGCATGCTCAGACAGCCTTACAGACTGAGCATGCTGACTCAGACAGCCTTACACACTGAGCATGCTCAGTCAGCCTTACAGACTGAGCATGCTCAGACAGCCTTACACACTGAGCATGCTCAGACAGCCTTACACACTGAGCATGCTCAGACAGCCTTACAGACTGAGCATGCTCAGACAGCCTTACACACTGAGCATGCTCAGACAGCCTTACATACACTGAGCATGCTCAGACCTTACACACTGAGCATGCTCAGTCAACAGACTGAGCATGCTCAGACAGCCTTACACAGCACACTGAGCATGCTCAGACAGCCTTACACACTGAGCATGCTCAGACAGCCTTACACACTGAGCATGCTCAGACAGCCTTACAGACTGAGCATGCTCAGACAGCCTTACAGCACAGCACACTGAGCATGCTCAGACAGCCTTACAGACTGAGCATGCTCAGACAGCTTTACACACTGAGCATGCTCAGACAGCCTTACACACTGAGCATGCTCAGACAGCATGCTCACACACATGAGCATGCTCAGACAGCCTTACACACTGAGCATGCTCAGACAGCCTTACAGACTGAGCATGCTCAGACAGCCTTACACACTGAGCATGCTCAGACAGCCTTACACACTGAGCATGCTCAGACAGCCTTACACACTGAGCATGCTCAGACAGCCTTACACACTGAGCATGCTCAGACAGCCTTACAGAGACTGAGCATGCTCAGACAGCCTTACACACTGAGCATGCTCAGACAGCCTTACACACTGAGCATGCTCAGACTTACACACTGAGCATGCTCAGACAGCCTTACAGACTGAGCATGCTCAGACAGCCTTACAGACTGAGCATGCTCAGACAGCCTTACACACTGAGCATGCTCAGACAGCTTTACACACTGAGCATGCTCAGACAGCCTTACACACTGAGCATGCTCAGACAGCCTTACACACTGAGCATGCTCAGACAGCCTTACAGACTGAGCATGCTCAGACAGCCTTAGACAGACTGAGCATGCTCAGACAGCCTTACACACTGAGCATGCTCAGACAGCCTTACAGACTGAGCATGCTCAGACAGCCTTACAGACTGAGCATGCTCAGACAGCCTTACAGACTGAGCATGCTCAGACAGCCTTACACACTGAGCATGCTCAGACAGCCTTACACACTGAGCATGCTCAGACAGCCTTACAGGACTGAGCATGCTCAGACAGCCTTACACACTGAGCATGCTCAGACACAGCCTTACAGACTGAGCATGCTCAGACAGCCTTACACATGAGCATGCTCAGCAGCCTTACACACTGAGCATGCTCAGACAGCCTTACAGACTGAGCATGCTCAGACAGCCTTACAGACACTGAGCATGCTCAGACAGCCTTACAGACTGAGCATGCTCAGACAGCCTTACACACTGAGCATGCTCAGACAGCCTTACAGACTGAGCATGCTCAGACAGCCTTACACACTGAGCATGCTCAGACAGCCTTACACACTGAGCATGCTCAGACAGCCTTACACACTGAGCATGCTCAGACAGCCTTACACACTGAGCATGCTCAGACACAGCCTTACACTGAGCATGCTCAGACAGCCTTACAGACTGAGCATGCTCAGACAGCCTTACACACTGAGCATGCTCAG